>CAWUFW010014872.1:0-391255 GCA_963921515.1 Calotriton arnoldi
GCATTTGAGATGGCTCATGTGGGCTATGACTCTGTAATTGATGTCCGGGTGCACATTGGTCACATGTTTGTTACAGGGAGCAGTGCTATCTGTTCCTCTGCTAAGTGACATGTCCCACATGTTAGTCGTAGTACAGTCCTCATGCCTACGGACACCCCGCCCTGTACAGTGGTCTACCTAATTGTTGGTTTTGAGGGTGAAATGCAATGGCTACCACATGGTTATGAGAGGGTGGGGTGCTCCATCTTGCTGGTCTGTGGGTGTGGGGGCCGTGTTGTGAGTCGTGGTGATGGTTTACCATCCACAGACAGCCCTCCATGTAGGGTAACGTATCTACCTGTCGGGTGTGGGTGTGCACTGCAATGGCTGACACATGGGTGTGGGGAGTGCTCCGCTGTAGGAGTGGGGGCCTGGAGGGGGGGTTACTTCTGCAGGCCCCCCTCCGATACTCGGGCCTTGTGGTAAGGCTGCTCACCTGTTACTTGTTGGTTGGTGCAGCTATGGCTGACACATGGGTGTGGGTGTGGGGAGTGCTCCTTCCGGCACATCTGGGGTACAGAGGGGCCTGGTGGGAGTTGTGGTGCTGGCTGACTGTACACATGCCCCCATGGTTTTGTTTGTTGGTGCCTATGGGCTGAGTGTGTGTGAGTGTCTGTTGCATATGTGAGGGATGTCTTGTGAATTGTGTACTGGACATGGGGGTGTTCGGCCCTCGGAGCTATGGCATTGTGGTAGTGCATGACAGTACATTGCGGTGTGCTGGTATGCATTTGTTTGTACTTACCAGCCTCCACTCCCCTGGTATTCCGATGAGACTCTCCGGATGTAGTATGCCTCGCACCTTCTCCTCCCACGCCTTGAAGGTCTTGAATGGCGCGGGAGTTCCGCTGCCAGTCCTGTCAGCCAGCTCACGGTTCTTGGCCTCCTTCTTCCTGACCAGGCTTTTCATGTCCTGCCACCTCTTGGTAATTTCCCCCCGGTTGCGTGGCACGTTCCCAACTGCATTCACCTGGTCTACGATCCTGCTCCACATCCTGTTTCTGGTGGCTACTGGTGTCTGTTGGACCTGGTTCCCATAGATTTGTGGGTACACCTTGATGACCTCGTCGACCATGACCGTCAACTCTGTGGCAGTGAACTTGGGCATTCGTTGTGCTGCCATGGTGCGTAGTGTAGTTTTTGTGGTGCTGGTGTGGTGTGTTTGGTGTGTGATGTGCAGTGGGTTTGTGGTGCCGGTGTTTAGGTGGTGGTGGTTGTGGTGATAGATGTGATGTGTGTGTGCGTGTGGTATACTGCTTTCCTCTGTGGCTCTCCGTGTTCTCTGCTGTGGTGTTGGCTTTGTCGTGGTGCAAGGGTTTGTGGTCTGTGAGGGGGCTGCTTTTGTACTCACCTATGTGGGTGTGTCATGATGGTCTTTCGTTTTCAGGTGTGTTGGGCGTGGTGTCCTGGGATTTATGCTAATTCTATATTTTGGCAGGGGGATGTGTCTTTGGGATGGGTTCTGTGTCTGGGTATTTTGGCGTCGTTGACTGTGTGGACTTGTTGGCCGTGTTGTGTGTATTTGTTTGTGCCGCCACTGATTTCCGTGCACGTACGTGGCCGCCAGGCCTTCCGCCTCGTCTGTTGTTCATTTCAGTTGTTCACCGTAGCGGGCGGGATATGTGTTGGTTTCCCGCCCTCATGTCGGGGGGATCATAATTTGACAGGCGGTGTGTAGTCCGTCCGCGCGGTCCTATTTGGCTTTTTCGGGCGGTATTGCGTCCGTGGCGGACGGATTGTCTTGGACTCTGTCATGGACGGGCGGTATTCTGTTATTTTTTTTCCGCTGTGGGAGGTGGTTGCTTAGCGTCATCATAATTGCTAGTTCGGTATTTCAATGTTGCAGGCGGGCGGTATTTTCAGGCTATGGCGGTTGGCGGTATTTTTACCGCCGGTTATCGTAATGGACCCCTTAGTAAGCTAATTTATTAAAATTATTAAATTAATTTAATATACTACCCACCATTAACCCTTATAAACTCAACATCACACTCATAAAAAACATTTTTTTTAAATTCATAATTTTTTTTTTTTATATTTAAAAAAAAATCAAACCCTCCCCACCCCTATCCCCTATAAACACAACATCCCACTCATAAAAATAAATTGTACATTAATATGTTACAAATTTTAAATATTTTTGTAAATATTTTCAATTTTTTTAAAACACTCCCCAACCTTCTCACCTATAAATACAACATCCCACTCCAAAAAAAAAAATCCAAATAAATTTCTATTTTTCAAATTTAAAAATGTATATCTTTAAAATACTCCCCACCCTTATCCCCTATAAACCCAACATCCCGCTCCTAAAACAACATTGTAATTTTAATTGTATAAATTTTAATAAATTTTAAAATTAAATTTCAATTTTTTAAAACACTCCCCACCCTTATCCCCTATAAACCCAACATCCCGCTCCTAAAACAACATTGTAAATTTAATTCTATAAATTAAAAAAAAAAAAAAATTAAATCTCAATTTTTTAAAGCACTCCCCACCCTTATTCCCTATAAACCCAACATCCCGCTCCTAAAACAACATTATAAATTTAATTCTATAAATTAAAAAAAAAAAAATTTAAATCTCAATTTTTTTAAAACACTCCCCACCCTTATCCCCTATAAACCCAACATCCCGCTCCTAAAAAGTTAAAATACATTTTTTATTTTTTATAACATTAATCAACTCATATTATACCAAAAACAAACATAAAACATAACATTAAAATATAATAACGATATTTTGACATATCGATATTTTTACATTCGATATTACTAACATCAATATTTTTAACAACACTTATAATCGATATTTCTAACATCGATATATTTAACATCGATATTTAGTACTGTCGATATACTAAACTCGATATTATAATATATCGATATTAGAAACTCGATATTAAGACCACTTACCCTTGCTACGCAACGCCTAAAGATGGTGACACTTCAGTGGATTCTGCCTCTGATACCCCAAGGACATGTACTAACGTCAACAGTCTTATTGGATGCATATCTTCAAGTACTAATACATCAGGTTTCACAGAAGTTTCTGCGATTTGTCATGGGGTAGGAACATTACCAGTTCTATGTATTACCTTTCAGATTAGAAGTGTTCCCCAGAGTGCAGGCATCAGTGGTGGGAATTATACAAGAGATAGGTATTCAGACTTTTCCACATCTGGATGATCTGCTCATAAGTACTTTTTCTAAGGCCCTAGAGGATACGAAGAAAGTCTGCAATCTTCTCCATGAATATGTGTTTCTAAAAATTCACAACATCTGGAACTGACACACAACGTGTGGTACATAGGGAAATTCAAACAGATGTAGGGAAGATTTTTATTCCTCAAACCAGAAAGAACAAGATGATGCGAAGACTTTCAAATCTCTTGACACAGAACACAGAGAAGGCCACAGAATAACTCAGGGCTCAGGGAATATGGTAGCTTGTCTGACAGTGGTCCCTTGCACTCACCTATACCTTCATCTTCTAATACAGCATCTGTTGAAATTCTGGAGGCTTTGTTCCCATTGATTCTAGTGTTACTGCAGATAAGGGAAGATCTTAACTGGTGGTTGATAGTGGAAAATTTGGAACAGGGGATACTTCGACTCTAGTAAATCCAGTTGTAGTGGCTGCAGATGCCAGCCGGAGAGGTTGGGTGGCCTGTGGTCAGTTTTTGATACAAAAAAGGTGATCTCTGGAGAAGGCTCAGAACTCCAGTGATTGGTGGGAGCTTGGAGCTATCTACTAAGCTCTGTTGGAATTCTCACTGCTGTTAAGGAACCTGGCGATGAAAATTCAAACAGACGATCAGGTGACTCGAACATATGTAAATTGCAAAAGGGGTTCTCACATTCCTACTCCAAGAAATGGGAGCATGAGAAGAGACCAACCTGCTCTTTTTGGAGGCAATTCACCTGCCTGGGATGGAAAATGGATGTGCGGATTGAATGAGCAGGATTTATCCCCCCTCAACAATCATGTGTCTGTGTGCATTTCCTCTCAAGTGGTTCGTGAAGATACATGGCCTCAAGTGGTAGGATCTATTTGCGGCAGAGGACAATGTATTACTTCCACTATTCTGTTTGCTGAAGTGTTCTCTCAGGGCGTAATATCAGGATGCAATATCTTTCTAATGTCCCACAGGCCTCCTGTATTCTATTTATCCAATTTCCCTTCTATCCAGGGTACTATGGAAAGTCAGGGAAGAGAAGGTGAAATTGTTGTTGATTGCTCCATGGTAGCCAAGGAGGCCATGGTATCTCCTGCTCTTGAAACTGTCCTTTTCCAGACCTTGGATGTTTCTGCCTACCCTGCGGGAACCCCATATTGTCAGATAAAGCTCTGAGGAGAATATGGTTGACAGTCTGAAAACTGAGGGTAGAATTTTCAGAGGTGGTGTAATGCTTAAGGTGTGGATTCTGTTTCATGTATCTCTTTATGCCCATTGGATTTCCTCAGTGAAGGTTTTGAGTTGGGGTTAGCAGGTTCAAACCTATGTAATCAGTGGGCAGCCATTAAGGACTTCGGAGACAAAGATATGTTACCATTTTAAAATTTGACATCTAGATTTTTGAAGAGTTTAGCAAATAAAAGCCAAGTAGTTCCTTCACCAATTCCACCTTAGAATTTGCAATTGGTATTATATTGTCTGCGGGTCTCACCATTTGAAACACTAGAACCTGTCTCCATAATCTATCTCTTTTAGTTAGGGATAACCTCAGGCCACAGGTTGGGAGGTACTGGGGCCCTGTAAGGTAATAATCAGTTTCTTAGATTTCTTCCTGAACAAATTAATCTTAAGAATACAGCCAATTTTCCTACCAAGAATAGCTAAGACTTTTGGTATAGACCAGGAAATAGATTTCCCTTTATTTTTCTCGGGCCTCCTTCTCTTGAAGGGGAAAAGCTACAAGGTCCAGATGTGAATAGAGCACTATTTATCTATACAAGTAGAAGAGCCCCCTTCAGGAGGGTTCAGTCACTTTTTGTTACTTTTTGGACATCAGGAATAAGTTGAAATTCTGCACTACCTATGTTGTACAGATGGGTCAAACAACATGTAATTCAAGGGAGATCAATCAAAGGAATAGCAGCTTCCATGGAAGCGGTTAAAGGAGGGTATCTTAAATAAATCTATAATGCTGACACCTGGGCAACCTTATTACTTCTGTGTCTCATTATAGATTGGCATTGTGTGGTTCATTGTCCTCATGGTTTGTATCAGGAGTCTTGTCTGCAGCGCAAACATAACGTTGATTCTTTTATGTTGAATTTTCTTCTGTAATATTTAATATTTTGGTGCAGTTGGATTAATTAAACACTTGGTGTGAATTGATTAGCAAACCTTCATTTGTAATTTTTTTTTGTCATAAGGATTCAACAATATAATTGTATTATTTAGAGGAGCTTGGGTAGATCCTCATTTGTGATGACTGTGATGAGGAATATGGAGGAAGAAGTAATACTCAGACTATTTACTGGTAATCTTCATTACTCTGAGTCATAGCTAGGCCTGGGAGGAGCTCGCGGTGTTACCGAAAAACTCTGCGAGAGTCCGCGGAGTTCTGTGAGTGGGCGGAGCACGGATTCTAGGTGGATGTATTGCAAGCAAGAGGCTGCACAACACGGATTAATGTGCTAATGCTCACCCGATCCTCTTCCAAAAATCATGACATGGTTGTGTACTGTGTTTACAGAGGTACTATCCAATATCTATGAAACGTCGCAGGTGATAGTGTTTATACACAACAGGTGTACTTTGTAATGTGTAAGGTAATGAGTAAGGTAAATAGCTCACCTTTTTCACAGCTGTTCATTGTTAACATAATGATCGGATGCGTGTGTGTGCCCCATGCCGCCTGATGGAGAAGTGTGCAGCTGTTCTTGGAGTTGGACAGCCTTCCTGAAGTAGTGCTACAGTTCTTCTAGGCCTGTGTCCTAACTTCCGTCCAGCCGACAAGGTGCGTTGTACCCGGCTCGATGCCCCAGTTCTTGCCTGCACTCGTGCCCTGTCAGCCCGGTGATCACCTGCACGCTGCTCGGAGAATCATGCTCTCTACGTTTTCTCAGCTGCCCGCCTCCCCGGAAACTCATACATAGAGGGCATGTCTCACAAGGACAGGTGCAGGAGTAAACTGCTGAGAAGGTGAGGCATGAGGTGTCACTCAGTTGCACCCTGGAAGCTGTTTGTCACCACAGGAGTGTCTGGGCCGGCATCTTTCAGTTCTGCACACACTTCTCTTGGTCGAAGGACAGTCAGTGTCAGGACACTGGGCTGATGAGTCGGGAGTACTCAGCAAGCATCTAGGCACTCGGAGTCCATAACCCGCCCACTGGGAAAAGAGGGACGCGTGCAGCAACTAGTTGCCGGGGCAAATACTTAACTTTCTGACAATCAATCAATGACAGACTCACGTTCACTTGCCCAATCCTAGGTCACAGTTCTCCCTCCGAGACCTGACAGTCAATCAAACATGGCAAGAGCTCCAACAGCTTGTCCCTTTTTGAGTGTCCGCCCATTTGTCCCCACCCCACAGGCCCTGCCTTTCATCCCCTGTACTCCAGTCCTTTCTTTATTATACATACCTGTCATGCACCTCTTACTCAGTGAACACTCTGACACCATGCCACGCACAGAGGCCTCCTCACACTATATTCTACATATTTTAGGATCACTGTCTGTACGCTCACTGTACTTGCCTCATAAGCTGTGCTAACTCCTTGCCCGATGGACTCTGTGTCACGCACACGTAAATCTAATACTTTATTCTGCACAATGAGCATTCACTTAAAGCACTTTTCACTCTCACTGACTGTGCGTGTCTCAAACTCGGTGCACTCACCGCCTGGTGGACACAGTGTCTGCACGCTCAATTCCTGACACTATTCCTCACACTGCAGCAGGTTCACTGCAGGCGCATGCACTAGGTGCACACTCACTCCCTGAACTTCACCCTTTTGGTTGTACTCAGCTGACACCCATTCGACTCCATTCTGTCGGCAGTCGTGTGACTCACTGCAATGGAATCCGGCCTGAATATGTGCCTCCGCAGAATGCACAGGTGAGGGGGCTATAAATACTAGGGGTGAGCATGAGCGGTGAGCGCGCTGGTAAACTCCACTGCGCCGGCTGTTGGCGGAGTTTTTGCCAAACTCCGCGTTCCAAGCAGAGCGCAGAGTGGCAAAACTCTGCAAACTCAGCCGGCGGAGCGGAGTTTACCGCCCACCCCTAGTCATAGTCTGCCTCATCACAGTCATACCTCCCTCACTCCTCTGAAAGAAAACAGGGTATGAATATATAAATATATATATATATATATATATATATATATATACACATAAATATGTGTGTATATATATACATACATATATATGTGTGTGTGTGTGCAGCTTCAGCTACAGCAGGAACGGAGCATCCTGCCAACTTGCCATCACAAAGGAAAAACTGCTGAAGCACAGCTAGAAATTGAACGTGCTTTATTTGTCACAAGGCGGCAACATTCAGTTCATTCTCTGACGCGTTTCGACAAAAAGTCTTAATCATAGAGAAGCACTGCAGCTGTTACTCATGGACTCACGCTGATCGTAGTCCAAGGGTCCTCAATTGCCCAGAATGCACCACAAACAGATTTCAAGCATTAGTAATGAGTCCAAGTGCAAATATAATAATTTTCTCAGTCCAGTGCTTTATCCATTTGCTTTGAAAACTTCAATCATATCTATTACTTGTCCGTGGCGCATTTAAAATTGTATAATTCTCGTGCTCATTGTTGCTGCAATCATTAAGAATATAATATGCACCATCATTTCCAGTATGCAAGAAGTGGTCTCAATTCCCCTCTTACCTCCATTTATCTCCCATCTTTCAGTTTATTTCCTGGTAAGATCCTTCAGGGAGAGCGGGTTATGCTCCCAAAGTCATTACACACAAGACACCTCCATAAAGGGAGCCCCCGGCCCTGCAGGGCAGCTTCAGCTACAGCAGGAACGGAGCATCCTGCCAACGTGCCATCACAAAGGAAAAACTGCTGAAGCACAGCTAGAAATTGAATGTGCTTTATTTGTCACAAGGCAGCAACAATCTGTTCATTTTCTGACATGTTTCGACAAATAGTCTTAATCATAGAGAAGCACTGCAGCTGTTACTCATTGACTCACACTGATCGTAGTCCCAGGGTCCTCAATTTCCCAAAATGCACCACAAACAGATTTCAAGCATAAGTTATGAGTTCAAGTGCAGAATGGGTTCCTCTCAATGTAACGTTTGAGGCCATGGTGTGTAGGTTATTTGCTCACAGATTCGGTGCTGTTTGCGGAAGTGACGCACGTACACGAATCCAGCAGGCGAACCAGGTGGAGAGCGGAGAACGGAGCCGCAGAGATCTGCCGCAGGCTCGCAAAGACCAATACCGCGACACCGCTGGAATCGACATTGCTGACGCTGCTGTGAACTGCTGGTGGTCTGCGGTGGAGCTGTTCTATACAGCGGTCCGGCGCTTGGTTCTATTTTATCCCACGGAAGCGGCCCGGTGTGACATAGACCGGGTGCGGCTTGTGGGTGGCGGGAGCACCGATAACGGTTACAGGAGGCACAACGGGAGCAGCAATTCTGGTGCTAATTGCAGCTGTTCTCGCCGTGGAAAGTGGTGGCCTCCACACTGCTCTAGTGTTGCCCCTGAATTCGAATACGACCCCTGCGACCCCGTGAAGTTTGCAATTTGGGCAGTTTGTGGCCGCTCGTGAACTAGGAGAATTACGGTGGACCCGGAGGAACCTGAGGTTTATCCTGTAAGGAGGGAGAGATAAGGCTGTGAGACATCTTGGTTGGGTTTTCATTTTGGAGACCTGCCACCCCTCCTCTGGCCCCAAGTGGAGACCTGAGCTGTATTCCTCCATGGCAATGGCCAGACTCTAAAGGAATTACACCTATTGGGAGTAAGCGAGAGAAGCAGGTATCTGTTAAGAAGTGGCTGGTGACGTGAGCCTCGGAGGCTCCACAAATTGGAGAAAAGCCAAATATATTAACAAAAACTGCGTCTTGTTCCCCAAAAGTCTGTCTGTTAGATGCAAATGCATGTTATGTAAAGAATCCTAATGAGATCTTACAGTCAACTATTACGGATTATTTTTCTACGGGGGAAGTAATAGAAAGGAAAATATCTTTTGGAACACAAAAAATGGCCAACGACATAACAACGATGGAAATAAGTAATATAAAATCGAATATAATATCATCTAATTGTATGCATCTTTTAGGGGAAGAATCGACGAATATAGACTTGGCAACTGCCGGCATTTGTTCTCAAAAATCTTTAAAGATAAATAATAACATGGCTCTTAATCAAGTGCTTGGTGCTCATTCTCTGGTCGTAAAAGCTCAAGTTCATGCTCCCTGTTCTATGACTACCTTGACCAAGCCAAGTTGTACTAATAGTGGGTTTGTGGAAAAAATAGTATCTAAGGCTGGAAATGTATTTGAGAAAGCCTTGGAAAAGGATAAGAAAGATGGTGAATTACCTGATGAAGTGAGTTGGAAAGAGGATAAATCGTGGCGATTGCCGACCGGCGAAAAAGCGGCGGACGAACTTTCCGTCCACTGCGGTACCCCCACCATAGTAATATGGCGGGGGGTGAATTGTGCTGTGATGGCAGGCGGATCGCCACCGCCGGCCGGTCGGTGGCGATCCGCCCGCCATCATAATAGGCCCCTAAATGTGCAAATTTGACAAACAAATCAGAGAACGCCTACTCTATGAATAATCCTCTCAATTCAGCTGATCTCTCCTTATTGGCCAAATATGATATAAACTTTTCTGTGGGAAGAAGAACAGATGAGGACTGTATGGACATTCAAACAGGAATATGGGGCAGTTTGCTTAATACAATGGATACTATAACCAACGCCCTGAATTATCATTCTGAAAAACTGAGTATCCAGGTGGATTTATTAAATACTCTTGCCCTTTATGTAGCAGGAATAGACTCTAAATTACTAAATTTGACAGACCTAGTAGTAAGGGCACAATCAAATGATTTCCTGTACATGTGCAAATATAATAGATAAAATATCAGGCCTTCAGACTATAGTTGGTTCTCTCGTGGACGAAGTAAGATTAATGTCAATGCAGAGTAAAACAGTGTCAGTAATTTCAAATATGAATGATCATAACCATGGCCATGACATTAAGGCTACATCTATCCCAAAAAAATGTAGGCAGATTAAGCATGGAGGATTAAGTGAGGGGATTAATTACAAGGATTGACATAACGACTTGGAACCAGAATCACAATCCATCGAAGAGGATGATAAACAAATTAATAGGAAGTATACAATCGTTGTTGGTTAATTGTGAAATCGACACCAATAGACAAGAAATAGCTCAAAGCAGAGAGGTTGCCCAAGCACCATATGCTTTAGAATCATCTCTTAATCAAAAATCAGCAGGTCTCACCAAAAGAGCAAGGAAAAAACAAAGGAAAGCACATAATAAAACAAACCGGAAAAATAAATTAATTAACTCAAGTGTTTTGCACTCCACAAAAGAGGTCTATCCGATCTTCAAAGTATCTGAAAAATTATCTTGTAATATAATAGACGGAAATAAAGGGGATATAGGTAAATCCTCCTCGGCTGAAGATGCTTGGAGTAAGATAACACCGCCTCAAAGTGGTGAAGTCCCATATAGTTATGTGGCTCGACAAGGTTCTTTGCAAAAGTTGCCACCAGCAGATGGAGTCCTCAAGACTCACATTCCGGTTGATAACAAAGAAAGTCAAAATAATCCTTTAACCATATTGGAGGAAAAACAATTGTTAAATACAAAATTTTCACCATCCTCTTCAGTTGGTAAAAAGAAAATTCTTATGCAATCTGATGAAGTGATTTCAGGACCTAGGGGCCGATTCCGATTCGGGCCGGAAATCTCTCCGACCGAGCTGGACCCGGAGAGAATTCCGACCGAATCGGACCCTAGCAGTCCGACCGGACGAGTACGATGCATTCGCATGCTATCGGACTCGATTCGGTCGGACTCCCATTGAAGTCAATGGGAGCCGGTCGTACGACGCGTACGCGGGCTCCCATTGACTCAATGGGTGCGAGGCGAACAAGGGCGCCCCCTACAGTGGGTACGCGTCCATGTGCATCGCGGCGTACATGCACAGGTAGGGGGGACTCATTGGTCCCCCCTGTGTGTGACTCGCGCGCCTACGCGTTCAGGGGGGTCTGACGCGGACCCCCAAAGTCCGGCTCCGACAGCTCTTTCGAGCCGGACGGCGCGAGTCGGTCGGACTGCTTGCGGCGCGCATCGTACTTACCCGGCCGGGAAACGTCTCCATAGCGCGGTGCGAGTCGTGTCCGTGCGAAGTCGGTCGGAGCGTGTTGAAGCCGCGCACGAGTCGGTCGGCGATTTCGCGGGAGCATGCATCGTACTCGCCGGCCGGACCCGCGTACGATTCGGTCGGGAAACAGGGCTCCGAATCGGATCCGGTAAATCCGAATCCGATTCGGAGCCCTACCGGCCGAGATCGGAATCGGCCCCCAAATTGTGAACTTGGGCAAACTGCTCGTGTCGAAGAAAGCCAAAGAGCTCCGAGGTTACAAGGTACAAGTTTAAATTGTAATTTATCTTTTACTAAACATCAACTTAAAAAGCATCCAACTATAATTGGGGATGGTTGTGCCGCTTCTTCCGCAAAGTTACTTTTTATTCCATTGTATGTTTCAAGGGGTCAATATGATGTTTTAAATCGTGGTAATATACTAAAGCTATTAGCTTCTATACCAGAGCTTAGTAACCTAACATCAGACGCTGTAGAATCAGTTCAATTTAAACATGATTATGATAACCCCAAATATGAAGTAACTTGTACAATATGGCAAAGTGAGCAGATCATCGATAGGATACTGAAATACACACAACAATTCGAGAAATGGGGAATTAAAATAGAAAAATGTAAAGACAGTTTGTATCCAACATTGTTGATACCCAAAGTCAAGGAAGAAAGTCATTTACTAACAAAATTAACGATTATGGAATCACAAGAGGAGAATGTCAAAACTCTGAAAGGGGCAATAGGACCACTACTCAATCTTGAACTATCTTCTGGCATCAACATCACATGTAGTAGTTGGGGCCCTCGAATTTGTAAAGAAACCCAAAAACAACCAGCCCCCATGGAGGATTGGTCTTGGCTTCCGAAAATACTCAGTAGAGGGAAACTTAATGAGAATGAGTGAAGATGGAGCAGTTTGTCCAGAAAGAATGGACCTGCCAATTTTAATATTTGCTCTTGGAATGTATATGGCCTTTCTAGGCTATTAGAAGATCATGATACAATACATTTTATTCAGAATTTTTAAATCTTAATGTTCCAGGAAACATGGAAAATGTGCCATGAGCCCATAATTGGCTTTCACGAATATGCCAACTTTGCAACTCGCACATCTGTTTACGGCCGAGCAAAAGGTGGGCTCTCTACTTATGTTTCCTTGGATTTAGATGTTACTCACCAAGTAATAGACTTTCAATTGACCTGGTTATTGTGCATTAAAATAGACTTTGAAATACCAAATATATTTATAAATGTGTATTTGAGTGTAAAAAACGCAATTAAGATGACTCAGCTTTCAGTATTATGGGAATCAATTGCAATTTTATCATATCAGTATCCGGCAACTAGCCTTATTATTTTGGGTGATTCCAATATGCATCTGTTTACTAAGAATACAGGGAGCATAAAGAAGAGAGGCAATGCTATTACTAAGATGTTCTGTTCCCAATTGCAGAAATGGGATCTTGTGTTGTTACAGGATACTCAACACAATACGACAGGTGTCCCAAACTTTAAAAATTCAAGGCAACATTCTACTATTGACTATACCATCATCTCAAACAAATTAATGAATAGTCTTATTGGATTACAAGTGGCCCCTAGAGTAGAAAGTGATCATAACCCACAAATAATTACATTATCATTGGCAGTGGACTACTTACCAAAATCAAGAGTTCCTGATAAAGGGCCAGTTGTTTATAATCTAAAAAGGCTGGTGTGGCATTCAGCAAAACAAGAGGAGATTTTTGAATTTCTAGTCCCTATAATAGATTAAGTAATAAATGAGGGCTGCCACGGGAATTCAATAGCAGAAATTTGGCCAGGTCTCTGCTCTTTACTGGTTGATCGCTTTCCGGTAAAACCAGCTTTCAGGGGAAACCCTTTTACATCGAAAAGGAAAATGTGGTATTCACACAGGTTATTCCAAAAAAAGGCTCTTAACAAAGCTTCTGGTGGTATTTGCAAAACATCACATGGAGTAATCAAATTTACCCAATTGTGTTTAATAAAGAAATTGAGGAAATAGTATAAAAATGAGATTTGGAAAGCAAAAAGAGAATATAAGGAAGGTTTGTGGATAAAAATGCACCATGTAAGCAAGACAAACAATCTAAGAGCATTTTGGGGTATAATTAACACTCTGGAACTCGGCAATATGAGAGCTAGTAGTGCCAATATTCCCGCAATAGCATGGGAGTCTTTTATTCCTATCCTATATGGGTCTAATACTGCAAATGGGCCTAACTCCATTAATGACGCATGTAACCCGTTATTGATAATTGATATACATAACGAGAATAGAAGGCACGAAAACTATGACGATCAATTATTAATATTCGAGTCACCGCAGGTGGACATGGTAAAGTCACTGATAAGTAGGATTAAAACAAATGGTGCACCTGGTCCAAATGGGATCCCGAATGCTGTCTTTAAAGCAAGAACGGACATATGGTCAAAATGTCTTACTCAAATGTTCAAAGACATTGTAAAAACCAAATTGGTCCCAGAATCCTGGCAAGGCAGCATAATACATCCTATTTATAAAAGTGGTCCTCCTGATAACCCAGCAAACTATAGGCTAATTGCCCTAACGGATGTAGAGGCAAAAATGTTTGCAACATTATTACTCAAAGATGTAAAGGAATGGGCAACTACAAGGAAAGTTATCCCAATTTTTCAAACTGGATTTCGTAGGGGACAATCAACAATAACGAACCTGCTGATACTTACCTTGTTGGCAGAGAAAACCAAATATAAAAAGCAAAAACTTTTTATCTGTTATGTAGATCTAAAGGCAGCTTTTGATTCTGTTCCGCGTAATCTTCTTTGGGCAAAGTTATCAGCATGGGGATTACCAAAAAATCTTTTTGAAATGATTGTACTGTTGTATACAAATACGTGGGTGCAGGTTAAAGTGGGGGATGGAAGCCGTACCACTCGTCGCCTTGAAACATATAGTGGCCTTAAACAGGGCTGCGTACTTGCCCCATGTCTTTTTAACCTTTTTATGGCCGACCTATCACATCATTTACATAATGTCAATGCACACTCACCAATCCTTGCAGGCCAAAGTATAAAATATTTGTAATATGCAGATGATACCATTCTACTAAGTCACACGCAAATAGGGCTGCAAAGATTGATAGAGTCATTTGATCAATATATATTAGCGAATGGTTTACAAATAAATAAATTAAAACAAATATATGATAATAGGATTAACAAAATCAGATAAGACATTATGGAAAATGAAAGATTTATCCATTGAAACAGTAAAGCAGTATAAATACTTAGGAGTTACGCTTGATGATAGGATGACTTTTAAACCACATTTTGATAACTTAAAGGCCAAAGCAACTTCATTGTCTTTTGCCTTTAGATCATTGCGAGATAAACTTTTATGCCCAAGTTACAAGCACTTATTAAAAGTAATGAAGGCGAAACTTATCCCCGTGCTTACATATGTGTCAATAATTTTCCGAGGTAAAGATAGCCAACTGTTGGATAAATTACAAATAAAAGTTTTTTAGTCAATTTTTAGGATTTTGAAAAATGTTGGACATGCTATAGTTAGATTGGAATTTGGTTTGTTAAACCAAACATTGGTAAGGCAAGCTGCATTTTCAAAATGTCTATTTTCACTCTATATATCGGACCCTGAGTCCCTTGCATATATGTGCTGACAAGAAATGAATAAGAAGGAGTATACCAGCCCATGGAGGTTATATTTAACGGAAAGTTTGAATACTTTTAAGCTCCTAACTTTTGATGATATGATTAGAAATTAGAACATTTTAAAAACAGATTTTAAATCAATCAACTAAATTGGTATCCTTTTATTAGATCAGGAGATGACTGCAAAAAAAGCACGCCTGGTTGGTTATTAATTCGTATAATAAAATTGAACCCCAATCCTATCTAACCTCTTTTTGAAACCGGCAGTAAGGGATATATTGCTTAAGCTTAGGTTTGGCCACTATCCAACAAAAGATGGGACACCTAGATGGGTACAAGTTTGGCAAACACAAAAATGTAGATTATGTGGTTATACTAATGAAACGTTACTGCACATTGTATATATTTGCCCCAAATTGCGTCAAGAAAGATTAACACTTTTAAAACCAATATTCAAGGAACAAGGGGTGAGAATATGTCGCCAAGCAATAATACTGTGCCTTCAAGGGCGTATTATTAATTTAACAGTTTACTTTGTTAAATTTATCCTTATAGCTGAGAAAAACTGGCTCAGGACGATGTTTTGGTCATGCAATAAGAATAGAAAGTGGTCATAATACTAACTATATTGTTTTTACTATATTGGCAATGTAACTGGATAAATTCCAACTATGTCTATCTTTCGCTGATATAGTATCTAAGGTATATGGAAATCTTAAGAAGCACGGATGCACTTTATATATTAAGCATTAAGATTATAATTGGATTGAATATGTGTTACCTTATGTATTGCTTCTTTTAAGGGGCTGTTTAAATACCAGAGAGGGGATTCAAAGATTATTTGTATGGATGGTTTTACTAATATGCATGGTGATTAATAATGAAATGTAATGTTTATATCAGGTTACGAATGAAATATTTTTCTATGATACTTTATGTACTTCAATATCATTAAGGAATGTAAGAAATTGGCTTGTTTTATGAAGCGTGTTGTTTTTATTGTAATGATTTTAATTAATTGGACAATAAAGAATTGTATGTATGTAAGTGCAAAAATAATAATTGTCTCAGTCCAGTGCTTTATCCATTTGCATTGAAAACTTCAATCACAGTTATTACTTGTCCGAGGTGCATTTAAAATTGTATAATTCTCATGCTATATATATTACAGAGTGGCGGTAGCTACAGTTAGGGTGACCAGAGATAGGGATTTTTTTTTTTTTTATCCCTTAATAACTTTGCACCCATTTGACGAATGTCAACGAAACTTTGCAGACCTGAAAGTTTTGCAGCGTTTCTTCGAAGGAGTACATAGAAAAAAAGGGAAACCCAAAATGGGCATAAAACCCAATGCGTTTTACATAGACTTTTGTGTTTAACATAGCATGAACACCAGCTGTCTGATTTTGTCGAAAATTGGAAGGTTTATATTATGGTGCACAGATGATTCTGTTGGTAAGTAGGGTAAATATTTCACAAGTTTTAAGTGTTTTTAATGTAGGTATATCTGTGACAGCAGTAGTACCACGGTACTTCCGAGGTATATAGCAATGACATGTCATTAGCTAATTGGCTAATGGCTGCCTTTACAAAAGTTAAAGGCAGCCATCTTGTTTTTACCTTGAGTTTCCCTATGTTTTGCATTACTCTATTCAATGTAGGTAAGTATTAGGTATGCTACTTTTTCTATACCTATTACCACTTTAATTAAGTGATAATAAGTAGAGAAAAATATTTAAACGTTTATATATATGTTAAAAAAAATGCGGAGTTTCGTGGGAGTACGGGGAATCCCCAAATAAATAATTGGAAATACACTGTAAGACACTGTGGGGGATATTCTCAAGAACGTGTGTTAACTATCGCAAAATTAGCTTAACGCAACTTCCCACATTGCAGTCTATCGCGGGAAAATAACGCCGTGTTAACGTTGTATTCTCAACCCGGCGGCACCATGCGATAGTCTCACGATAACGCGCCAAATGCTCGTGTTAAAATTAACGCGATGCCGAAAATATGCAAAACACGAACGCGAAAAAAGTTGCGATGTCCCAAATCGCGACACAAAAATTAGCGATAACCAGCGACAGGCCTGCAATTCCCACGCGTCATGCGTGAAAATGCACTATAAAAGCACCGAAAAACACAAACAAAACAAATTTAACTGCGTAGCACCATGGAGGAACTCGGAGCAAGTACAGAGGACAACCAGACCCCCACAAGCCCCCAGGAGGACCAGCCTGGGACCTCTGGGTCACGGAAGGGCAAGGAGAAGAAGACGAGGAAGATGAGGTTCTGTCCGCAGGAAAACAGGATCATCATCACAGATGTGATAGAACACCACCAACAACTGTTCGTCACCCCCAATGTGTCATTGGCAAATAAAAATGCAATATGGCAGTCCATCCTGGATAAGGTGAATTCAGTCGGAGTGAGGAGGAGGACAATTGGAGAGGTCAAGAGGCGCTGGAATGATGCGTAGCGCAAAACCAAGAAGAAACTAGCTGACAACCATCAGGCAGCAATGCAGACTGGAGGTGGCAGTCCAGCGGAACACCAGGAGCTGGATGAGATGGAGGAAATGGTGTCCACAGTCATCAGTGGGGAGACGGTGGCAGGAGTTGGGGGTCCGGACACTGCTCGACATGACCGGACACAACAGCACCAGGGTGAGTACTGAACAGGGACTGGTGGGACGGTGGGAGATGGGCACAATGGCACACATGCACAATTAAGTGGAGCACACTGCACAGCCACAATGACTCTGGATCATGTCCCTGATCCCCTAGGCACACTGCAGCACACATACAAACACCAAGTAGGACCCCGTCCACTATGGGCACAAAGGGGTCCCTCGGCACACAGCACCAATTTCACAACCAACCCATGCACACGTGGCAAAACCAGCAAAGCTGCGTGTCTGTGAGCCACACTGACAATGCAAGTGACACTGCATGACGAATAGCATGGCTGCAGTACAATTATCATGACATGGTGCACGCCACGACACTGAGGTGGCTGAGTGTGGAACACATCCGGAAAGGAGCAGGTCACACTCTGACACATCCACGTGCACAAATAACCCCTGACGTCAACAACCCATCTGCGGATAAACCATGCCCAAGAGTCCAAAATACGAACCAGAGCCAAAAGTAGCCAAGTCTGCAACATCTCAGCACTGTAGAAGCACAGAAGTCAAAGGCACACCGCCTCAAAGGGATAAGGGGCAGAAAAATCACAGCTGCAGGGGCGACTCTCCCACAATGCAGCACACACACATAGCAAACCCAGCACATCAACATTGACGACAATGTGGTACAAAGTGCAACACTTTCACTACAGAACAGAGGACACAACTGGTGCCGTATGTGCGTAGAAACTGGCCAATCACATCTGGCATAGCAGGAAACTGTGAGATGATAATGTACGGGTACAACCTCACATCCGTCATGTAGTTCAAATGTCCACTGTCCCGCATCAAATAGTCAGCTCCTCCCAAACAGTCACAATGTACATTGTCATGCAGTCTGTATGTAAACGTGAACAATGCATCAACATACATGTGAACACAATGTTAAAATGCATCTCCCTTCACATTGCAGAGGGACAATCAACACCTCCTGCAGAGCAGACCAGACAACACATCAGTGATGATGAAGAGGACCTCCACACCTTCGACACCGACGCCCTACAACAGCTCATGGACAGCTACGGCAACCCACCTCCAGGAGCAGGGCAGCCCAGCTGCATCCAGGAGACCCCACCCCCTGCACAGACCACACAGCAGGAAGCACCCACCACCACGGCTGGCTCCCAGCACCTCACCGAAGAACACATCGCATTCCGAGCCCAGGTGTTAGACTGCCAGAAGGAGGTGGCTGAACAGGTGCGGGTGGGGTTCGACCTCATGGCCACCAAACTAGATGACATACATGGGTGTCTAAGTTCCATCAGGGACTACTTACACTCCCTAACGGACACCCACAGTTCGCTCCATGATGTCCAACAATCCATGCCCGACATCGCTGGAGTCATGACTCTGAGACGAGAACAACTGTCTAGTCAGAGTGGCCTCAGCGATGTCACCCGAGAGTTGGCACAGATGCTGAGGATAATGGAGAACATGGAGCGGATGCATGCGGAAAGAATGGCTGCCACGGATGCACACCAGCGAAAACCTGTTGGGATCTTCTATGCCCTGCAGATCCTCATCATCGCATTGCTGCCACTAAGGCAGTCGCTGATGAATGCTGCTGGTACTGCTACACACACATCTCCGGCCCCTGATGTGTCAGTGGCACACAGTGCTGCAGCCATACCACCTGCGGCCCCTGATGTGTCAGTGGCACACAGTGCTGCAGACCAAACAACAGCACCCACATGTCAGCCAGATGACACAGAGGACGAAGATGCGGGTGATTCCACCTTTGTATTAAGAAGGAGCCAGTAGCATTCATCTCCGCTATATGCCCTGTGTCAGCTTGGTTCTGCCCTCTGCATCATGCCTGTAACAACACCTCCCACTGTCCCCCGAAACACTCTGCGACACTCACCTTGGACCTCGACATGGACTGCCATATTTTGTTTGCTTACCAATGACACAGCAATCAGACTGCAGACTGTACTCTTCCTCTTCCGATGTACTTGTCAATCCCTAAATGACTCTGGCTGGCCCTCCACTGGGCTACAATGTAATGTGGGGTTTGCATGGCCATGTACTGCTCCACCGAATGTGAATAAAACATTCCAAAATCACACAGCTGTGTCATGTCCATGATCGATCAAGTATGAAAGTATGGATGAATGTAGGGACATTGATTGCACAAAAAGGTACACCCGGGGAAATGAAAGCAATGCGCATGTTTGTCCGTGACCCACATGGCCAATGAGATGACTTTGAAGGTGTGCACTAGCTGTGGCCTCATTGCTCTGAAACAACAATTGCGCAATTTCACAACTTTGACCAACGCAATGTTTGAAATAGGGCTGTGTATGAAATGTCAAAGTCGTTGGCAGGCCTAAAGTATTGTCCCCCATCACATTTGACAACAGAACATCTCTCCGCATACCTACATGTGTGTACTCTCCCTCCAGCAGTATGTCAGATTGAGGAACGTTTCCAAGCGCCGCTGTCCACTCACCTTGCACAGGTGTGTGTCAACCCGCGTTGTGGGCCGCTCATGTATTCGGAGTCCAGGCAAATGCAGCCATGTCCACTGTTGTCGTGGGATATGTGACCAGTTCTCCAAGATGCAACAAGGTGTTGGGACCTGTGCAATGGCTTACAATATGTTGTGGCTCCAGGTACGTAGTTACTCGTCCATGAAGACGATTGCAGCTTCGTGGGCTATCATTTCCGACATGAGCTCGTTGTCATCTTCAGCGAACAGGATGGCGAGCCAATCCATTAGCAGGTCCGGACAGGAGTGCTGCGTCTACCCCCTTTCACCAATATGCATTACAGCCCAATAGGGGAGCGTTTCAATGTGGTCACTGCACACGAGGAGTTGTGCAATCTCCCATGTCCGGCTGCCAGCATGTATGCCAAGTATCAAGGCATCCCATGAACGGGTATCACGGTGACACTCCTGGTCATGGGCCAACAGGGGGCGCACACACATGTCAAGATCCAGTTCAGCTACCGTCCTGTTGGATAGGCAGACATCCATGGACCACTGGAATATGCACGATCGACAATGCAACACAGGCTGAACGCAGGTGACGTTGGCAGGGCGGAAGCTTAGCCGGTAACTGATCCGCAGCACTCCCAATGGCAGTGCCCCCAGTAAATGCAGCATACGTGCACGGTACAGTTCCACGTGACAGGGGTTGTGCATGTGGCCGGGATGTTCTGCCATTGCGTTGTTGGCTCTCTTAGAACCGGCACTCTTCTGACCTGCGGCAGTTATGTGGATGATATGCCACTGCTCGGAGAAATGAGTTGTATGAGTGTGCAACGTTTGGATGTATGGGTTGTTGTGTGCATAAGTGTCAAGGGCATTCCATGCAAGAGTACCTCGAGCACGGACTTCTGTGTGTGGGGTGTGGATACGTTGGTCTATCATTAGCGCTGTGCGTAGTGTGGGAGTCGTCATCATCTGCTATGGTATCTCTCTCAGGGGGTGCCTGCTGCATGCAAAACCAAGGTCGGAGGTGCAGATGTCCTTCCGCCTTCTGTATTGAGACAAAGGAGCTTTCATCCCTAATGTTAGTCTGACTACTGCTTAAATCCTGGAAATGTGATGTGGCTTTCGCGCTGCAATTGAGGCTAGGCCTTGGGCTTATGGTGCACCAATAGCGATACACACACAACAGTTGGCATGTATGAGCCAAGGCCCCGAGCGGCCTTGCGCTCCTTGTACAATCCCTTTGTGCACGGCCGCCCTCCGGGGTGCATGCAACATTGCAACATTGTCGATTGCGGGCCGTGTGGCGCCGACACTGCCACAGAGACACACGCATCAGTTGGTTTCCTGTGCAGCCCAGATATGAACCACGCCCAGAGGCCAGGGATGATTATTCACACCCCTACGCTAGCCTGGCATACGCCGAGCCAGCCCACTCAGCTTACGTATAAAGGGGGGGACGACAACGCTACGTGTCCCAGTTCTTCTCCACTGCCTGAGGTGACATGGCTGCATCCGCCTGGCATATCACGATACTCAATCAGATTTGGTCCATGACTTGCGTTGCACAGAGTCGGTGGCACCGGATACACTGTGGCCGGCACGGGCCTACCGCCACGGGACGGTGACTTTCGGTGCATCTAAAGTGCTGAGCGGGTGTGCAGCCTGCGATGATGCCGTGTGCACTGATATGGCCTCTGCCATTGCAATATCAAGACCCAGAATGAAGTGTGTGACCTGGTGGACCGCAGTGTAGGCCTGAGCCAGCGGGCAGCGCAGGCCTACCGCCACGTGGCGTTGCCTCGCGGTTCACAGAGTTAGTGGCACCTATAGAGCTGAGCGGGTGTGCAGCCTGCGATGATGCTGTGTGCACTGATATGATCTCTGCCATTGCAAAATCAAGACCCAGAATCAAGTGTGCGACATGGTGGAACGCGGTGCGGAGCTGCATGATGTGGAGGCTGCCAAGGTCGCGGACCCCGGACTTGGAGCTTGCACCGGCACGTGGTGGGCCCTCTTGGAGACACGCTGGTGGCGGAAGGTGAGCAGTGAGGCCTGGGTGCGCAGGGGCGGGCAATCCCCACTGGGCGGCAGGAGGGGCTGGGGTGCAGCAGCCTGTGTGCGCAGGGGCAGGCAAGCGATGTTGCCGTGTGCAATGATATGAACTCTGCCTTCATTAGCTCTGGACTCTGTTTCAGATAAGGGACCTGGTGGACTGCAGTGTATACCGGCACGTGGTTGGAGACCCACCGGTGGCAGCAGGTGAGCAGTGAGGCCTGGGTGCGCAGTGTCGGCACTGTCTCCCCCTCTCCCTCTCTTCCTTTCACTGTCTCTCTCTCCCTCTGTTACTCTCTCTCTCCTTCTCCCTCTCTCCCCCTTTCTCTCTCTTTCTCTCTCTCACTCTCTTTCACTCTCTCTCTCTCTCCATTTCTTTCTCTCTCTCTCTTTCTCTCTCTCTCTCTGTCCTTTGAGGAGCGCATGACACACCTTCTTATCTTCAATTTTGTCTTGCAGGCTGTGACTTACAGATTGTCCAGAGAAGACCCGCCATGACTCTTCCAAATAGTAGTATTGAGTTAAATTTGAATAAAATAATTTTTGGGGAAATTCAAAGATGTATAAATGTTTTTCCTTTTTCTGACCACTCATGAATGTTAATTGTTGTAATTGTGCGACATCAGGCGAATTGTTGTGTTCATGAATTTGTAAGGTTGATGTGAAATATCTTTGTCCGGGGGGGGTGCCCGGGGTAGGGCCCAGGAAGGGGGGGGCCTGGGGGTGGTGGCGGTGGGTGTTGTGGCCCTCTTGGGGCTCCGAGCTGCCGGATCAGTAGCTCCATGGCATCTGTTGTTCTTCTGGTGTGGCTGTGGGCTGGGCTCCCTTTTATGGTGCAGGTTGTCGTCCGACTTAACACCAGGTAAGAGCAGGTGTTAAATCCCTGCTGCTAACGCGCCTTATCGCATGTTTTGTGATCTTATCGCCGATCTGGCTGGTCGTTGAGAATGTTGCGAAGTGGTGTTTTTGCGACTTTTTGCACGGGAACGCCTACTCTGCATATCATTAGCGTTAGTTGCCAGTATCATTTGTGGCGATGTTTTTTGCGGCTGCTATCGCAGGAAAACTGGTGATATCGGCTGTTAGCACCAGCTTGTGAATAGTGCGATGAATTTATCACCACTTTGGCTGCGATAAAGTGCCGCTAACTCGGCGATAAGTCCTTGAGAATATCCCCCAATATTTTATAATATTGTGTGTTAACGTTTTTTTTCCAATGTTTAGATATTTGAATATGCACATAAAAGTGTACAGGGTAGCACGGTAATTACTAAAAATTACAGCACTACTTTAAAAAAATGCACTTCACCGTACAGTGGTATAAAAATGTATAAAAGTTTATAAACAAAAATGTTAACCTTTGAAAATGTTTGTGGCGTATCGCAGTACTCCTGCGATACTCCGTAGTTTTTTACAAAAATATATAGAAAGATATAACTATTTTGCTCTACCTGTTACAACTTTATTAAAGTGGTAATAGTTACGGCAAAAATAAAAAACCTTATACTTACCTGGATCAGAAGGCATAAAGCAGAACATGGGGAACGTGTACTTAAAAACAACATGGCCTCCTTTAACTTTTAGAAAGCCAATGATTACCTAATCAGCTAATGACTTGTGATAACTATGTGCAGTCATACTAATGCTAATTACCCTCACAGTTCACCCAAAAAACACAATAAGAGATATCACTGACTTTAAGTACATTAAAACTTTAAAAAAATTAATATATTACTTACCTGGGCTACACAAAATAAACATCTGCGCACCATGATATCTAATCCTGACAAATTCAAACAAAATTACACTCACGTTTTAGGAACAACGCAGAAGTCATAACAGATGTCACTAAATTTAAATAAATTAAAACTTGCAAAATAATTACATTACTTACCTGCACTAGACAAAATAAACATCTACGCAACATAATATTTAATCCTGCTAAATTTAAACAAAATACCACTCACGGTTTTGGCATAACGCAAAATATAAAACTGTATGTTAGATATATTGGATTAAAGCACGTTTTGGCACCCTCCTTTTTGCTTTAAACTCAGTTCACCCAAATCTGCAAAATTTTGATTTCTTTGAGAATTAAACTACTGGAAGAAGTGTGGTAAAATTTGCCGACATTTCTAATACGAGTGCAATGTTAATAAGGGATACGCTTTAAAAGAATCCATAGGGGATAATCTTTACAAATTTGAAAACAAAATACCTATAGCCATATAAAATAAGTGGGAATAAGTTATTAACAATAACACAAATTAATAGATAACTATATGTAACACCCTAACCCACAAGTCAGCAACACTCTGACTGTATAATTATGCAAAATTCTGCTGATTGTTACTTTTGATAAACACATCCATCAACCTATCACATCACCACTTCCAAGCCCCAAGTATCATACTATACCGTCAACTGTACACATTATACTAAAGCACAATATATAAGTACATTTTATGCAACATATACGTTTACAAATATTTACACTATTTATATATATACCCACAGAATTAACATTTACATATTATATTTGATATTTTGAAGATACAATATTGACTTGTTTTCATATACGTCTACAGCACCTTATAATTTACACACTCCACTTTACGCCACTCGAGTCTGCCAGGCCACTTTACGACGCTCCACTGTGCACAACTAAATTCTACACTAAACCACTGTAAACTACTTCACTTTACTCCACCCAACACCACTGTACACCACGCCAATGTACACCATTATACTCTACGCTATTATATAGTTCCCTACTGTATTAGATTACACTTTTGTATATGCCACTTTACTCAACACATCTACACTATACTTCTCCCAACTGTATGCTACTCCAATGTACGGAACTCCACTGTACGATATTGCACTATATGCTTTATGGTGCACTACTGGAGGGTATGCTATTCCAGTGTACGCTACTCCACTCTATGCCACTAAATTCTACTAAAATGCAGTATCACCACTGCAGCGTACCACAATATACTGTATGCTATTTCAGTTAAACAAAATTACATTGTGTGCCACTCCAGTAAATGACACTTCAGATTCTACTAGTTACTAGACTCTGCACTTAATTCTATGACACTCTACTGTACACAATATGCCACTGCAATGTACGTCTCAAGACTTAACGCTAGTAAACTCAACGTTATTACGGTAAACACTACTTAATTCTATGCTATTACACTGTATGGCACTACACTGTATGGTACTCTAATATACGTCATTGCACTGTAGCCTATTACACTGTACCCCACTGTATTGTAAGCTATTCCACTCTGCACTTCTCCACTGTACTGCACAGCAAGATACAGCCCTACACTTCACAGAATTTTACTTTACAACACTACACTATACCACAGTCGACTTTATGCAAGACCACTGTACACCACTCAACCCTACGCCACTCCACTGTATGGCACTCCACTGTACCCCATTCCAGTGGACACTATTCCAGTTTACGCCACTCCACTATACCACACTCCACTGTACGCCACTCCACTGTACGCTATTTTAGTATATAACATTCCAATATATGCCCCTACAGTATACAACACTCTACTCTATGCCACTCCATGCCACTACAGTGTATGTGAAATGAATACACTCTACAATATTTACAAAACGTAACTCCACTTTAACATACTCCAGTTTATGTAATTCCAGTGTATACACCTACCCTATACGTTACTAAACTTCCTGACACTGCAGTATATGGCACTCTACAGTATCCGAATTCAGCGTATGCCACTGCATTGTATTCAGGTCCACCGTACGCCACTCCACGGCATGCCATTCCAGTGTATACCACTCCAATCTTCCTCATTTCATTTTATTCAAGCCCAGTATACCAAAATTTACTGTAGCACAGTAGCCTTTGCAACCCCAAATTCCATTTTATAACACTCCACTCCAGAACAGTAAACTGCACATTTGTTAGTAATATTACAAAACCATTGAAAATCTAAAAACAAAGGTTAAACATAAATTATAGTTCGGCAAACTGTATTTATGTTTAGCTTACAAACCCAACTTAAACTATACAAACATTAGAGATTGTACAGTTATAGTTATATCTTAAATTTATCATTTAAACATCACTTTCACACTAATATAAGTCATACTTATAACTCACATTTCAACTTACGCACCACCTTTAAATTCACTTAATTCACGCACCTCTGTACACAGTCTTCTCACCTCACTCGCCACACTACATTAACTATAACTCGCCCCTTCTCCATCCACTACTTATACCCTCGCGTATTACAGAAGTTAGAGCATGTGAAATCACTGCATTAATAACACCACTTATGACATGTGAAATTACATGATTTGCTGAACACACTGCATGGTACAGTGGCAAGTTATGATGTCATAGATCATGCCATCAGTGATGTAATATGTGAGGTCATAAGCAGTGCACAGCGGGGGCGCAAGTTTATAGTTAGCTCTGCTAACTATAACTGGTGAATTTCTGTGTTTTTCTAGTTCAAAACGTTAATGTTGTCACTAACCTTTGTTTTTTCAGTGAATATACATATATATATATATATATATATATATATATATATATATATATATCGTACGTTTTCTCCTTCTTGTTTCTGGTTTTACGCCAAAAAAGATGGAAACGGACTCTTCTTTTTCTTTGTGCTTGATATTTATTATTGCTGTGCTGCCATGACGCGTTTCGGCCTCGCAGGGCCTTGATCACATGTTTCTTTCGTCACTTCCTCCCCATATTTAAAGTGCCAAGTGCTCAAATAGACATTAAAGACAGACTACTCGTCTGACTTTATGATGTTACAGTACAATTGTGGGTAGACAGACGTTCACAACGGTTGTTTTACGGTTATATATTATCTACCACCATGTGCAAATTACGCAATTTTATCTGTATAAATACATTTTGAATAGCAGCATTGATAGATAAAATCTAATACATAACAATTAGGTAATATTTACAAAAACACATTTAAATACGAGTACGCCAATTGCGGCCTTAAAATTGAATGTTAAAAACCACTGATCATTACTCGTAAAAAATTGCTCTCTAAAAAAAAATTTTCACAACAAATTGTATATATATATATAAAAACCATTTAAAAACAACCTCCTGTGCAACTACTGCTCATATCCCGGACACTATTGCCCCCATTGGTTTTTGTCCTCAAGAATGTACTGTTTGATCATACAGTGCTAAGTGCCCCTGTGTGCAAAAGTGTCTAGTGCTAAAAAGTGAAGATAAAATTGAAAAAAGGGTAAAAAAAGAGAACTTGTGTTATGCAGTATTCGTGATGTAGCGGCCTAAGAATTATATAAAACCCCAATGGTTTGAATCTAGATTTGAAAGTGTGTGAGCATTATGTAGACCTCATAACCAAGTATGTAAGTCCTCAGTCGTATTTAATCCTTGAGGGCTCTTACTGTCTAATTCTAGGATATACTTGGTTTCTAGTCTTCTCAAACTTGCCTCCCTATTACCCCCACGTCTTTGTGCTGGGATGCAATCAATCACATAGTACTTCAAGTGGTCCAGATTCTTATCATGGACCTCACTGAAATGACGGGCCACTGGGTAAGTAGTATCTAGATTTGTTATGGCACGTAAGTGCTGGAGAATTCTCTTGTGGGCCGGCAGTTTTGTGCTGCCCACATATCGCAGCCCACAAGAGCACTCCAGCACGTAGATTGCAAATTCGGTTTTGCAAGTGAGATGTTTATCAATCAGCACCGGTCTGTCCTTAAAGGGTGTTTTAAATGATGTTTTGCTGGTGCCGAACTTGCATGCTCTGCATGTTGTGCATCTCACAAATCCCTTGCCACCAGTTAGCCAACCGGTACTAGTTTTGACTTCGGGACTACTGCTTACTAGAAAGTCACTCGTGCTAGGGGCTTTTCTATAGGTGATTACTGGAGATTGGGATACTGTATCTCCTAGTATGGGATCGCTGCGGACCAACTGCCAATTCTTTTTGATGATCCTGGCGAGGCTGTCCTTTTGTTTGTTATAAGTCATGATCAATCTGGGATTACCTGTATCATGCCCTGCATTTTGTATCTGTTTCATTTTGCTGTTGGAAGGTTTAAAAAGCAGGTCCTCCCTATTTATTGTTCTAGTACGAGACATAGCTTTATTAACTGTAGTACAGGTATATCCTCTAGCTAGAAACCTCAACTTACATTCTTCTTGGGCCTCTATTAGATCATGCTCATTGTTGCAGATTCTACGTATCCGCAGCATTTCCCCATATGGAATGCTGCTGATCGTGTGTTTTGGGTGGAAACTACTTGAATGTAGTATTGTATTGCCCGCTGTTGGTTTTCGGTGTAATTTTGTATTTAACCTGCCCACATTTGTATATACCTCCACATCTAGAAAACAAACTGCCTTTTTGCTGATGTTGTGAGTCAG
The DNA here is from genome assembly GCA_963921515.1 of Calotriton arnoldi. Classification (NCBI taxonomy): domain Eukaryota; kingdom Metazoa; phylum Chordata; class Amphibia; order Caudata; family Salamandridae; genus Calotriton; species Calotriton arnoldi. Next base: position 28,678 of record CAWUFW010014872.1, read on the forward strand.
ATGTAAATTTATGTTATTGTTATTCAATTTCTGAATAAACTCTTCTGCACTTTGTCTATCACCCCGCCATATAATGAATAAGTCATCAGTGTGACGTATCCATTTGATAACATGGTTGGCTAATACATCTCTATGGGTGGTAGCTACAACTCGTTCCTCCCACCATCCCATGTGCAAACAGGCGTAGCTAGGGGAAAAGCTTGCCCCCATAGCCACGCCTCTGGTTTGGTGGTACACCTGTTGTAGGAATAAAAATAGTTGTTTTCTAGGCAAAATTTGGTTAAATCAACAATCATTTTGTTATGCATATACAATTCTATTGGCCTAGTACTCAAAAATGTTCCAGTGCCCTTAGACCATCACTGTGATTAATCGACATATATAGGTCTGATACATCCAATGTTATTAAAAGATAGTCCTCACACCATTGGACCTCATGGATTTGTCTTAGGAAGTCTGTCGTGTCCTGTACATAAGATGGTAACGTTTTACTAGATTTTGCAAGAAATGATCAATATACACCGAAATGTTCTCCAGAAGGCTCTGTTTAGCCGATATTATTGGTCTACCTGGGGGTTTGTGTTTGTCTTTGTGTATTTTTGGTATGAAATATATAACCGGTGTAATAGGATGGTCTTTTTTAGAAATTTATATTCCTCCTGATTAATCATACCCATACTTTTCCATGCCAAAAGCTTTGAGAACAATTCATTCTGTGCTGTTATCATTGTTTGTTTATTTGCCAGTTTATAACAGCTCCTGTTCCCCAGTTGTCTCATGGCTTCCTCTAGGTATTGGTGTTTAGGCCACAACACAATATTGCCCCCTTTGTCTGAATTTCGAATAACTACTTTGTCATCTTTCTGTAGTTTCTCAACCAATTGTTTATATTTGTGTTGCTGTATATTGAACTTTTTCTTGTTTGTTTGGATTTTGCCATATAACGTCTTAATTTCTTTTGTGATTAGTTCATTGAAAATATCGATGTTGTCCCTGGGCATAATGGGTGTAAAAGTTGATTTTGGCTTGAATCCTGAATCCATTGTGGCCATAATGTTTATTTGTAGTCTGTCCATGGTGGCCTGTGTCGACTCCACCTGATCTTGATTATCCACATTCTGCTCCAGTGCTTGTAGATTCTGCAATAAGGTTACGTCTGAGGCTGTAAGTTTGGTGACATTGTCAGGCGCTAAATTCAATGAGACATTTTCCACTTGTTTGTTTTGTTTAAGAAGGTGGAATTTCCGCAATTTCAATTTGCGTATATATTTATAAATGTCAACTCTGGTTTGGGGATAATCGAAATTGTGCTCCGGGCAATATGAAAGTCCTAGCGCCAACAGTTGTTTTTCCGCTTGGTCCAGGACTATCGGTGACAAGTTTATGATGGTATTGGCGTTTGTTGTAAAGTTTGTTACTTTCGCCGCCAATTTTTGTTTATCGGTCTCCTGTCCCTCGCATTCTGGCGCCTTCTTCGCCTTCTTTCATTGCGTTTGCATTTCTCCTTTGTTTTGTGCTGATTGCGTTTTCTCGGGCACAGAGTCTGGCGCCTTTGTTCTTGTAAAAACCAAGCTCTTCCTCCAGAGACACTTTATTCTTTTTTGCCAATGTGTCTCTTGGTTGTGCCATTTGCAACTCTGCCTCAGACTCAGTGTCGACAGACGAACTCAAATCCGATAATGTTGGTTGCTCTTCTCGACTAGGGCCAGCTATTGCTCCAGTATTTGTAGCTTTCCGACCCTTGTATGTGGCTCTCACTGTCTCATACTTCCGAGCGAAAGTGAAGATCTGTCCTTGATCGTAATCATCTTTATCTCGTTTGAACTTAAATGTTTTTCGCCTCTTTATGATGTCTTCTTCTTTTTATACGAAGCCTCATTTCCTCCCTGTTTTTGGACGTTGTCTCGCACCCTTCTATTTCCTCTATTTGTTGGTTTAGCACGTCGATCTTTTTTGTAATTCGATCCTGTCTATATCAGCGTATTTTACCAGAATCTCCACCAGCCGGCGAGATGACTCCAGATTGCTTATGGCCCATTCACGCAGCATCTCCGGGTTTGGGCATTCATAGCTTGGGGCCAGCATGATTCGAAGTCCTCTGGGGATACGGCCCACTTCAAGGTATTTCGAGAGGGACTTATGTTCCCACCATTTTGCTTGTTCGGACTTCATCAGCTTTTCCAGTTTTTTATACAGCTCACGAGTGTTTGACGGGGTTTCCTTGTTACTTCCCCTGTTTTCTTGTGCATGTAATTGCGCACTATCACTTTCAATAAACATTTCCTCTGCCGCCTCCTCCCTACCGCGTAGTATCTCAGCAGCCATTGCACTTTTGTTACTATTATGTGGAGAGTCCCGCTACACTTTGCAGTTTCCCCCGTATGCACACCTCTCACCAGACAGTTTATTAACTTCGTACCTTTGTGCTTGGCTTGTGAAGATCGCGTCCTCCGACACCGATTTTCCAATGCTTTATCACGATGGGTCAGAAGTTTCCTTCGTCTGGGGGCTCTTGCGCTCTCTCTTCCTGGAGATTTCTTTGGTTCCGGTTCAAGACCAGATCAGCTTCCTGCCGCTCTGCCCAAACCGAGAGGGGGTCCGTTAGCTCCGAGGAAGCCGTCTCGGAATAAATCGTACGTTTTCTCCTTCTTGTTTCTGGTTTTACGCCAAAAAAGATGGAAACGGACTCCTCTTTTTCTTTGTGCTTGATATTTATTATTGCTGTGCTGCCATGACGCGTTTCGGCCTCGCAGGGCCTTGATCACATGTTTCTTTCGTCACTTCCTCCCCATATTTAAAGTGCCAAGTGCTCAAATAGACATTAAAGACAGACTACTCGTCTGACTTTATGATGTTACAGTACAATTGTGGGTAGACAGACGTTCACAACGGTTGTTTTACGGTTATATATTATCTACCACCATGTGCAAATTACGTAATTTTATCTGTATATATATATATTTACATCGCTCTAAAGAAACACAGAGCACTCACGGGGTATGTTGATTGCTGCTTTAATTCTTAACAGACGCGTTTCGGCAGATATGCCTTTATCAATGTTATTCAATCAAATGCAGCCAGCACGCAAAATTCATGTTGTTTTAAAATGTCCAAAACCACTTCCATTGGCTGCTTAGCACAGTGAACAGTGACAAAGGACTACACGTTCTCATTTTGGGTGCCCAATTCTTATCCGCCATGTTGGCATGGTGTTAATTTCTCACAATTCAATTAGCTGCCTTTGTATCCATGCTTAATGATTTTCAATTTTCAGTTCAATACCTTTATACACTATCAGCTCCTTCATAGGTATTCAGATACTCCAGGCCTCTCAATTAAGTGGACATCCATGATGTTACATTGGCACAGTCCTGCCACTTTCCATTGCGTGCATAAACACCCCCTCGCTTGCCACAATTTGAAATTCATACCTGCAGGAGCCCGTTTGTATAACCAAGCATCCTTGAGTTCAATAACCCAGCCTCAGGCACAGACATCATTTTCGTGTGGCGGTTCTGGCACTTCCATTAAACATACTCTGCTCCTAAACCCACCAAAAGTGCCGAACTCACAGCGGGTGCTAGCGTGACATGAGGGTAGGACTCACGGAATATACACCGCTCAAAAAAAACACGGAGCACTCACGGGGTATGTTGATTGCTTCTTTAATCCTTAACAGATGCGTTTCATGCAAGGGAAGGGGGGCACACAGCCCCCTTTCCTAAATAAATAAAACAAAAAAAAAGGAAGCTGGCAACTCGCCGAGGTCCCCGCCCCCTTTGTCCACTACTCTGCAAATGCGGCTCCTGGCGCGCTCTTGGTTGGGGGATAACGTCCCCTTTGCTGCTGAGGGTCCTTAGGGGCCAACTAGCCTACCTGGTACCTCCAGTAAACCCCACACAGTGGGACTGCTGAGAGGTTGTTGAAGGCCACGCCACTTTTTACACCACTCTGCAAACGTGCCTCTTGGCGCACTCCTGGTGGGGGGATGAGGTCCCCTTGCATCCTGAGAGCCTCAGAACTAAAGTGGACTTCATCCCCCAAGCAGTGGTGGACAAAGGGGGCGTGGCCTGCTATCAGAACTCAGCAATCCTGGAGGTAATAGGAGGGTAGTTGGCCCCAAGGACGTCCTTGTGGGCCAACTATCCCTCATGTTACCTCCAGTAAGTCACACACAGTGGGATTGCTAAAACGTCTTCGGAGGCCACGCCCCCTTTGTTCACCACTCTGCAAACGCGCCTCCTGGCGCACTACTGGTTGAGGATGAAGTCCACTTTACTGCAGAGGGACCTTGAGGGCCAAGAAGCCCTCCTGGTACCTCCTGTAAGTCCTCTGCTTTGGAATTCCTGAGAGCTGGTCGGAGGCCCAGAACCCTTTCTCCACCACTCTGCAAACGTGACTGCTAGCTAAAAAACCTTAGAAATTCACTGGAAAAATAACAGGTTTCAGGGATGTTATACTTAGAAATTAGCATTTAAAAAAAACCTTAGATATTCACAAAACGTGAATATCTAAGGGATGTTATAGTTAGGCTGCCATTTCACTTGTACAAAACCAGAGAAATTCAGCCGTTATTGTTAGCTGAGCTAACTATAACTTGCGCCCTCGCAATGCACGGCTGATGACGTCACATATTACATCACTCATGACATGGTCAGTGACATCACTGATGACATCACTGATGACATCTCAAATGATGTCTTAAAGAAACAATATACTTCACATTCTAAAATAAAATTACCGGTGGCCCCGGAGGAAATCAGTGAGTCTGACACCGACCTCAGTTAAGACGAAGGAACTTCCAGTGGCAGAATGAAGATGACCCTGCTGGAGGAAATGCAACTAATGGTTCTGGATCAACAAAAGTCAAAAGGGAGGGGCAGAGGATGCAATCCTGTCAGAGGCCAATCAAGGAACAAACTAAGTAGAAGAGGGCATGGGGGAAAAAACTTACCCTCTACGAAACAGACGGAAGAAGTAAAACAAACTACAACCGTGGAAGATAATTTAGTAGTGGATCTATCCAGTAATAAACTGGCAAGGATGAATTATCAATCCTTAATAAAGGTCTCTCTTTCTGTCCCAAACAACATTTTGACATATTGGAAACCAAGATTGATACCTACAAATTTATCAGAAAAATCTAACTTGCCAAGTACTTTGCTAAAAAGGAACCCAAAACTGTACAGGCCATCAGGCGCCAAGATACATGTGAGCTTATGATTCATCAAACAAGTAATGTTAAGCTACTGTTTGACCTGAAAGATGAGGATCTCATGGAAACTCTCGATAGGCGCTGAACCCTCCCCCTTATAGGTGCACAACCCCTAGATGTGCACCGCTTCAGACGTGCCTTCTTTGTAGTTGGGCGCAGGGCCTGTGGCCTGTCGCTGCACCCAAACCTGTTGAGGTACCCAACCACTGAGGCACACTCTGTGGGGTTGGGCACAGGGCGTGAGCCACAAGTGCCCTACTCCCTTTGTGAAATTTTTGGGGGTTCTGTGAATACTCTGACCCCAGGGGTGCCGCTCCAAATCCACAGATCCGCCGCACGGCCCCTGCGGTGTCATGCTGAGCATCATGGTGGATCTGCGGATCCATGGAACCTCCCCAAATGCATGTTCTTTTACATTTAACCAATCCCCACCACAAGACCCAGGGGTCAGGGTACCCCTAACCTGCACCCTTATATCTTGTTTTGTTCTATTTTTTAGGACTCTAGACCAAGTTCACGAGTCCAAAGATAGCTGCTGCAATTTTTCCTTCAGGTTGCATCCTGCCAATCACAACATGTGGTTCAGCTCGCAGATCCGCGGCTCCGCTGCAGATCCTCCGCAGCATGAAATATACAAAGTTTTTGAAGCTTAATTTACTACTAAATGGATTCAGCCCAAATCACAAAAAGCATGCTTTCTGGGCCAAGATCTAGCTTTCTGCCAAACTTGGTATACATCCATTCAGCTTTTGGCTGTAGCTGTGTCCAAATTTCCTATGGATCAATAAATGGGGAAAACATGTTTTGGGCCCCCTTTTTCTCAGCCCCCACCTGACAGATCACCCTGAATTCTTTCCAAGAAGGAGCTGAGGTGGAAGACCATTTTTTTGGGAAAGTTTCATGAACATTTGTAAAACATCGCCAAAGTTATAAGCAAACCAAAAAATGGTTTTCCTATGGCAACACAAGCCTAACTATAACTACCCACTGGCAACCACCACTGGGTGATATATGTATAGGTATATGTGTTTTAGTTATAAATATATGTAAATGTATAGGTATAAACATATTTCTGTTTCCACTTGAAGAGTACAGGAAGTTATGTAGTTTTATAGAAAACTCATGAGGAAGGAGGTATTTCCATAAGGGCCATGTTTAAGTTACATAGAAATGGAGAGTAATTAAAGTCTGTTGGACAAAGCAAAGCCTAATTTGTGATGACTGTAGCGATGAAGACTATGATTGTGAGTAATAAAAATTACCGGTAAGTAATCCACGCAGCTCTCATGGGACCTGTGTATTTGAACAGCATGAAAGGTCTCACAGGTCCAGAATGTTAAAAACAGGTTTAGCAGGATTGAAGGCACACATACAATGTCCTCCTTCTTAACTTGCAGCTGTATGCTTTAGAGAAGATCTCTTTCTTATGCTGCAGACCACAGCAGAACATGTACTGCCATAGACAAACAGGCATTCTGGTATATTATAATACCCACACAAACAATCAGGAGTGATGGGGCTGCAAAGAAGGTGTTAGAATCTACAAGGCATATTTTAGCATCACATTGTCACATACTGCATAATTCTATAAATAAATAAATAAGATATATAGCTATGACCAATGTGATATTTATTGTGAGTCCTCTGAACATAAAAGTAGCGCTACCCCAGGCAGCAGCAGAGGAGGATTCTTTGAACTGGAGTTCCTTCCATCCCTCTGAAGTACTTCCTGTCTATTAGATGCCAAAGGTCAGAGATAATCAACTTTACACAGCAGTAAAGGTCAGGCTTACCTTCCGTAGCAAAAAGCAAATGCGTTCAATGTTTCTTAACCGCTCCCGCTGTTAAAATGATGAAGAATAACAAACATGTCAGATAATAATCAAAGCCCCAGATTAACATCAATAATCAAAGGAAATTATTAAAATAATTTCACGTTATAGATAGTACACCTGTACTATCTCTAAGAATATTTCCATATTTTTTCATGGTTACACATACATTGGTTAGCCAGTGTTAGAACACTGGGGTTCAGTCATCTGCTCCCCCACCCAGCAAATGAGTCCTTTAAAGCAGTGGTTCTTAACCTGTGGTCCGGGGACCCTGAGGGTCTGCGAAGCATTTTCAAGGGAGTCCGCGACTGCTCAGAAAATTAAACAATATTAACAGATTAATAAAGTATTTATAAATAAAGAAGTTAAATGTAAAATTAAAATTTTTAAAGCATTCTGTCTGTATAGGAATGTGAAATTGGAGGATACAAATTAAGTTAGTATGCAAAGATTGATTTGTGGGAGCAGTACAAATGCTCAAACTGAATATAGTATGGGCAATGAGTGGCCGTTATCGAATTTACTCCCCCTTAACATAAAAATGCTGATTTTTCAATGTGTTTCTGAATTAAATAATATATTTAATAATTTGTGTATTTGTTTGATGAATGTTCTTTTCTGTATTTATCGGTATTGTTTTGCAGTTCAAATCATCGAAAATACCCCGCATTCTAATAATGACTCAGCGGGGGGTCACCGGAATTGAATGATGATTCAGTGGGGGTCCCTGTGTTCCAGTAATGATTAAGTGGGAGTCCACAGAAGTCAAAAGGTTATAAACCGCTGCTTTGAAGGATCTTGCTGTGCTGGTCACAGTGACAATGAGTTGAGAATACATGTGACCAACAGTGGATAAATGCCCTCCACTTGCTGTGGTGAAGCAACACATTTTTTAATTTTGTGTTTTTAAAAGATTTTTTCAGAAAATAAAAATAACGTGGAGCAGAATGCGTTATTCAAAAAGTAAATATTGTTATCACATTCATACACCAAGCATACAGTACAGTGGAGCGCAAGAAACAGGGTTGATGCTAATACGAAAGAGCCTTGATCTTCTTTCAACTGTTTTTATCCATTTCTTTTAATGTTATTGTTCTTTTACAAAATAAAAGATTTTAGTGAGAAGAAAGTGTCTAATCTGGTTTCAGTAGTCTCCAGAAGAAACAGTAGATTAGTTGAGCTCTCACGGTTGAAGATACGCTTATTCTAGAGCCTTGGGCCATCTATTTTTAAGGACCTGCATTCAGCCTAAAGTTTTAAACTCGGATGGTAGGTGGACTGGGCGGTAGTGGATCTCAAATTCCTCGTCTGGTCATTGTGTGAGCCTGTTTTCTGAACGTACCTCGCACCCTTGAACAGAAGGCTTTGGCCTTGGGTAAAGCACTTTGACTTTGATGCTGGCATCCTCTGACAGAGGGTTCTGTTAAGGCCTATATGATGTGATCAAATTTTCCCCAGTTAAGGGCTAACTTCGTTGCTTGGATTTGAAACTACTGAACCAGGTCAACTCGTTTTTATGGTCTGGCTTGACAGTGCAGAGAACCACCAGGAGATGGGCTCTGCCCACATGTTGGGAGCCAGGAGTACATGTTTTGATTGGGCAGAAGTTGTGTGCTTCCACAAAAAGTGCTTGACCTCCACGATGCTGTGATCATTTTGTTTTTTTATCTAGCTCCCTGAGGTTGATGTAAGCCACAAGGGAACAAGGCTCGACAGGAAAAAAACACTCAATGATAATGATGAACTACTTTGCAAAAGACTGAGTTCTTCGTGTCCTCCTCACAGTGCTTACTACTATGAGGATGAATCCTCTCCCAGAGACAGACAACCATGCATACCTTCTATAATGTAATTTACATTTTTGGTTTCTGCTTCTCACAGTATACATTTCTCCACAAATCAACACCAGATGCTGCAATTATACCCAGGAAAGGTGGACGAGTGGTTGAGAATACTGAGTATAATGGAAGAAATGAAAGGGCCGAGATACAGAATAATAGGATTCTGTGTAAACTCTCCCCCACTACCACCTCCTCTTTCAATGCCAGCCTATTCAGTTTTAAAGTTTTCTTTTTGAGGCATGGATTCACTCCGTCATACACCGATGCTAATGACAAGGCATGCTTGCTGCGTCATCACTGCTAATTGCATGCAATAGTTTAGTCTCTCTAATTACCCGCTGATCCCTTACACATTGCAATGTAATTATAACTATAACAGCCTAAAACGAAACCACTTTGCACCGAACTGTGTTGTATAAAAGGGAAAAATGTAATAAAAATATTTGGGGAAAAATCATGCTGAATCGCTAAATGACTACTTACCTTCTAACTCTATTATGCCAATAAAATAAACCAATAGTAAAAAAAAAAAACTTCTTGGGAAGCACTTCAGTGAGAATTCTGTAGCGTCCTTCCCAGCCCGGGAGCATGCAAAATGAATATGCCACGCAAGGAGCTCTGGATTGTACGTCTTTATTCCTCAGCATACAATAACACACTGCACTCTCATTACGTCATAACCATTAATAACCACACTTTAACACCTCCCAGCAAGTTACGTAACTCCTTGTTGAGTCCATCTTGAACCGCAAGGGTCCTAGCGCACCTAGCCTCACGACACTACATCTCCCCCTTTGTGAAATAAAAAGTACAAACAAAGTCACATCATATTTCTTCAACAAGGTGTTGAGGTGCTCGCATCAGTCAGCCAGATCGAGTGGTACGAGATGGTGAGATGCACTCTGATTGTGTACCGATGGCACAGGTTCGGATGCTCGATCTGGATTGTCAGGCGGGTCGCCTCATTGATGATTACAGGAGCTGATGACCATTGAGGTAGGTGCTTAAAGTGTGGAGAGTCCCATGTGATGGACTTTCTGGTATTTTGCACCGTTACCATTTGTCCTTTGCATGTCACAACCCTTAAAGGATCGACAGCAAACGGAGTGACTGTTTTTAAAGTGTGGAGAGTCCCATGTGATGGACTTTCTGGTACGATGCACTGTTACCATTTGTCCTTTGCATGTCACAACCCTCACAGGATTGACAGCAAACGGAGTGTCTGTTTTCCGCTTTCTTTCTGCTGGACCAGGACCCAGTCACCTACATCGAAGACTGTTACCTGAGCTTGACGACAACGATCAGCATATGTTTTCATCTGGCACTTCAGAGAAGTGTTGTGGCACACACCTTACCTGCATTCAAGGATTGGTCTACTGTCCACTGGGGCAGTTTAGTTCCGATGGCTCTACCAAATAGCAAGGTGGCTGGACTTTCACCAGTTGTGGAGTGAAGAGTTGGACGATAGGCATGGAGGGCTTGACACAAGGCCTGGTTTAACTTGATTCCTTCCATCAATGCACATTGAATTACCCATTGGAGGGTGCCCAGGAATCGTTCCACAATACCATTGGCTTTGGGCCATTAGCTTGGTGCTCTTTTGATGCTTGGCATTTAGTCTGACCAGAAATTCCTTGAATTCTTTTCTATTGAACAGCGGACCATTGTCAGATTTCAGAATGGAGGGGATACCCCACGCTGCAAAGTTGTCATCCAGCCGTTCGATGACCTTTTCATTAGTAGTTGACGATAGCTCCTCTACTAAAGGAAAACATGAATACTCATCAATGACTACCATGAGATGATGTCTGTTTTCTAAAGGAACCTGCCCTAGGGATTAGTGATAAGATACAGCGAGAATCCGCTGTAATCGCTTTTTTTTAGAGACCCCTCACCCACCAGGGTTACCCCTAGGTGGCATGCTTCATCATTGGGGTTCATCCCAATCCTCTACGGTGCATTGGTCCGAGGCGGATTTGATGAAGTAAGTGGCGGGGTTCTTTTTACCTCAGGATACTCACAAATAGGTGGCAACCGAGACCATGGAAGTTGCACTACCACCAGCAGCTTTTTTCTGATCGGCATATCTTTTCTCCCTAATTAGGGTTTGACTAAAGGCCACTCGACCCTGGTTTCGACCATGACGCTATAGCATAGCGTTTCCTAAGTACGTTACGAAGTGACTTACTTCCTATATGTTAAATGTTTTGTCAAGTTATGTCTTTTTGCGTCTTGTCCCACAAGTGAGAGTTTTTGCACAAACCACTAAGGGGCTTAGGATGGCAGGCGGAGGCACCTCCGCGGTGCTGGCGGTGGTGGAAAATGTCATTTTCTGCACTCCAGCAGCGGTCCACTCGCCCGCCATATTACAATGGGCAAACATAGCCCATTTCCCATCTGCTGCGGTGCGACGTGAACCGCCACAAATTGGCGCACGCCACCGCGGTGGTGTGAGCCAATAGAGACCCACCGCCGTGCGGAATGATGTCCTGTCCGCCGTACAAATCACGATGCCCCAAACAGCCCGTCACACCGCAGCGGAGAAACCACCCAACCAGAGACGGCGGAAGCACGACTGCGGAGCGCGAAACCAGACTCTCGGTCCCCTCCACCCGGTCCTGACCGCAATGGATCCAGCTCTACAAGCCTTTCCGGTGCTCTACCTGATCCACTACCAGCAAATAATGGACCGTTGCGGACAACGCCGCAGGTACGCAATCACACAACTCAGCACACAAACACAACACAAAACTCCTGGGCTGATATACGGTTCCTGTCCACATCAGACACTCTGGTGGGGACAGGAACACATCCCCAAGTGTACCCACACATGTCCTACCTGTCACAAAATCACCCCTCCGCATCCGGGTCACCCATCAACTGCGAAATCACAGCAATGTCCCGGTCACGTCACTGCAGCGGTGCAGACGCGGGAAAACCTGCGCATAATGTAGTAGGCAGGGCCAGCGCCAGGCATGGGCAGTCCACAAAGATTTAAAGGGCCCCACCTCCACCCTTCACACACTACAACCCCCACACCCATTTGGGGACATGCTGTGTGCTCCTCCTGTGCCCCCACCGCACAATTCATCTGCCAGTTGTAGCCAGACCCTGCACCACACACATCAAACAACCAGGGAGCCTGTCTTAGAAGGTGGGGGTGAAAAGAAACACCCTGCACAGAAGCTCAGGGGCAGGGCATTCCTCCTCCTCCCACCTACCCTCCACTCATGTCAATCAAACTGAGTCCAATCACAAAATGAAGACTCACACTGCATATGAACATCCACTGAACTGTCCACACTGCCTGTCAAGTCACTCAGACACACCCCACACTGACACACAGCCACATACACATACCAGATGTCAGCAGTAATGGAGGGCAATAAATGGGCTAGACAAAAGTGAAGTGGACAGTGATGGAAAGCCATGGAGCAAGCCACAAAGCATGTGTACATCACATGCAAGATAAGGAACATATCACACCACCCTTAGGCCATCAAATCAGACATGGGTGGCACAGTGAGTGGAATTAAACCAAAGTGACCTCTGTTCAACAACTCAGGGAGACATCAAGGCAAGCCATGCATTGGCACAGGAATGATAGGAAGTGTCTGAAGTCAAACAGTGATCAACCACACATCTGTCTCAATTCACTTGACATGTGTATGTCATCAGCACAACACACATGGCTCATTGTCACACTCCCTGACCGTCAAACCCAAGTTGGACCTTCACACATACCCCTCCTCTACCCAACTCACACCTGCAGCACTCTACACCAGTGTTAAACACACTGGGGGATATTCACAAGAACGTGCGATAATCTTCGCCAAAATAGGTTAACGGAATTTTTTATATCGCGGGAAAATAATGTTGTGTTAACGTCTTATTCTCAACACGGCGGTAACATGCGATAGTTTCCCGATAACGCGTCAAATGTCCGCGATAAAATTACCGGGATGGCGATAAAAATCTAAAGCTGAACTTGAAAAAAGTGGCGATGGGCCCAACCGCGATAAAAAAATCAGCGATAAGCTGCGCCAGGCCTGCAATTCACACACGTCAGGCGGGAAAAATCACCATAAAAGCAGAAGAAAAAAACTGCGAAGCACAATGGAGGTAGCCGGAGCAAGTACAGAGGACAACCAGAACCCCACAAGCCCCACGGAGGACCAGCCTGGGACCTCGGGGTCAGGGAAGGGCAAGGAGAAGAAGAAGAGGAAGACGCGGTTCAGTCCGCAGGAAAACAGGATCCTGATAACGGAGGTGATAGAACACCATCAACAACTGTTCGTCACCTTCACTGTGTCATTGGCAAGAAAAAATTGAATATGGCAGTCCATCTTGGACAAGGTGAATGCAGTCGGAGTGCTGAGGAGGACAATGGAAGAGCTCAAGAGGCGCTGGAATGATGTGAAGCGCAAAACCAAGCAGAAACTCGGCACAAACCAGAAGGCAGCAATGCAGACTGGAGGTGGGAGTCCAGCGCCACAGGAGGAGCTGGATGAGATGGAGGAAATGGTGTCCACAGTCAACAGTGTGGAGAAGGTGGCAGGAGTTGGGGGACCGGACACTGCTCAACATGACCTGATACAACAGCAACAGGGTGAGTAACGACCAGGGACTGGGGGGACGGGGGGAGATGGGCACAATGTCACACATGCACAATTAAGTATAGCACAGTGCGCACCCACAATGACTCTGGATCATGTCCCTGATCCCCTTGGCACACTGCAGCACACCTAGAAACAGCAAGTAGGCCCCCGTCGACTATGTGCCCAGAGGGGGCCCTTCCCACACATCACCAATCACACAACCAACCCATGCACATGTGCCAAACCCAGCAAAGCGGCGTGTCTGTGAGCCACACTGACAATGCAAATGACACTGCATGACGAATAGCATGGCTGCAGTCAATATATCATGACATGTTGCACGCCAGGACACTGAGGTGGCTGAGTGTGGCCCACATCCGTAAAGGAGCAGGTCACACTCTGACACACCCACGTGCACAAACAACCCCTGACGTCAACAACACATCTGCGGACAAACCATGCCCCAGAGTCCCAACTCCCACCAAGAGCCCAATTTACCCAAGTATGCAACAACTCAGCACTGTATACGCACAGAAGTCAAAGGCACACCGCCTGAAAGGGAAAAGGGGCAGCAAAATCAGCGCTGCAGGGGCGACTCACCCAAAATGCAGCACACACACATAAAATTCAGAGCACATCAACATTGACAACAATGTGGTACAAACTGCAACACATTCACAACAGAACAGAGGACACAACTGGTGCCGCTTGTGTGTAGAAACTGGCCAATCACATTTGGCATAGAAGGGAAATGTGAGATGACAATGTACAAGTACAAACACACATCCGTGATGTTGTCGAAATGTCCACTGTCCCGCATCAAATAGGCAGCTCCTCCCAAACAGTCACAATGTACATTGTCATGCAGTCTGTATGTAAACTTGTACAATGCGTCAACATACATGTGAACACAATGTTAAACTGCATCTCCCCTTCACATTGCAGAGGGAGAATCAACACCTCCTGGAGAGCAGACCAAACATCTCTTCACTGATGACAAAGAGGACCTCCACACCTTCGACACCGACACCCTCCAAGAGCTCATAGACAGCTTCGGCACCTCACCTCCAGGAGCAGGGCAGCCCAGCTGCATCGAGGAGACCTCACCCCCTGCACAGACCACACAGCAGGAAGCACCCACCACCACGGCTGTCTCCCAGGACCCCCACGAACAACACATGGCCTTCCAACGCCGTGTGTTAGGGTGCCAGGAGAAGATGGCTGATCAGGTGCGGGTGGGGTTCGACCTCATGGCAGCCAAACTAGATGCCATACGTGGGTGTCTAAGTCCCATCAGGGACCACTTACAGTCCCTAACGGACACCCACAGTCCGCTCCATGCTCTCCAACGATCCATGGCTGACATCGCTGGAGTCCTGACTTTGAGACAAGGACAACTGTCTAGTCAGAGTGGCTCCAGCGACATCAGTCGGGAGTTGGGACACATGCGGAGGATCATGGAGAACATGGAGCGGATGCAGGCAGAAAGAATGGCTGCCACGGCTACACACCAGCGAGATGTAGCTTGGTCCTTCCATGCCCTGCAGACCCTCATCATGGCATTGCCGCCACAAGGCCTGACGCCGATGAATGCTGCTGCTTCTACATCCACATCTCCGTCCCCTGATGTGTCAGTGACACACAGTGCTGCAGCCTATCCACCTCCGGCCACTGATGTGTCACTGCCACACAGTGATGCAGACAAAACAACACCACCCACATGTGAGGCACATGAAACATCAGAGGACGATGATGCGGATGATTCTGCCTTAGTGGTAAGAAGGAAGCGGTAGCATTCATCTCCGCCATATGGCCTGTTTCTGCTTGGTTCTGATCTCTGCATCATCACCTTCCACTGTCCCCCGATACACTCTGTGACACTCACCTTGGACCTCGACATGGACTGCCATATTCTGTTTGGTTACAAATGACACAGCTATCAGACTGCGGACTGAACTTCCTCTTCCGATGAACTTGTCATTCCCCAAAGGACTCTGGCTGGCCCTCCACGGGGCAATAATGTAAAGTGGGGTTTGCATGGCCCTGTACTGCTCCCGCTTCAACACTCCACTGAATGTGAATAAAACATTCAAATTCACACAGATGTGTCATGTCTATGATCATTCAAGTATGAAAGTATGAATGAATGTAGGGTCAGTGATTCCCCCTTACGTCCATGTTGCTCATGTTGTGGGGCTTGAGTCACAGGGTGTAACATTGCCGATTGCAGTCCGGGTGGCACCGACACTACAACAGAGACACACGCATTAGTTACTTTCTTGTCCAGCCTGTAGTGACGGAGCCACCCGACCCGCACTATACATTGTAGCTAGTCCAGGCACCCAGAGGGCGGGCACGCCCAAAGGTATAAATAAAGGGGCACATGACCGCCAGAGGTCTTGGCCCGTAGCATAATACTAGTGTGTGTGCGTTCAGTTATTACTGTCCCATAATAGCGGCCTACCTGCACATCCACGATGTAAGCCCCCGGTGCAGATCACTACACAGCCCAGAACTGAACCACGCACAGAGCTCCGGGCTCATTGTTCACACCCCTACGCTGGACTATACGCCAGCCCAGCCCATTCCGCTTACGCTTACAGGGGGGGACGACAAAGCTACATGTCCCAGGTCTTCTCTGTAGTGATCTGCTGATCACTGGTCTAGTTGTCAGCATGCCACAGCCACTCCCTGAGGGCTGGTTTACACCCACACCACACCCATCCAGCACAGGTGTCACAGGACATGTGACCCTGCCAATAAAAGGGGCCTACCACTTCACATTCCCCACTGCCGGAGGTGACATGATGGCGTCCGCACCACGAGACTCAATCATAAAGGGTCCATGACTTGTGGCGCACTGGGTTAGTGGCACCCGATGCACTGCGGCAGGCACGGGCCTACCGCCACGGGACAATGACTTGCGGTGCACAGAGTTGGTGGCACCCGATGCACTGCGGCCGGCACGGGCCTACCGCCACGGGACGATGACTTGCGGTGCACAGTGTTGGTGGCACCCGATGCACTGCAGCCGTTATGGGCCTACCGCCACGGGACGATGACTTGCTGTGCACAGAGTTGGTGGCACCCGATGCACTGCAGCCGGCACGGCCCTACCGCCACGGGAGGGTGACTTGCGGTGCACTGAGGTAGGGGCACCTGAAGAGCTGAGCGGGTGTGCAGCCTGCGATGATGCGTAGACCTCAATATGCCGTCCTGCCAATCAAGAGCCCTGCTGGACCGCAGTGTACGCCGAAGGCAGCAGTCAGCACACACAAGACTCCGCGGTGCCGCAGGGTGCGCTGGGGGCCTGTGGCGCGGAATCCAGCGATCGGCTGAGGAGGTTGCACCGGCACGTGGTGGGCCCTCTTGGAGATACGCCGGTGGCGGCAGGTGAGCAATGAGGCCTGGGTGCGCAGGGGCAGCCAGTCATCGCTGGGCGGCAGACCTGTCTGAGGACCAGGGCTGGGGTGCAGTAGGCGCACAGGATCGCGCAGGCACCACCGGTCACGGCGGCGGCCTCCTGGCTGGGTGGGGGGTGCCGCCCTGGCAGACACAACCCTGCATGCGATGATGAGATGTGCGCGGGTTGGCTTGGGACGTAGCCACCTCGTCTCCAGTGTAAATCTGGCCGTTGAAGGTGGTCGGCCACGTGTGTGTAGGCCTTTGGACAGGATATGGCGGACACAGAGACACACGCAGTAGTTACTTTGGTGGCCATCCCGGAACTGAACCACGCCCAGAGCCCCGGGCTATTTATTCACGACATACGCCGGACAAGGCCACTCCGCTCACGCTTACAGGAGGGGACGACAAAGCTACATGTCCAAGGTCTTCCACACTGCCTGAGGTAACCTGTTTGCGTCCACTGTCCACAACACTACAAACACCAGCAGTATATGTCCACATGGACATGTCTGTGCTCTGCATACTGAGGTCTGTCCAGCACATCACGGCCACACTTGGCATTGTGTACATTCTTATTGATGGGTCACTTGCCTCCTTTGCACATACTTGGTTCCCACCTCTCCCCACATTCTGCAATTGTGTGGCAGAGGTGCCATGCCGTGGATGGTTTGTCTACATGGCTGGCCACGGTTACCACAGTTACTTGTGTTGTCGTGTCTGGTAGTTGGGCATGTTGATTGGCATGTTGTATGTGATTTTGTAACGTGTGAATTCCCACAGTTGTGAGTTGTATGATTGTGGAGTTGAGGTGTGTGGTGTGTTCAGTTGGTACTTATCGATGAGCAGTGCATTTCCATAGGTGCCATCCTCAAAGCGCTGGTTGGTGATGGACTTGCGGAAGATGTAGGAATCATGCACACTGCCTGGGAAGTTTGCGATGACATTCGTGAACAGGTCCCGGTGGCCCACTTTTGCCTGCACATTGATGGAATGCGTGTGGTTTCTGTTGCGGTTATTGTGTGCAGTGTCGGCAGGGGGCACAAGTAGTACATGTGTGCAGTCAATTGCCCCCAACACGTGCGGGAAGCCAGCTATGTCGTAGTTCCCTTTCATGGTCTCCAGCTGTTCCTGCGCAGTGTGGTGGAAGTGAAGGTGCAGGGGTATCAAGCTGATACAAACCGTGATGCTTACAGGAATGATAAATCCGGCATAATAAGACCGTAACAGAAGTTCGTGTGGTCGTAACCTTCCTTTTCTTTCCTACGAAGGTTACGCCCACACAAACTTCTGTTACGGTCTTTTTATGCAGGATTTATCATACCTGTTAGCATTCCGGTTTGTCCAAGTGCAATACACTGTACCAGATTACGTTTGTGACTATACGGACGCTTGACCATTGTCACCATTTATCCAACAGGTTTCTGAATACTGACTTTCAGAATATGGAATTGTATTGGGGAGTTCCAGCAGCATATGCAGTTAATTGAATCCACACGTTGCCCTGATGAAGGTCCCCGTTGGGAATGGAACGCGTTGGCTGAGCTTTTCGTATTGTTGATTTATGTATTTGTAATAAAGAACTGTTTTTACACTACTGTTGACTACTGGACTTCATGACCTGGCGCACACCCATTTCAGTGACTACAATCTTGGATCTGGAGCACAGAGGCGTCAAGCAACGGCTGGCGTTGGGGTTGGTTGCGCAGGAACACTACGAATTGGAACTAGCGTGTGGCGCAGATACAGGGGCCCGCCGTTGCTTTTGTGGACATGCATCCAGGACATGTGTGAGGAAGTTTGATAGAGCTGGTTGTGAGACTCCTCCGACTCTGGCAGTTGTTGGTTGGAAGGTACCAGAGGCCAACAAGTGCAGCACAGCCAGCAGCTTTGTCTGCGGAGGGATGTTGGTTCTCCGCTGTGTTGGTACCGTCAGCCTGTGGGCAATGTGGGTCAGGATGCGGAGGATGGTTGTCCTTTTGAGCATGTAGTGGGCAATGGCATCCTCTGGTGTTGAGTGTCTGAGGCTGGTGCGTTTTAGGAACGTCCGCTGTCTTCTTCTGCGCTGCCTAGGTGGTAGTCCAGGAGGTGTGGTCCGGGGGAGTCCTGGGGGTGGTGGCGGTGGGTGTTGTGGCCCTCTTGGGCCTCCAAGCTGCATGATCATTGGCTCCATGGCATCTGTTGGTCTTCAGATGTGGCTCTGGGCTGGGCTCCCTTTCTACTGCAGGTTGTCGTCCTGCTTAACACCAGTAATAGGCAGGTGTTAAATCCCTGCTGCTAACGCGCCTTATCACCTGTTTTTGGATCGCTTCGTCGATCTGGCTGGTCGTTGAGAATATCGCGAAGTGGTGTTTTCGTGTGTTTTTGCACGGGAACGCCTACTCTGCATTATCATTAGCGTTAGTTGTCGCTCTCATCCGTGGCGATGTTTTTTGCGGCAGCTATCGCTGGGAAACTGGCGATGTCGGCAGTTTGCACCAGCTTGAGAATAGGGCGATAAATCTATCGCCACTTAGGCGGCGCTAAAGTGCCGATAAATCGGCAATAAGTCCTTGAGAATATGCCCCGAAGAATGGTGCAAATGATGTCCTGTGAGTACACTGACAACCAATCACACTCCCTGGGGTACATCCACAAACATCACACACACACTCAGGGATGCTGACACAAAAACAATAGCCAAAAACAAACCTCACAAACAACATACACAGAAGTCCAACAACCCTACATATGGCCAGCCAAACAGTGGAAAGGCAATGGGACCCCAGACAGAACAGGAGTACACAACATTGTCACTCAGGACCAATGCACAGACACCATAACCCAACACAAACAAGAACTGCATCATCTCAAAACAGTCATGAACACAAACTGGGATCAATGGGACAATAAGCTAACACAGACAGAGACACCACACCACCCATCAAGTCAACATGGTGTCATAGTGTATCACAAGCATGCACATGCCCAATCCTGACAAGTGACACGTCAAAGATAGGAGGACATAGCACTATTGGGCACTCAAAACAAGGCCAGTAACAAGAATACACCTTGCTGCATGTGACAGACACACAAGTAATGCACACTACACTTGCAACACACATCAAAATGTATCACAATGCCCAAACTACTCACACACAATGTCATGCAAATAGAACATCACACACAGAGCATCTGTCAGCAGAAAGAGCCAACACAGGCCAAACACTGCATACATCCACAACAAAAACACAACAGATGCACATGCCAATCCATCACATTGCAAACTCAGCTGGACATCAGGGGGATGCACACCAGGCAAGTACAAGGCAACATACACTGACAGCACTACATGCAGGCCAAGCAGTGTGTGCACACCAACCAAATCAGTAGCACACACATCTCAGTGCCACAACATGTACTCCCACAACACAAATCAGCACAGCACACAGACAACATCACACTCAGGAAGGGTAGCAGTACCTCAGCAAACACACATACAGCTAACCCAACACTCACAGATGCACAACTCAGGGACACCCAGGTGCAAACAACATGACCAGAGGACTGTGCAGCACAAACAGTTGCACTGCACATGAGCAACCATGACTGCAAACCAGTACAAGAAAATCACACATAACTAACTGGGAAACTGTCCTGAGTGGCACCTTGGTCCTGTGCACAGATCAGCACCACAAAGCATAGTGTAACAAATGAAGTGGTGGGGAGGCTCACACACTGGCAACCCAAGGGGTAGGTGACATGAGATTGAAGTGGTGTGTACGTCAGTAGTGGACAGGTCAGGAGTGTACTGTACACAAACACATAGAGGAGTCACTCCCAATGGGCAGGCATCAGAAGCACAGATAGGGGATGGTATGACTCCACAGACCACATACTATACTGGAGCCAAAAATGGCTCAAGTGACAGTAATGCATGAGAAAACTCACCAACAATGTCAGTGTGGCTGAGCAGGTCTGCACAGTGAGCACAAACAGTAACAAGACACATGGCTGATCAACAAAACACAACACAGACTTGGCTGTCACACACTCTGCATACTCACAACTGGCAGCAACAACAAGTAGGTGTCCCGCAGGAGTGCAAGGACACACCAACACACTGCACAGTGCACAACCTACAACTCCTACATGTGCCCACAATCACAAGCACAGGGCTGACAATTCAAACAAACAGGCACTCAGCTCCTGGGTCATACATGTGTGCAGTTGGCATTGCAGGGGCACACACACATCAACACTACTGACCAAGTCACCCCTTTCACACTTCATGACCACTCAAGTGCACACATTCAAATGTACCCATGTGACTAGGAAGACAGGCCCTCACAAGATGACCATACATCAACACTGCTGTTCACACATCAAGAAAGATCACACATACATGATGGACCCAGGCCAGCCTGCCTGTAATCCTGTGGGTAGAATTCCCCTCTGTGCTGGTAGTGCATCCTAACATGACATGTGTACAATTTAGCAAACCTGACCATAGAATGATTAGGATAACAGTAGATCATCACAAACAACCATAATTTCCCCCCCCCAAGCCTCAGAGTCAAGAAGAACTGAAGTGCCTGTCACCTCTGGCAAACTCTGAAAAAGTGAAACAAGCAATTAGCAATGTTAAAGTGGCATACAGAACATGTGTCACATGAAACCATACCCATACAGAAAGATTTTATTAAGCAAGGACACTGACAAAGCAGACAACAGGAGTAACTGTCTTTATTACATATTACCCAGATAGGCATCAAAAGTAGACAAAAGCAAGGCCAGTGGCCAGTCCATAGTTCAAAGTAGGCACATGTGTGCATGAGAACCTGCACAGGGAATGGGCAAACAAAGTGACAAACAGCAAGGCCAGTGGCCAGTCCATAGTTCAAAGTAGGCACATGTGTGCATGAGAACCTGCACAGGGAATGGGCATCCATGGTTACAAACAGCAAGGCCAGTGGCCAGTCCATAGCTCAAAGTAGGCACATGTGTGCATGAGAACCTGCGCATCGAATGGGCAAACAAAGTGACAAACAGCAAGGCCAGTGGCCAGTCCATAGCTCAAAGTAGGCACATGTGTGCATGAGAACCTGCACAGGGAATGGGCAAACAAAGTGACAAACAGCAAGGCCAGTGGCCAGTCCATAGTTCAAAGTAGGCACATGTGTGCATGAGAACCTGCACAGGGAATGGGCATCCATGGTTACAAACAGCAAGGTCAGTGGCCAGTCCATAGTTCAAAGTAGGCACATGTGTGCATGAGAACCTGCACAGGGAATGGGCAAACAAAGTGACAAACAGTAAGGCCAGTGGCCAGACCATAGTTCAAAGTAGGCACATGTGTGCATGAGAACATGCACAGGGAATGGGTGACACCGTACACTGCCATGGGAAGCAACACAGCTAGGGGGATAACAATGGGCAGTCCAGGCACCGCTGTGGGAGAGATAGGTGTGGGAGGGGGACTTAGCCTCAGACTTGGCTGTCAGTCGGACTGGGAGGTGGCTGATTGTCGGGGACAGTTGTAGGACTGGACCTGGAAGAGAGAGGACCAGCTGAGGTAGAGGCATCAGTGGTTTTGGGAGCCGGAGGGCTGCTTGGACCGGGTGGTGTGGTGGCACGTGGAGGCGGAGACATGCTGCCGTGAGACACAGTGTGTGAGGGAGAATGTGGAGGGCTGCCTTTCCACTTCTTGGGGATTCGATAGGGAATAATTGTCTTGGTAGGAGTGGGAAGTGGGGCGGGCACAACAGACTCACTATCCACCACAGGTGCATCAGGTGCAGGTGGTGGCACTCCCTCTGGGGATCTGCTGGATCGGGCGGTACGCTTGGCCTGGCCTTGCCTTTTCCCCTCCATCCCCTGTTGACCAGCTGAACCCCCTACAGTGCCCTCCTTTCCCAGCTTCACAGGGGTGTGGGTGGGAGTTGAGGTTGTGGGTAAATCTGCCTTAGAGGGCTTTTTCTGCGGACTCTTAGCAGGCACCAGCTTCACAGCAGGCACGGCAACTGTCTGCCTGTCTTTGGGAGACACCTTTGGGATGGAAGTGTCCTTGGATGGGGCAGATTTTGAGGCATGTGAGCCTGAGGCCGGCTTCTTGGCTTGATGCCCCTGAGTGTCACCTGAAGGGCTTTTGCCTTTGCGCTCCTGTGTCACTTTAGTTTGTTTGGGGGATGGTGTCTGTGCTCTGGCCCGCTTGGGGTGCTGCTGTTGTGTGCTGCGTGTGGTGTACCTGGAGCCTGTGGGCTGTGGTGTGTGGTCACTGTTGTTAGATGTAGCCACTGGCAGGGAGGTTGCCAAAGGGACTGGAGCTGGACTCTGAGCCTATGACAGCTGAATGGCTGCCGTCACTGTGGAGGACAAAGACTGGACAGTCCTGTGTAGCCCACCCACATCTGAATGAATCCCCTCCATGAAGGCAACTACCTGTGCCAACTTCTTGTCATGGTCTTGGAAGGCATTCAGGAGAGTTGTCCGACCCACACACAGCTGGCACAAAAGGTCCACCACCTCAACACTGAGGGCAGCAGGGGAGACAGGGGCAGGGGCAGCAGTGCCTGGGGGGAAGGATACTCTTCCCTTCTTACTGGTGCGAGCACGTGCAGCACTAGTGGAAGTAGCTGGGACGGTGGGCACTGGACAGTGTGTGGTGGAAGAGGAGGCAGATTTCCCACTTCCTGTGCCCGCCAACATCGAGGAGTCACCGCTGGCGTCAGATGACGTAGAGGTTGGTGTTTCTGGGCGTGATTCCTCAAGGACACTCCTGTCCCCCTCCAAGGCGCTGGTCACACCAGTGTCAGTGGGCTCATGTGTAGCAGTCATGCAAGATGCCTCACCACTGGTGTCCGTCCCCTGTCCCTCTGTGCCCTCGGCAGATGCTGCAAGAGACAAAGACGTAGGTTCAGTTTAGTGCCATACACACAAACACCATATGCAAGCAAAGCACAAAACAAGATGATGATACCCCCAAGTTGCACACCACCCTGTGCAGTCACATTGTGCAACCTTAATTCAAAACGCAAAAGATGTATGGTAACATGCACACTTGGCATTATTGACCCATGTGATGTCCACACAGCCAAATAGCTTGCCCATGCCTCCGTGTAACCTGACATACAGATCCCTGTGAGCTAACTAGGTCCCTGTGGGTAAAAAAGATGTACATCCCAACATGTTGTCACAGTCACATATGGAGTCAACATAAGGGGACAACACAGATACAGACTCCAAAATGTCATTTAGCAATGGCAATGAGCTCCTGCCATCCATCATGTCAGGCTTTGGTGCACAACTACAGTTGCACATTGGTGTCAGATGTGTAGTTCTCACAATTTCGAGCTCAGGCACTGCACACATTGACGAAAGCACACTCAGATGAGACACACTGCCGTTCACTGCCATGGGATGTCCCTGACTCCCCTAATGCAGCCGATGCCACAAGGCCACAACTCAGAATGCAACGTCAAGGGCCATTACATCAATGACATGAGAAAGTACATGTAGCGAAAATGCATGACAGCTGCACCCAACAGAGAGGCCACTTACAAGCCATTGCATCACACGAGCAACATCACAGAGCTCAGCACTGGCTCAGGGTTGGAATACATGCAGTCACTCACAACCAAAGTCACCCTTCCCAGAATACTCACCCCCAGCTTGCTGCTGATGGGCCCTCAAACGTTCATCCAGCTCTGGCTGTGTCACAGCCAAGATGCGGGCCATTAGTGGTGTCATGCTCCTGCGCGCCAACCTGCCAGTCCGAGGGAGCAGCCCCAGCGTCATCTCTGCCACGTTTTTGCTCTGCCGGCAGATGTCATCCCATCTCTTGTGACAGTGTGTGTGCCATCGGTTGGACACACCCAGAGCCCGCACCATGCGTGCAATGGCCCTCCAAACGGCCTTACGCTGGTGGACTTTAAGCTGCAGGCATGGGAGACAAGGAGAGCAAATTTCAGTTACACTGGGTTATGTACCACTGTGTCTCAGTACAGGAGCATGCACACACTCAGCACAGCTACTTAGATATGTTTAGCAGAGACAATACAGCATGACACATAGTACATTAGCATGAGATAATTGTATAGAAAGGCATGCAGGTATGAGGATGGACACAGTACCTGGCCATCTCATACACATGCAGAATGCCAGCACAGAAAGCAAGGTGAAGATGGCCCACATCTGCAATGCAGTATGTGAGGGAGCAAGACATACATTACATTGCAAATGATGTTTTTGGGCAGACTCACTGTGTCCAACACTACACACCCCTCAATGTCCTTGGCATGTGAATGGCTACCTGTGTTATGGAGGTCACATATAGGGACATGATCTTACAATCTCACACCCTTATCACAAGGTCTGTCTTGTGCAATCCACAGGCGTAAGATAGCTCATTGAGGAATAGGGTAGCAGACAACCCATATGTCTCACTCTGTCCATTCTGTGATGGGTCCCTGACAAATTGGGCAGTAACTGTGCAGGCCAGGGGGCCTCACACTGCGGTCTAACGTGGGCCATCCGAACTGTCACATGCATGTACAATATGAGAGGGAAAACTCTGCCTACACATGCGAGTCACAACACATTATGATGAAAATGGAAGGGGGATGTTTCAAAAGTACAACAATCTGCTGTGTCATATGTGAATTTCCACCAAGAGTGTCACCCTCAGGCATTTCACTCTTGTGCATAATGCAGACATATCCATGGTGGCAATATAAAGTCAAACCCACTTCCATCAGTACCCTCTGGACGGAAACTCTTTGTGATGTCACAGATGAGCCTGTGAAGAACCTCATGGACCCAAACATCCATTAGCACAGGCAATTTCTGTCCTGACTCCCACTTAACAAACTTGCAGTGTCACTGTTTGGCTGCAAAAACACTGCATGTCCCTCCCATCCTGATATGCAGCCAGGGAAATGTGTAAAATAGGCTACAAACCCCTTTCCCCTGAAGTCAGCATGCTAGGCAGTGTATCACACAAACCCTCACTCTCAGGCACATACTGCAGCAGATCAACTTCATTCGTGCACTCCCTGCACTCCCCTACTTTCACTCTGAAACACTTACCATGACATCAGGAGCACCATATAGCCTCCCATACTGTGTGAGAACCTCGTCCACCAGGACCTCCAGCTCCTCTGTGGTGAAGGGACAGGCCCTGATGTTCTCAGTCCTCGCCATCACTGGGTCCAGGAGACAGGAACAGCAGCAGTTGGTGGTGAAGTGTGTCAGTCAGCAGTGTCTGGAAGCAGTGGAAATGTGTGGCTCTCTCCCACAAATATATAGCCCCCTGGGGTTGTTTCAGTGGTACTAAGCTGCTGCAATTGGTGTTCAAGGTCAGCTTTTTTTAAATGCATCCAATGACCGGCCCCGCGGTAGCGAAGCACGCCTACCGCGATTTTCAAAATTGCATTTGGCTACCGCGATTGCGCTTCCCATTGGCTGTAAGGGCATGGGCATTGGCGGTTCCACACCGCAGGGGCCAGGCGGTCGCTACCGTGATTTAGCCGCCTGATATTGGTGCCTATGGCCGTGATTGTGGTGGCGGAGCATGCTTATGCCACCTATGGACACATCATGCTGTGGCAGTGTCAATGGGCAGTTCTCAACATTGTACAGTAGACACATGAATCATGCCACCAGATAGTGCTAACCAATGCTTGTGTGACATTTAGCCCACTGATGACTACACATGCCATGTCAGTGCACAGGATTACATGCACGGGCATGTACTCACTCACATGTCACTTATGAAATTGTTGTGCATGTACACAGATCTGTGGTGTGATGGACTCTCACATGTGTACACATTTCAATGTGTGAGATGTTTAAGCGGCACTCAGTAATGAAGGTCTGACCACATATTGTGCCTATTTCACTGTGTAGATTGCTGAACTCATGTTAATACTTGATCTTTGTGAACACACTGTGCGCATTGTGTTGTTAATGTGTGCCATGTCCGAATTACGCAAGAAGATGTGGCAGGTACAGCAGCTACGTAGAAGCTAGCAGTGTTGCTGTCTCACACATGTGCTGGGTCAACTACTCTCAGGGCTGGTGGCACAAGATGTTGGGATGTACCTTTTTGAATTCACCTAGTCTGAATCTGTTTTGGGGGACATCTGTGTGTGAATACTGGACAAGTGTGCGACTAGTTTAGGTCAAGGTGTCCCTACATGTGAGTTGTGCAGTAAGCTGAAGTGTTTTTGCTAGTCATTGTTGGCGCTGTCTCAGTCAACACGTAAAATGTTGTACACATCACATAGGGGGATTTAATTGACATGTGTGCTCTTTCATCTCACCTAGGAGGCGCCCAAATGTGTATCGTCCATTCACAGTGCTAGTGCTGGCGGACATGGAGGATGAAGACATCATACGGAAATTCCGTCTGGACCGACCTACCCTTCAAGACCTATGTGCTCTGTTGGAGCCCCATCTGAGGCCTCGCAGAACCTATCCAACTGCTTTGACACCAACGTGTAAGGTGATGGCGGCCCTGCATTTCTTTGCAACTGGTTCATTCCAGTACACGGTATCCAGCGCAGGTGGGATGTCGCAACCTATGTTCAGCATGGTGCTACGTGATGTCCTGTCCGCTATGATGACCTACAAGGACAGATATATCCATTTCCCCAGGAGGCATGAATTGGCGGCTGTGAAGGGTGATTTTTATGCCCTTGGCCACATCCCTAATGTTGTTGGTGCCATTGACTGCACACATGTTGGCCTGGTTCCACCACAGGCACGTGAGCACATCTACAGGAACAGGAAGCATTTCCATTCCATTAATGTGCAAGTGGTATGCCAGGCGGATATGATAATCTCACATGTCTGCGCCAAATTTCCTGGATCAGCCCACGACTCCTACACCCTGCGTAACAGCATCGTACCACAGCTGATGGCAAATCTGCATCCAGAGCGTGCGTGGATTGTGGGTGAGTACGCAGAGTCAAGTAGTGTGCTGTATGTGTGACATGCTGTTCTCAGCTATTGTTTATATAACTAAATTGGTCTGAGTATCTCACACCTAGGTGACTCTGCATATCCCAACCGGCCTTGGTTGCTGAGCCCACTGAGGAATCCCAGGACCCCGGGTGATGTCCGCTACAATGATGCCCATGGCAGGACACGTTGTGTGGTGGAGCGTACTTTTGGTCTACTTAAATCACGATTTCGCTGCCTGGACAAGACCGGAGGTGCACTGATGTACTCTCCCCAAAAGGTGTGTCAGATCGTAGTTGCATGCTGCATGCTCCACAACCTGGCCTTGCGCAAGGAGATCCCCCTGCTCCTGGACGATGATGAGCAGCCGAGGCCCCCGCCTGCAAACCCACACGTCCAGTGACGAGGATAGTGGAGAGGAGGAAGGTGTCGACCTGCGTCAACAGCTCATCAACCGCTACTTCCCTTGAAGGTGAGTGAAAACGTACAACGGTGCCATTGTGTGCTGATTTTGTTGTTGGTGAAAAGGCCTAGGTGAGCTTTGTGACTGCTGCCTGTTGTTGGCTCTGTGCTGGCTGCTAATGTTTCTGGGACAGGGTAGTCATGCACAGCTACAGGATGTCTATGTTGGTACTGTTGCTCATTGTAATGTGTGCAGATTTGAGTACCTTGATGACAAGTGTTGTGTAATGGCTGTGATGCCATCACCTGACAAGTGAATATTGTTCCCTTGTTTTCCTAGGTCCCTTCGGCCTCTCAATGAGTCCAGACAATCAGTGCTCCTCGTACATTGTAAACAGAGTCAACATTGTACATCCTGTGATAAACATGGAGCTGACACGAAAACATAGGAGTGTAAGGAGTGTTTATTTACAATGGGTATATGTGACAGGGAAGTGAATATTTACAAAATGGTGAAAAGGGAATCAATGAGTTGTCAGTGATGGTAGATGAGACAATCGAGTAGTCACCACATTGATGTGGTGACCCAGCCCAACAGACGCATGCCATTAGCCTGGCAGTGTGGGTAAGGACAGTCCACAAAGTCAATGGCAGGGTGAAGAGGGGTGCCATCATGGCTGGCTCCTTGACTGGCGTTTGGCTGGTGCTTTGCCCTGGGATTTCTTTGGACGGCCCCTTGATCGTTTGGCAGGGGGGGCCTCTGCTTCAGCCTCAGCGGGGTCTGAGGACTCACCCCTCTCTGTGGCCGCAGGGGAGGTGGGGGAACTGTCATCCTGCGGGCCACTGGAGGGAGGTGGAGCTGTTGTTTGGGCCGCAGGCCTGTCTCTCAGAACCCCCACAAGCTGGCCCAAGAGGTCCACGATTTGGCCTATGCGGGTGTCTATGGACCTCAGCAGCAGGCGGAGCTCATGGGACTCTTCAAGAGCCTGGCCCGTGTGTCCCTGGGCTCGTTCATAGGCCCCAAGGACTCTGGCGATGTTGGCCAGGGCTTCGGTCCCAGTGTTTGGTTGGGTTTGACGCCCAGTTGCCCTCCCACCTGCCCTGCTGACCCGGACCTGTGACATCACCACTCTACGCACCCGCGTACTCTCCCTGCCCTCCTCAGATTGTGGGGTGGGGTGGTCATCCTCTGAGGCAGGGAGAGTGTTGCAGGCAGCACTGGTGGTGGTGGTTTTGGTGGAGGCCGCACAGGTCGTTACAACAGGGGTCAGCGTAGTTGTTGCTGAGGTGTTGGAGGTGGGGACAGTTGGGTCCTGGGACCTGTTGCGCCCTGGCATGCCTGATGGGCCGGCTTCTGGCTCCGCATTCAATAAATCTAGGGAGTCTGCATCAGAGAGTCCATGTTCCGGGGATGGAGACTGGCTCTGCAGGTTGGTGTGGTCATCTTCAGCTGTCAGTTCTTGGTCACCTGTGGTACAGAGGGGAAATGGTCACTGAAGTGCACCTCTCAAGCCTGGTGTTAGATGTTTTTTATTTACAAGTTATACACCACACAGTTTGCATTGATAGCACATTGTATGTCTGCACAGTACTGTGCATCATGACATGATGTGGAGGTACATACATTACTTGTCCATGGTGTCACATGTCAATAGATACCATGCGCCACGTGCAGATTTTGTGATTACAA
Organism: Calotriton arnoldi; assembly: GCA_963921515.1. Classification (NCBI taxonomy): domain Eukaryota; kingdom Metazoa; phylum Chordata; class Amphibia; order Caudata; family Salamandridae; genus Calotriton; species Calotriton arnoldi. Next base: position 58,602 of record CAWUFW010014872.1, read on the forward strand.
GGACATGTTGTCATCTAACGACTAGCAGCACAACAACTTCATGTGATGCATCTTTGTTGATTGCTCTGCATCTGAGCATGAACTAGCCATTGTAATCTCATGCATACCTTTGTCATGTCATGTGCTTTGCTTTCTTTTTACTACAGACCATGCTTGTTTTGTTTTCATACGGGCCTTGATGCTCTGCCCCCATGGCACTTACAGATAGCATTCAGTGCTGTGCATGATTGTGCCCTGAATTTCTTCAACATGTTATTTGGTGAGTCACACTTTGGTTTCTGTGACAGTTACATACGCTTAGATGTCTGCACACTGTAAGTGGCTATTGGATCTGTGGCAATTTTGGTGGGATGTGAGGGCTGGTGTGGTCATATGGCTCCATGCTTTTTGAGGGAAATGGCGGGGTGCATGCACTGTCTACTTACCTGTTTTGTGGCACATTTGGGGGGAATTTCTGACACATCTTTATGGGTGTGTGGTGGAGTGCTCCATCTTGCTGAGCTGTGGGACATGGGGGACATGGGGGCCTGTTGGGAGTTGTAGTGCTGGCTGCCTATCCACAGATGCCCCTCCCTGTTAAGATGGCTGGCTCCCTGTGGAGCAGAGGGAGGGAATGGTTACACATGGCTCTTGGGTAGGGGGTGTGTTCCTTCCTGCTCAGCTGTGGGACAGGGGGCCTGGTGGGAGTTGTAGTGCTGGCCTCCCACCCACAAACACCCTTCCCTATGAAGATGGCTACCTACCTGTAAGTTTGATGAGTGAGATTCAATGGCTGCCACATGGTTGTGGGTGTGTGGAGTGCTTCATCCTGCTGAGCTGTGGGACAAGGGGGCCTGTTGGGAGTTGTAGTGCTGACCTCCCACTCACACACACCCCTCCCTGTTAATATGGCTACATACCTGTAAGTTTGATGAGTGAGATTCAATGGCTGCCACATGCTTCTGGGTGGGGGGGGTGTTCCATCCTGCTGAGCTGTGGGACAAGGGGGCCTGGTGGGAGTTGTAGTGCTGGCCTCCCACCCACAAACACCCCTCCCTATGAAGATGGCTACCTACCTGTAAGTTTTGATGAGTGAGATTCAATGGCTGCCACATGGTTGTGGGTGTGTGGAGTGCTCCATCCTGCTGAGCTGTGGGACAAGGAGGCCTGTTGGGAGTTGTAGTGCTGGCCTCCCACTCACACACACCCCTCCCTGTTAATATGGCTACCTACCTGTAAGTTTGATGAGTGAGATTCAATGGATGCCACATGCTTCTGGGTGGGGGGAGTGCTCCATCCTGCTGAGCTGTGGGACAAGGGGGCCTGTTGGGGGTTGTAGTGCTGGCAGCCTATCCACAGACGCCCCTCCCTGTTAAGATGGCTGGCTCCCTGTGGAGCAGAAGGAGGGAATGGTTACATATGGCTCTTGGGTGGGCGGTGTGTTCCATCCTGCTCAGCTGTGGGACAGGGGGCCTGATGGGAGTTGTAGTGCTGGCCTCCCACCTACAAACACCCCTCCCTATGAAGATGGCTACCTACCTGTAGGTTTAGTTGGTGAGATACAATGGCTGCCACATGCTTCTGGCTGGGGGGAGTGTTCCATGTTGCTGAGCTGTGGGACATGGGGGCCTGTTGGGAGTTGGAGTGCTGGCTTCCCACCCACAAACACCCCTCCCTGTTAAGATGGCTGGCTCCCTGTGGAGCAGAGGGAGGGAATGGTTACACATGGCTCTTGGGTGGCGGGTGTGTTCCATCCTGCTCAGCTGTGGGACAGGGGGCCTGGTGGGAGTTGTAGTGCTGGCTGCCTGTACACATGCAACCCAGGGAATGTTGCTAGCTACCTTTGGGGTGAATGAGAGGGAGTGAATGTTGGATCTGTGAGACATGTGTTGGGGAGAGTACGGTGCACATGAATGGAATTGGGCCATGGAGGTGTAGCTTTGTAGTTGTGCAAGCCAGTACATGGCAGTGTGATGGTGGACATTTGTTTGTACTTACCAGCCTCCACTCCCCCAGATATTCCTGTGAGACTCTCTGGATGCAGTATGACAAGCACCTTCTCCTCCCATGCAGTGAATGTTCTTGGTGGAATGGGAGGGCCACCGCCAGTCATCTGAGCCAGCTGACGGTTCTTGTAGTTCTTTGCTTTCACCTGCCTCTTCAGGTCATGCCACCGCTTCATGATCTCCTTCTTGGTGCGCGGGGTGGTCCCTACTGCATTGACCTTGTTGACTATCCTTCCCCACATTTGTGCTCTGGTGGCTAATGGTGTCTGTTGGACCAGGTTACCAAACAATTGTTGTTCTACTCTGATTATCTCATCTGCCATGACTGACAACTCATTGTCAGTGAATTTGGGCATTTTCTTTTGTGCCATGGTGTGTGATGTGCAAATGGTTTGAGGTGCAGGTGTGTGATTGGTGAGGGTGGTGTAGGTGGTGTGGTGTGTGTGTGTGTGTTGTTGTGCTGGTGAGATGTGTGGTGGTTTGCCTATCCAATGTGCTGTAGGGTTTAGTTCCTTCAGGGCTGGAGTAGTGCAAAGGATTCTGGTCAGGGAAGGGGCAGGTTTTATACTCACCTATGTGGGTGTGTCAAAATGGTGCATTGCTGTCAGGTGTGTTGTGTGTGTTGTCCTGGGATTTGTATTTTTTTAGTTGCCAGGGGGGTGTGTCCTTGGGGTGTGTTAGGTGTTTTTGGGGGCTGAGCTAGTTTGATGTGTACACCTGGTGGCCTTGTTGTGTGTTTTTTTTGTCGACCGCCATAATGGTTCCGGTTTGCCGCGGCGGTGGGTATGCAACGGCCCTTCCGCCTGCTCGCCCATTCATCACTGTTGGTGATCGCGGCGGTCGGAAACAGCGGATCGTTCCGCTGTCACCTCAATGGTATCCTAATTGTGCGTGCGGTCACTCCGCTGGCCTTGCGGCGGGTTTGGATTTTTCAACCGGCGGTCTTTTGTTGAATCCGTCCGCCGCGGTCGGATTTTTCTTGCGGTTGATCCTAATCTGACCGCCAGTTTTCCCGCGGTACCTGCGGACGGTTCATTTCCGCTACCATGGCGGTCGGAATGGTTTTCCGACCGCCATCCTAATCAGGCCCTAAGTGTGGCAACAATTTTACATGCTAAAAATGAGTGACCACTGGTTAGACCTATTGAGCACCCACTATATACGGGTGTTGCATAGTCATGGTTCAAGATGAGCTTCTGTGACCTGTCAGCCCGGCTGACAGGTCGATGTTTTTAATGTTTTTCTTTTTGTTATTACAGATACGGGATATTTCATTAACAAACCGTATTTATACATAGTGCATGCGCATTAAGTGTGCACAAGTGTGTCTTTATTATAGGATTGGTTAGGAGTGGTACACAGGAGGCTGGTCCCCGTGGAGTCCTGAAGAAGAGCCAATAAGGGAACGGCTCGAAACATGTTGGCTATCCATTACTGAGACAACCAGACTCATTATGGTCTCGTTTTTCAGTAATAACCCCTGATTTTAACCATACCAACTAGGGGTGGGAATAAAATAGTGGTCCACTAGTTAGGTATTTTTAATTACCCTTTTTCCACTCCCCTTCACTTCACCTAGTCTACACCAGTAAGTGCTCCTGCGTAATCAATCGCTAAGTCGCAGTACGCCTCAATCCGTAGAGGATTGGGATGACCCCCCAATGATGAAGCATGCCACCTAGGAGTAACCCTGGTGGGTGAGGGGCCTCTAGAAAAAAAGTATTGTTTCTAGTAAGCGATTACAGCGGATTCTCGCTGTATCCTATCACTAATCCCTAGGGCAGGTTCTCTTCGAAGTATTCAATTTTTGTTTGTTATATATCAGTAAGGAGGATAAACCTAGCCTCTACCTCCCCCCTTTCTTTGCTTGTAAAAATGTTTTCTAAAGGCCCAAAAAAATCAACTGCAACTCTTTCCCATGCATGTGCTGAAAGGTCAGACATTGATAATGGGTGCTATGTGACTTTGGGGGACAGGCAGCTGCAAAGATAGCACTCTTTTAGTTCCCTCTCAACTCGCTCATCTAGGCACGGGAACCACACTTGGTCTCTTAGGGCTCTTTTGGTGCCTACAAATGCCACGATGTCCTTCATGGGATAGTTCATGACTTGCTGTCTTAGGCTCTTACGTATGTTCTTATGAGCATTAGTAGCAGCAATGATCTGTTCAATGGATAGGGCTGCTGCCATGCTAGACCTCACAATAAATTAATGTACTACTCAGCCATGTTGGATGTCAAACTGTGCCGCAATAACGGTACTCATGTAAAGAAATCAGCAGGGTTCTGATGTTTGCCAGGATTGTGTACAATTTTAAAGTAATATTCTTGCAGTCGCAACTCCCACCGCACAATGTGAGGGGACATCTTGGCTTTCGGGTTTCCAAAAATAGTGAGCAGTGCTTGGTTGTCTGTAAAGATAGTAGAATGTTTTCCATATATAAACACATGAAAATGTTTGCAGGGCCACACTACAGCCACTCTCTTTCTCCGACTGAGATTAGGCATGTTCCGTGTCAGACAGGCTTCGACTGGTATAGGCCACTATGTGTCTCTGAGTATTCGGATGACCGTTCCATTCAGCAAAGATTGCACCCAGGCCCACCGGGCTTGCATCGACCGTGATCTCAGTATGTAACTTGGGATCAAAATAAGCCATCTCAGTTGCATTTTCAATCGCATGTTTTATTCTATTGAAGCTTTGATCACACTCAGGAGATCACTGGAAAGGGACATCTCGTGTTGTCAAGTCTCTCAATTGGGCAGTCACAGTGGCAAAGTCAAGAATGTACCTTGAGCAATAACTAGCCATGCCTGAGAAGGATCGCAGCATGGTGACATCTTGCTGGGGACAGGTAGCTGATAGTGCTTGCACTTTATCTGGGTCAGGAGTCATTTCCCCATCAGCGAATATGTGCCTAATGAATTTGAGTTTGGTCTCGTGAAACTCACACTTCACTGCATTCAGAGTGAGACGTGCATCAGCAGGTAACTGGCACACTTGCGTAAGAGCTTTGTAATGCTCCTTTGACATTGTCCCAAATACCAGTATGTCATCACTGTAATTAAAAGCATACGTGACAGGTTGAATTGTTTGACGTATAACATCCTAAAATATTTCTGCAGCTGACAATAGTCCAAGACTGAACCTTTTGTACCTGAACAAACTAACATGAGTCAAAAAAGTACTGATGTACCTGCAGTTTTCTTCCAAATCGAGTTGATGGTATCCCTTGTTCAGGTCAAGACGGGAGAAGACTTTCCCACCATTCAGTTGCATGATCATGTCCACTATGTGTGGACCAGGATGCCTTTCTCTTTCGATTGCTTTGTTGGCCTGGCGCATATCAACACAAATGCGCACTGGTCCTCCACTGTCCTTTTTTGGCACCACTACAATGGGCAAGACCCATGTCGTAGGACCCATGGAGCGCTCAATTGTGTCATGTTTCAACAGCGTTTCTAGTTCTTTCTCAACAGCTTCTTGCAAGTGGAACACGACTCTGCAGTGCTGCTGGGCAAAAGGGCGAACTTCCTCATTGATGTGTAGTCACTCTTTCATTTAGTTTCGTTGTTAATCTTTTTATCCATTATCATAAGGTAAGGAATTGCTACAATCAGGACTAACCATACTATAAGCACCAATACTAGACTACATATGCATATTGCACAGCATCTTCTACAACATTTCTGTTTTGGTCTCCCAGTAACTCTATCATCAGGCATTTTTCGACAAGGAAGATTGCTCTTCTTATCTTTTCTTCTTTTCTTTAGCTTATTCTTTTGCTTAGTCAGGGTGGTCTTGTTTCTTCTTCGTACGTTAGTTCTGCACTTGTTCCTTCGCCACCACTGTCACTTGACTCTGAGCTTTCAAAATCTTCAAGGATGATATGAGTCCAGTCAGGACCCTTGAATTTGTTATTCACAAGTTTCAGTCTTTCACTTCTTCTTTTCTCAGTTTTATTTTCTTGTTCAGTTTGACTTGTTACTTCATTCACTTGATCTGGATCTTCACTTCTGGTTGTTATGTGGTACTTCACTCTTTTAATGACACTTGGCCAATGATCTCCTTTTCTTGTTTTCTTTGTTGGCACTTCTTCCTTCTTTTTGTCTTCAGAGATTTTGTTAATTTCACTTTTTAGTACTGTTTCGTGATCTTCAATTCCTGTGTTTCTTGTTTGCTCTTTTTCAGGTCTAATTGGTTTCTCTGTAACAGCTCCGCTGTGATTATCCAATAACTGACCTTGTTCTTTATTTATTTCTTCAAGTTCATGTTTTTCTAACTTGTTCTGATCAGGGCTTATTGCACTGTGAACTTCTGCAGCCTGACCGGATTCTTCTAAACCTGTCTGTCCCTGATCAAAGTCTATTAGGTCTTCACTGTTTTGAGTCTATTTTTCTTTCCCTATTTGACCTTGTTCAGGATTTCTTAATGTCTTTTCTTCTTGTTCCTGAACTGCTTCTTCTTCACCTATCTGATCTTCTTCAATTTCTTCCAATTTTGTTTGACTTCTTGTTCTGTGGTATATTTCAGGAACCTCTACCACGGGTATCCAATCCTGACTTGTGCTCGGTTGTTCTTCTTCAGCTTCTCTTGAATCTCGAGCTTGAGATTCCTCCGCTGGGCAACCTTCAGCTTCTTCAGTGATTGGCGTTGTCTGAAGATTTTCTTCTTCAGGATCTGGCACTCTTTTGGTGTGGCTTACGTGAATCCAATTAGGAAATCCGGCACACTTCACTGCTGTATTCGTTGTCAGTATGACTTGACACGGTCTGCCCCACCTAGGTGATAGACACGTTTCTCTGGTGTGATTCTTCACTACCACCCAGTCACCAGGATTCAGATCATGTTCTTGCTCGGGCTGCCTGGAAACTACGTCTTCTCCAACCTGATGAGAGACAGAACGCATTAGATCAGCCAATCCTTTACAATAGTCCAGAACCATATCATCAGATATGTTCACCAGTTTGTTTGTGGGAACATGTGTTTGTCTCATTGCTCTTCCCATCATTATTTCGTGGGGGCTCAATCCTGTGGTTCTGTCAGGTATACTTCTGAGTCCCATTAAAACGAGTGGTAATGCATCTGGCCACTCTAATGATGTTGATGCACACATTTTTCCCAGTCTTGACTTTATAGTGCCATTCAATTGTTCAACCACTCCTGAAGCCTCTGGGCGATATGCACAGTGCAGTTTCTGTTTGATTTGAAATGCTTCACAGATTATTTGAATCACTTCGCTGTTAAAATGTTTTCCTCTATCTGATTCCAAAGTTACTGGAAAACCAAATCTAGGAATGAGCTCTCGTAGCAACAGTTTTGCAACTGTAATGCTGTAATTTCTCCTAGTAGGGTAAGCCTCCACCCACTTTGAAAACAGACACACTATGACTAGTACATATTTCAGCCCTCTACATGGTGGTAACTGTATGAAATCAAACTGAAGTCTCATAAATGGACCCTCTGCCTTTCCAATTTTTCCAAATCCAATTACTGTCTTCCTCCCTGGATTATGCATCTGGCAAGTTAGACATCTCTGGCAAAGACTCTCTGCAACAGCTCTGAATTTGGGATTGTACCAATTTTGTCTGAACAGCCTAATCATTGCATCTCTCCCTATGTGTGTGTCTCCATGATGCATTCTAGCCATTTGTGAGAGTAAACAGTCTGGCATGACTGGTCTGCCATCAGCACTGATCCACACTTCATCATCTTCTCTTTGAGAACAACCCACTTTGATCCACAAATTCTTCTCACTTTCATCAACCTCATCTTGCAATTTCTTTACCTCATTCCAAGTTTCAGGTGGCATATACAGCATAAGTTGGCAGCTGATTCCCATTCTTTCCACCCTCTTGTTGACTGACATTCTGGTTTTGGCACAATGTTGAGCCAGCAGATCCGCATATCTGTTGCCAACTACCACCCAGTCATCTCCTGACTGGTGTGCGGCACATTTCACCACAGCCAATTCTTTTGGTGATTGTATTGCTTCTAGCAATTCCCTTACAAATTGTCGATTTTTAATGGGGGATCCTGAAGAAGTCATGAAATCCCTCTGCATCCACAGTTGGCCAAAATCATGCACGACCCCGTAACCATATTGACTATCTGTAAATATGGTCACTCTCTGATTCCTCCCAAATTTGCATGCTTTTATCAAAGCAATCAATTCAGCTACTTGTGCAGATTTGACTCCTGGTAAATAGGATGCTTCAACTATTCCAGTTAATTCACATACCACATAGGCAGCAGTTAGTTTGCCGTCTTCATGTCTTTGACATGAACCATCAACAAATAGCTCCCTGTCTGGCTTTTTAAGAGGCTGTTCCTCTATATCTGGACGTGGTTTTGTGCATAATTCTGTAATTTGTATACAATCATGTTCATCTTCTTCCTCGTCCTTTATTCTTTCATGACGTGGGTCTGGTAGTAAGGTTGCTGGATTTATTATAGTACACCTTACCATGTTCACATTTTCCGCACCCATTATTATTCTTTCATATTTAGTCAGCCGACTAGGAGTAAGATGCTGAGTTCTGGTTCTTGTCAACAGAATGACAACTGCATGTGGAACATACACTTTTACAGGGTGTCCCATCACAATTGACTCACTTTGTTCAATGCTCAGACAAGTAGCCGCTACTGCTTTTAAGCACCCTGGCAACGCGGCTGCTACTGGGTCCAATGTAGCAGAAAAATATGCTATAGGACGTCTTTCCAATCCGTGTCTCTGAGTTAAGACAGAAAGTGCACAATTTTCTCTCTCATGACAGAACAATGCAAATTCTCTTTTATAATCAGGCATGCCTAAGGCAGGTGCTGAACATAAGGCATTTCTCAATTTTACAAAAGCTTCTACACTTTCGTCCTCCCACTCAACAGGGTCCTTTGCTTTCTTTTTTGTCATGTTAATTAAGGGCTTAGCTAACATGGAAAATCCTGGTATCCATTGTCGATAGTAACCTACTATTCCTAGGAACATTCGCACTTGTCTTTGGGTTACAGGCATTTGCATTCTCTTTATTAATTCTACTCTTTCAGAGGTTACTCTTCTTTATCCCCTCTCAATTTGATGTCCCAGATATTTAACAGCTGTCCTGCAAAACTGTAACTTTTCAGGTGAGACTTTATGCCCTTCCTCAGCCAAAAGATTTAATAATGCTATGGAATCAACAACACAGTCTTCTCTGGTGGTCGATGCCACCAATAAGTCGTCGATATATTGGACTAAGACTGAACTTCCTGGCATCACTAGTTTTTCAAGGCACTTTTTCAGTATCTGGTTGAAGATGGAAGGACTTTCTGTGTACCCCTGAGGAACACGATTCCACACATAGACTTTGTTCTCAAATTTAAATGAAAAAAGATACTGGCTGTCTGGATGTAATGGTATAGAAAAGAATGCTTGACACAAATCAATTACTGTAAACCATCCCGCATTCCATGGAATCTGGTATAGAATTACTGCAGGATTTGGTACTATGGGACAACATGGTTCTACAATCTTATTTATTTTCCTCAGGTCCTGAACGATCCTATATTTTCCACTGGGTTTCTTTAACCCCATTATAGGTGAATTACATGGACTACTCATTACTTCTTTTAAGATATTTTGTTCTACCATTCGATTTATTTCTTCAATGACTCCTGCTTTTACTTCTGCACTCATTTTGTACTGTCTGGTATTTGGGAAAATTGCACCTTCCTTTACAGTAATTTTAACTGGATCTATTTTATCCATAAGTCCTACTTCCTTTCCGGTGAAATCCCATACTATGGGATTTACTGTACCTTTTAATTTTTCTGGCAACTCATCTTTTGTTATTAACGAAAACATTTCATCCACTTCTGTACCTTGTTTTGAAATCATAATTTTATATACATGGTCTTCATCTGGTGTCTGAACTGCCACACCATCCGGTGTGCAGAAAATAGTACAATTCATCTTGCACAACAAATCCCTACCTAATAGGTTTACTGGACTAGAATCACACACTACAAATTGATGCATTTCTCTGAAATTTCCAATTTTAACTTCCATGGGTTAGGTAAGAGGTGTTCTAATTCGTTGATTAGCTACCCCCACTACTTGGATATTTTCACCAGAGAGAGGAAGGTCTGGAATGTCTGCTGTTCTCACAGTAGACCGGGTAGCACCAGTGTCCAAAAGGAAAGTAATATTATTACCTTTCACATTCCCTTCAGCATATGGACCTGACTGATCTACCTGTAAGGATGCGCCAATTATGCACTCCTTCTTCCCCTCTCCTAGGCACCGTCATGAGTTGAATTCACAGTAATTGTCCTGCAAGAGAAATTGTGATGTCATATAATCATTCTTACCACTTCCTCCCTGATATCCGATGTCTGTACCATGCTTTGCTCTGCTTACATTACCCTGAATAGGTGCAGGTGGCAACTGACTCTGAGGATTTACACTCTGCTGTGAGTCATTCTGCGTCTGTGGATTTAAATTTTGATTTGGGCCATTATTATTCCTGATCTTTTTACATTCATCCTTCCAATGCCCCAATTTTCCGCATCCATGACAAGGAAATTTCTTTTAGCTTCTTCTCTACTCATTCGTCCTCTACATTTTCCACCATTCCCAGTATCACCATTCGTTCCAGAATCTTTTCCTGGATTTTCACTTGATTTTCCAAATTGATTCCCTGTTTTTCAGCCATTTTCACCTGAGCCCACATTACTTTTTCCTGCAATTTCTTGTGTCTATCCTCAATATCATCTCCACAATATTTTGCATACTTCAAAATCTCATCTATGGGCTTTCCCTGCCAACACAGCATGTGTTGTTTAATCATCTGGCAAATCTCTGGTTTCAAACCGTAAACAAACCGATACACAAACTGACTCATATTCTTGTCTCCAATGTCCTCAAATCCACTATACTGTTTAAATACCTGCAATAAACGCTCATAGTAGGAATGCACTGATTCATTAGCTTCTTGGGTAGTTCGATCTATTTTTACCCAATCTGTTTCTTTCGGTGGTATTTTCCCCTTCAGGTAAGTTATCACTTGGTGATACTTTTTCATTACATCATTTGACGGGGCACCTGTTTTCGGATCTCTAGGATATTCATCACTTGGCCAATCCACTGTGATTTTGCAATCTGTCCATAAATCGGCAGGTACCACTATGTCGAACAAACCATCCAAATCCTTCAACAATACCTTCGACACCTTCACAAACCTGTCAACCTGCTTGTACCATTCAATAGGTTTTTCTCTCAACTTTGAAAAATCATTCGTAAATGATAACATATCTTGTCTGCTCCATGGGACATGTACATATCCTCCTCCCGCAACTTCTCACATGGATACATTTGGTCTGTTTTCCCTGATTCCTTCATCACATATTCTGATGCTGTTCTACTTGTTCGTGCTTCTTCCTTTTTCTTGGCCCACCTAGTTTTCCATTTATCTAGGTCTCCCCATTTTTGCAAAACTAACATTAATTCTCTTATTTGTAATCTTCTTCCAGAGGCATTCATATTTTCTAAATCTTTGTCTGCAAATTCTGCTCTATAGGGTTTCTGTAGTACCTTTGATCTCCCTATTTCTATGCCCATCTGTAGTGCTAAATTGGACAATTTTTCATGGAATATCTTTACATTTCTGGTGATACTCCTGCACAGGAATAATAATTCTTCTTTTTTTCGGAGGTGTACACTGTTTAACTGACCCTTGCACCCATCTTTCCAGATCTTCAGGTGTTACTATGGTAGCACTTTTTGTTCCTGATGAAGTTACTAAACTTACATCTTTTGAACCTCCAGGTACCTCTTTTCTGGGAGTACTATTTACAGAACCTCGAATAGGCAAGTCCATGAGTGATATTGTGGATTCACAGTCACTAAATTGATCCTCAATTATAACTGGAGCTTCAGGTTTGGGATTATTCACAGTAGTAGGTGTAATTATCTGTGGAGGACAGCTTCCCTGAGTACCATATAATGGAACTACTGGACCAATTGTTACTGGTATGGTCAATGAATCAGGATGCACTTTTATCTGGGTTATTTTCTGTATTAATTCTGCTCTGGTCTTTTCTAGGGCTTCTTTTTCTTTGTCATGAAGTATTCTACACGTGGTGAATTCATGCATTACCTGTGGCACTAATGGAGTTTTTGGTGGTGCACTTGGGGTGCATCCACTTGTCCCTTCCTGATATGGTGGGGGATTTCTTAACATTTCCTCCATAAATTCATCTTCAGACTCCTCATTTCTCAATAAATGTTTTGTCTTTTCTGTGCACTTACTTCCTAATTTCTCCTCTGCTGAGAACAATGGATATAATCCTTCTGTAATCATTGCCCTTCTCCATTGTTTCATCTGACCATCCCTAGACTCACGTTGATATCTGGGGAAAAATCCTGGATAACTCCTATTACTCCGAGATCGATCCCGCTCAAATGCCTCGATTTCCCATTCTTCTAGAGCTTCGTATTGGGTTAATCTAGGTCTGGGTTCTAAGTCATTCATCCTCAATCTCAAGTTTTGAAGAATTCTTCCATTGAAGGTACCATTCTCAGGAAATGCTAATACTCCATCATTTTTGGTGTATTCTATCCAATTCTCCATCCATACACAAGTATGATAACCTCTTTCCATCATCATAAATGAAGCGGGCGTTTTAGCTGGTGGAATAATAATTCCTTCTCTAGTTTTGATTGGTTTGTCCTTTTTAAAATAATTCTTAATCTTTTGTAAAAATGACATTTTTTCTCCTTTCTCCGTACATTCTATCTAATCTTCGGTGTACAAAATTATATTCTGCAAAACCTAGGAATCTCCTATCCGGACGAGTTCCTGTTAAAGTCGGATCGCGTTTTAACATGCAATCTTTATCCACTAAGAATTTTGCTTCTAAATTCTCGACCAATCAAATGTCTGCTATCTTTTATTTCCGAACCAATCCTTGCGCTGCCTTTTGGTGACGTTTCTCTGTCAACCCCTCCTTTACAATCCGCTCTTTCCTGTCCTTGCTGGTTCAACCAATCCCAGCGCGGCACCTATAACGTCAGTACTACTCCTGACTACTGACCCCTCCTTTACAAGGGTTTTTCCACACCCGCTGATTGAACCAATCTCAGCGCGGCTTTTAGTGACGTCAGCTCCCTCTCCGGCAACTGACCCTCCCTTTACAAAATTTACGCAAACTTATTTTCACTATAAATCTTAATTAATTTTCAGTAACAACATAAAACATTCGCTATCGTGCCAGTTTCTTCTAAATTCAAAAAAATAGTTTCTTCCACCCTTTAGTAAAACCTTTCAGTTTACTAAACATACACTACGAGTAAAACACTTCCGTCTACTCTTCACACAAGCTCCAGAAGTACCTGTTACTTCTCCAATGTTACCCTTTCTAGGTGATATAACATCAAATTTTTACCAGCTTACTCTTTTGCTATTACTCACACGCATAGAATCCCTAACGAGTACTGAAAGTCCTGCTTAACTTCTCAGTACTAATTCTGCCTGACAGATAACCTCACTGCAGTATGGCTTCCACTTGCCACCCGCTATTCTTTTTACCCCGGGGTATTTTGGACAACATAAAACAAAACTCAAAAGTTTAAGCGGATGTTAGTTCATAAAAATACAAATAAAATTCTCATTACCCAATTAACAAAGAGTAACCATAACCGTCCTCTGCTTACCAGAAAACTGATCCAGCGCGATATTAGCAAACAGCATTCATACACCATATACTCACTTGGGCCCATACATTCACACTACGCTAATACTTACGCTGGGTTTATCAGTTGTTACTCTTATCAAAAATTCCTGCTACCAATTACCTTCTGATTGAAGAGTAATGACTTATCGATGAATCCTTTGCTAATTGGGAAGTTTAAAATGAGTGACATTCATTATAATACAAAATCCTGAAATAACCACTGAGTCAGGAAGTTTTAAAATGTTTATCTAAAGATTTAGCAGAGTAAAATACAAAGCCACATGGTACTTGATCAAAATACCCAGGATTAAGCATAGAAATGATTATTGCTAATCAATGACGGTGTTTAAAGAAGAGGAGAAGATAGAGACAGCAGCGCAACTAAAGGTTGCATTATATTTACCTAAGTGCGAGAACCAAACCCCTTAGCCAAGGAGTTGGAAAGATAGGACCCAGGAAGGATGAAGAGCAAAGACTTCCTTTGGGATCAGGACAGGACCGGTGACCTCTCTATAACGACGCCAGCGTCGTTCCCCTCTCTGATACTCGACTTCTCTCGATTCTCCCGTGCCTTCCTTCTAATGGACTCCGCCGGCCCCTCCTCAGGACCTCTTCCGGACAGGGATTCAGTCTGCAATCAATCAGCTCAGCAGTCTGGAGCTCTTCTGTGTGTTCTGAGAGTCGGCTCTCCTGCTCTCTCTGGAAACTAGCTCGTGCTTCAGTATCTTCTGTTCCCTCTGTGCTAACTAATTAGCTAATTCTATATCTATTATACCCTTCTACGCCCATGTACCTCCACTTAATGTTGCTAAAATATGGGGCCACTACTTCTGATTGGACAGGGACAGGGGGTGGATTGTCGCACCATATTGATTTGTCCTAAATTGTAAAGCCTATTGTCCTTTACGTTCCCACCCCTTCAATTTAATACATTTGCTTTATTTCCCACCCGTCTCACGACAAATGTTATACAATTTACAGGAGAAAAGTATCATTTTTGTCCACCGGAAACATCAAGTACAGTATCTTCGGCCAATGGGTCATGGCCTTGGGAGACGTCCAAGTTGACTTCACTTGGCAGGCACACAGGATACATGCGCAGAACCATCGTCTCTCGAGTTACAAGTCACCAACCCAGGCCCAAGTTTACGAATTACTAAAAGTGCAAGAAGGAAATATTAAAATCACAAATAAAATGTTTCACTGTATACCCACTATTTCTATTCTATTCCCATTTAATTATATATACTATCCCGCCTTAGTAGCGTTAAGAAACGACAATTTATTAATGACATGAGAGCAAGCTGAAGCATGTGAAAACATCAAGCAGCCATTTTAATGCATACTGCGCAGAAGCAGAAGTTTCCCATCAAGCAAAGATAGACGTCACACCATGTGATCAGGTTGCGACATGCGCAAAGTGGTTCCCGCGCTTTAGCGGCCATTTTAGATTACAGACAAGCGTTATTCATTAGCAAAACACATATGCAAGCGTCTCTCTCCTTAGTGTAGTGTATGCAAAGGTTAGTAATAACAGTACAAGTTTAATAAATTAATACTATGAGAAGGATTGCGTACAAGCAAGTTTCATTTATGAAACCTTGCTCCATCAATGTGTAGTCACTCTTTCATTGTCCTTATCCAGCCTAGCAAAACTAAAGGGATGATGGACGGAGTGTTGACATTGCAAGCACTCACCCCCAGTCAACTGATCTGGGTTTAATCCATCATCATTCTTTAGCTCACTCCGCCACCCCAGTTCAGACATGGCCATATGCAAATCAGTCTGACCCTGTGCCTCATGGGAACAGTCCAGCCCAAACTGCCAAGCCATGTCTTCCCTGGACCGGAAACAAGCATCCTGGGACCGGTTTCTGGCAATTCAGCCGTCATCAGCCAGGCTAGCTTGAATCCAGTGGCAAAGTGAGCAAGGGATCCACGTCTGGGCATACCCTGCCAACTTAGGGCGAACAAAGCGATACCAAAGGAGATGATGGACGGAGCGCTCGAGCTAATCAAACACTCACCCCCAGTCAACTGATCTGGGTTTAATCCATCATCATTCTTTAGCTCACTCCACCACCCCAGTTCAGACATGGCCATATGCAAATCAGTCTGACCCTGTGCCTCATGGGAACAGTCCAGCCCGAACTGCCAAGCCATGTCTTCCCTGGACCGGAAACAAGCATCCTGGGTCCGGTTTCTGGCAATTCAGCCGTCATCAGCCAGGCTATCTTGAATCCAGTGGCAAAGTGAGCAAGGGACCCACGTCTGGGCCTACCCTGCCAACTTAGGGCGAACATAGCAAAACTAAAGGGATGATGGACGGAGTGTTGACATTGCAAGCACTCACCCCCAGTCAACTGATCTGGGTTTAATCCATCATCATTCTTTAGCTCACTCCGCCACCCCAGTTCAGACATGGCCATATGCAAATCAGTCTGACCCTGTGCCTCATGGGAACAGTCCAGCCCAAACTGCCAAGCCATGTCTTCCCTGGACCGGAAACAAGCATCCTGGGACCAGCCTAGGCCATGAAATAATGACAGAAACTGACTCACAACTTCAGCTTGAGTGTGGAGGTTGTAATTGAGACATCAGTCACATGACAGCAGCGGTGGCAAAACTGAGTAGGCATTCACTGGACAAAGATCCTGGAAGAAGGTGAATTAGTGCTTGCACTGATATGGTTTTATGTATCATTCTCACTATGAATGACCCTTGACTTTGCAACGGTTTAGAAGCAGCCCACGTGTATACTTTCATATTTGACGGGTTGAGGCGTGGCACAGGAGATAGGCTGTTGTACTTTTCAATCTGCATGATGTTAATCAACGCACCACTCTTCATGATAAAGGTTATGGGGCAACCATTGACCTTTATTGAAATCTTGGGGCAATGTCCAAATGAATTCCGTTGTTTCGTGTGGTGGTTTGCCTTTGTCTTTTGTTTGTCGGGGTTCCGCAGCAACCACAGCACTGAGACTGCCCTCATCGCCGCCACCGACGACATCAGGATCCTGCTGGACAACGGTGAGACCGCAGCCCTCATCCTGCTGGACCTCTCCGCCGCCTTCGACACTGTCTGCCACCGCACTCTACGCGCACGCCTCCACGACGCAGGGATCCGAGACAAGTCCCTGGAATGGGCCACCTCCTTCCTCGCCGGCAGAACCCAGAGAGTCCGCCTCCCACCATTCCGATCCGAAGCCTCCGAGATCATCTGCGGCGTACCCCAGGGATCATCCCTCAGCCCAACACTGTTCAACATCTACATGGCCCCGCCGCACGCATCGCCAGACAGCACAACCTCAACATAATCTCCTACGCCGACGACACTCAACTGATCCTCTCCCTCACCAAGGACCCCCTCGCCGCCAAATCCAACCTCCATGAAGGAATGAAGGCCGTCGCCGATTGGATGAAGATCAGCCGACTAAAACTGAACACGGACAAAACAGAGGTCCTCATCCTCGGCTCCAACCCCTCAGCCTGGGACGACTCCTGGTGGCCAACGACGCTGGGAGCAGCCCCGACACCCACGACCACGCACGCAACCTGGGAGTCATCCTCGACTCAACGCTCTCCATGGCCAAGCAAGTCAACGCAGTCTCCTCCTCCTGCTTCAACACCCTCCGCATGCTTCGCAAGATCTACAGGTGGATCCCGACAGATACAAGAAGAACAGTCACCCAGGCCCTCTTCAGTAGCAGACTTGACTATGGGAACCCCTCTACGCGGGAGCCCCGGCCAAGCTCATCAAGCGACTGCAACGCATACAAAACGCCTCCGCACGCCTGATCCTCAATGTACCACGCCACAGCCACATCACCCCCCACCTGAGGAACCTGCACTGGCTCCCCGTCGACAGGAGAATCTCCTTCAAACTCCTCATCCACGCACACAAGGCACTCCACAAGACTGGCCCAGCCTACCTCAACAGACGACTCCTCTTCTACGTCCCCAACCGCCAGCTCCGCTCCGCCGACCTCTCCTCGCCACCGTCCCTCGCATTCGAAGAACTACCACCGGCGGCAGATCCTTCTCCCACCTCGCCGCCAAGACCTGGAACACCCTTCCACTAAGCCTACGACAGACCCAAGACCTGCTGACCTTCAGGAGGCTACTCAAGACCTGGTTGTTCGACCAGTAGCAGCACCCCCCACCCCCTTTTTTCTCCCCAGCGCCTTGAGACCCTCGCGGGTAAGTAGTGCGCTCTACAAGTTCTGTGATTGATTGATTGATTGATTGTCTTTGCATGCAGCCAAACCTACATGTGCCGGTGGTTCCTTGGTCAATGCCATCATCACACATCCAACTTCTTCACTGGTGCTCCATAATGACGTTGACGAGCCTTTGTAGGATGAACTTGATGACGTTCGACATTGTCTGGTTTCTACTTGTCATAAGTGATGTTGCTTTTTGACTTTGTGGGTGTGGCAAGAATGCTTCTGGAACCTTCTGGCATCCATTTTCTCTTCTCGCTGTGACACAGTTTCTCTTTTGCTTCACAGACCACTATGAAGTGGTTTTCTTTACCGCAACCTCTGCACGTTTGTCCGATGGCTGAACTTTTGCCTTCATGGGCAAATGAAAACCCACATCGCAAACACAGCCTTTTCTCATGGAAGATTAAGACTTCAAACAAACAGCCACAGTAAGGAGACATGTAGAATAATCAGGTCACAGCTCTCACTTCTCCTGCCATGGCTAACTTCAGGGATGTTGGCTTCTTCTCGTTCCTCTTCACTCATTCCTCCCAAGGCTGGGCTTCTCACTCAGCATTCCGCGCTGTATGCTAACATCTGTGGCCCAAAGAGCTCCACCTGAAATTTTGCTTCAGTTTTTTCGACCCCATCTCCCTCTTTCTTCTCGGTAGAAATGTATCAGGTAAAACAGTTGGGCTGCAGCCGTCGAGAACTGTAAAGTCGCAGATGGCCATGTGTTTCAAATAAAAATGAGGGCCCTGTTTACATAATTCTTGAATTAAATATGTCTTTGCTGCTAGCCAGCTGCCCAAATAATTATAGGTGTGGGGTGCTACTTTTCACAGCGTAAAACTGAATAGATTACTCTGCATGTAATAATATTGGAGTGCTGTGTAAAAGAGATTAGCTCTACAAAACAAAAATGCCAGATTTGATAAATTACTCACTTTGAACGGTCTCATATAAGCCCTACACAAGCTTGGCCTGAACTTTGTGCAGCCTACAGAAGTAGTAATACAGAGCATATGGGACCCACGCTGCTGGAATAACTGCTCACCATTAGAGCCTTGCATTGCTTCACAGAGAGGAACTCTAAAATCGGATACTGTTATGACGAACTCATGGACGGCTTGCTCTAATCATCTTTTCGGCGCCAGGAAGGACATTTTGTGACCTCGTGATGCATTTAGCTGAACACGGCCGGTTGTTGTCTTCTTCTGTTGGATCATCAGAAATACATTTTCCAGATTGAGACAAATTTGAAGCAGGTTGAACTCTGTGAACTTGAATAACGATATAACCAGAGATCATCCGCCATGCAAAACAAACCCTAGATAATCTAATGCCACTCGCGCCGCTCCAGAAGCACTCAATCATGACGCATGTGGGAACAAGAAAGCAGTTTTACAGTGTAAATCTCTGAGCCTGATAGTGACAGCCACTCTTGGGCTGGCCTGTGTGGGAATAGGGCAATGCCAGAAGGGCAGTCTCAATTAGCCATTGTGGGGCTGGTTCCTTAATGTTAAGTGCATTGACTCACAAACACACTTTCTCTCTTTAGCTGGCCGAGTTCTTTTACAGCCATAAAAATGCACTAATTGTCATTAGTCAGCTCTTGGATATAATCATATTGTGCACTATTAAGGTAGGGTTTGAAAGCCATGAGTCCTGTACTTTTGCAAACTCTGTTTCAGGCCTTCGGTATGTGTGCTGTAGATATCCTGGATTGGGTTTCGCCATCAGAGATCGAAAGTAATTTCAGTGCCGCCAGAGCTCTCAAGTTTACCATACCAGATCCATGCGCGAGTAGTTTATAATCGAGGTTTAAAAATGTTCATTATGGTGCCTGCAGTCCAGATTATCGCATTCTGAAATACGGGCGACAGGACCCAGAATGCGAGGTTAAAACCCGTCCCAGATGAGCTACTCAACTATTCCAGTCCCAAGCAATCAGATAACTCTGAGGCACTCATTTAGAGAAGGGCCGCGAGGTGGCAAAATCACGATAAAAGAGCAAAAATGGTTTTCTAAGCATTTAACACAATTTTTGTTTGTGGATAAAAGTGATATTCTTACAACAAAAAATACAGTGATACCAAGGGCTGCTAGTAAGTTACACAATTGGTGAGGCACGTCGCCAAAAAACTCACCAGGATGCTGCTGGCCAGTGTCTCTCCCAGACGACGAGCCGGAAAGGGAAGGAAGGGGTTAACTTCCTGCAGCGAATCCAACCAATCCTGGAGCTGATAATTATGGGTGTGGCCTACTACTGGCCACGGCATAAAACTGAATTGATTACTCTGCATGTGATAATGTTGGAGCAGGCTAACCCAGCGCTCATTTTGAGGCTAGAGGCCTGTGCCTGCAATCCCTCGGCTGTTTTACAGCGCTGAGATTTCTGGCTCTGAAGTGCACATGTCAGATAGGCCAGCTGTAGACAGCCGGCCAATCCGGCATGCGCACTGAGCACCTGCAGCAGTCATCCTGCAATCTGCAGGAATCAGCCCCGCACCTACCATCACACTCTTCTACAACACAGGCCGGCAGCACAAAGGCGCAGAGAATAATAAAATGGTAATGACCATTTTATTAATCTGTGTTGAGCTGCTATGCTTGCAGCAGGCAGCGCGACACTCCTCCACCTGTTTGAAGGAACCCCCTCTATCAGAGCACATGTCCGATGTTAGCAATCAGTGTGTAATGCTGAGTGAGAAGCCCAGCTTTGGGAGGAATGGGTGAAAATGAACGAGAAGGATCCAACATCGCTGGAGTCAGCCCTGGCAGGTGAAGTGAGAGCTATAACCTGATTATTCTATACGCCTCCTTACTGTGGCTGTTTCTTTGAAGTTTTAATCTTTCATGAAGATTGATGGAGACAGCTTATGTGCGGTGGTATCCTTCTTGGTCTGAATTTGTGTGGATTGGGAGTCTGAGAAGACACTTTTAGCATTGCTTTATTAACCATCATGCTTTCTCAAATATGCTTGAAAATGCACCATTTGTCCACTCTTTTTTCAAAAATGTCTGACGCTCGCCAGCAAACTTTTGCACCCCCACCACTTTCAAATGTCACCAGCCGCCACTGGGCATACACCTCCTGTTGCTTAGTGTTTTGCATATATCTACGCCAGAAAGGTCTGGCTGTGGACAACAAGGGGGCAACTCAAGCAGGGAGCTGCTGTGTTCCCAGGAGAAACTCATCAACGGTCATTCCTTTTAAGGTGGCCTTCATGTATCAAACTTGTGCAGTATTGCCTATTATTAACCATGCAACCACCCACTGGAATCAAGCCTCTACGTAACATATTTCAAAGTTAGGGATGCACCTAGACTCTTCTTGGAGGATAAACTTTTCTTGAAGGACTGGTCCCTGATTGGATGGCGATGCACCAGGGATTGGCTCATCGTAATTATCAGCACAGCCAAATGAGTAGCTGACACTATCCTAATAGAGATCCAAACCCTTGAAGCACAAATAAAGACAATAGTGACTGCCACACTACTCAAGAAAAACACGGACGAGACAAACAAAACAACGAAAGATTACAAGGACTCTCTACTGACTACTAAAATAAATAAGTTCAAGAAAGACCTTGCGAAATTCACCCTGGAGAGGGTATACCCATACACCAGCAAGGCCTACAAACCACCAGAATTCAATCGAGGTGGTAGGCGCTATGGCTCCAATTACTCTTCTTCAGACAGAGAGGAGTGGTCCAGTGATTCAGACTCCAGCAACGATGCTTCACGGCAGAACACACAAAGACGTGGACAAAGGAGATGGCACGGACCACGAGGAGGCCCCCCTTTGAACCAATGGTGGCCTCAAATCCTTGGGGCTATCAACCCTTCCAACCTCTCGACCTAGGACCACAAGGACCTATGATGGGTTTCCAGCCACCCCCACCGCCAGGCTACAATCAGTCTTTTTTAGGACAGGGCCGCCAACAAGTGCACTGGAGCCCTCCGGTATCTCCACGCAACACACGGAGCATGACAAAGAAACTACAACAACCAGGGTCGAGCAGGGATCCAACCTAGTGGTAAACCTGAGCCAACATGAGCTGACAGAGGATGAAGAACATGTACTTAACCGGGGACTCGGGTTTGTACCCACATTTACTGGGGACCTTTTTCAGCTACACCAAGAGGTCCACCAATTCTTTCGCAAAGTGAGGTTACATTTCTTCTTTTCTAAGAAAACTCCAAACATCACAGACATGGATTCGACCAACACCAATCTCTGCCTCAAATCCACCTTTAATCCCCCCATCGGATTACTACCTGCAGAAGTGCCCACTTTTGAGAAAGCCGTTCTCAATGAAATGGGATCCAAACTGAGCACACTGCCTCCAGCCTACCACAACCTCCCCAACAGGGAACAACAGGCATTACGAGCTCTAAGCGGCAACAAATCTATCACAATCAAGCCAGCTGACAAAGGCGGCGCAACAGTAATAATGGACACTTCAACATACAGGTCCGAATGTCTACGCCAACTGGGGACGACTACTTCCTATCTCCCACTACAGCTAGATCCGACCAATAGGATCATTGATACCATTACAACTATGATGGCTGAAGCATTAGACAACGAGTGGATCACACCCAAGGAGGCAGATTTTTTGAGAACTAAAGAACCCATCACTCCCCACTTTTATGTTCTTCCGAAAATCCACAAAACCCAAAGACCACCACCAGAGAGACCAATCATCTCAGGTATTGGTTCCGCCCTTGAACCACTATCCCAATTTGTAGATTTTTTTCTGAGACCCCTGGTTAAACTGATGCCAACCTATCTACAGGATACAAAGGATGCACTATGCCTACTGAGGGAGACTGCCTTTAAAAGCAAGACCAATTTCCTGGTGTCTTTTGATGTCGAATCACTGTATACGTACATTCCACAGGACCAAACCTTAACCACAGTCGAGAGCCTTCTAAATCTCAACAAACCTGATACAATCACACTGATATCTTTCATCATGAAATGTGCCACGTTGGCAATGAAAGATAATTTCTTTCAGTTTGAAGAGCAGTTGTACTTACAAGTGTCCGGCACTTCAATGGGTAGCACCTTCGCCCCCAGCCTCGCGAATCTGTATATGCATGTCTTTGAAGAAGAAAAAGTCCTCTCAGAAAACAACCCTTATCATCCCCTTCTCCTGCTATGGAAGAGATATATCGATGACATCCTGGTGGTGTGGCGTGGCGATTCTACCTCTATCACATTATTCCACCAGTGGCTCAATACTCAAAATATACACCTACGATTTACCTGTGAATACAGCAGAGAACGCCTACCATTCCTTGACCTCCTTATTGTCCCTTGCGATGGTCACATCGAAACCGAGCTGTATCAGAAACTGATGGCCAGGAATGCTCTTCTGCAATACGGCAGTCACCATCCTAAATCTCTGCGCGATAACCTACCGTTTGGTCAGTTCCTTAGACTGAGACGGAACTGTTCCAGCATCGAGAAATATAAAGAACATGCAACCAAACTACAAAGTAATCTTTTGGACAGACATTACCCCGCATCTCTAATAAAGAAATCAGCAAAACGAGCTCTAAATAATAACAGGGATGCCTTGCTTGATACCACTCCAAACAAGGAACCCCACAAAAGACTTGTCTGTGTAAACACTTTTAGCACTCTATCCAATGAAGTTAAAAGATCGATCAACAAAAACTGGCACATCCTCAATAAAGGCAAACAATCCCTTGAGAAGCCCTTGTTCGATTTTAAACGGGGTCGGAGTCTCAAAGACAGTTTGGTACATACCAGACCACTTCCAGCATTGCCTACAAGGCAGAATACGCTATGGGGCCTTCCACCTGTCCAGGGCCATTTCCCCTGCGGAACGTGCGCTGTTTGCGCCCAGACCACCGTAACCAAGATGATTGATATCGGCACAGACAAACCCTGGGAACTTAGACAGCACACCAATTGTAATAGTGAAATAGTGATATAGCTCATCACTTGTCCTTATGGACTCAGATATGTGGGAATGACCACCCGCAAAGTTAGAATCCGGATTTTGGAACACAAAAGTACCATCAGATGTGCGAAGCAGACTACGAAGCTCACCAAACACTTCCTGGAAATGAACCACCAGGCAGATACCATGAGATGGACAGTCTTAGACAAACCCGATGTGCACCCCACCACACCCAGTATTTTCAAAAGACTACTGAGGATCGAACAGAGATGGGTATTTAGGCTGGGTACCTCGGAAAGTAAGCTGAATGATGACATACCATGGCTAGCCCTTTCTCAGGTATTCACAGCAAGCTCATGCAGAACTTCGCCAGCCCTAAACCCCTCCGAGATTTGGGATACATTAACTTCTGGGCACATAATACCTCACTGTAAACTAAGAAGAGTACGCGGTTCCCCAAAGGGGATGGAATAACGGGAGTGGAGGCCAAAGGAGGGGAGTCCTCCTAGACGGAACTAGAGTTCTCACACACCCAGCAAGCTATGTGTCATGCTTCATCATATGGACTCGCTCCTCGTCGGGTCGGCGGTGCAATACCCGACGGGCACCCATAAAGGGGCTCTTTAGCGGAGATCTTCTGTTCCTGCCGTATGCTGCCGTGGGTGTGAGGGCCCTAGGGGTAAGTGTAGATGTGAGTGAGTGGTTTAAAAAAGGTTGGATAATCAGAGCTCTGGTTCCTCGGCCCGGCGGTTGGGGTAGATTTCCAGCGTGCGTCCTAAATAGGACAGGACACCATCCATTAAGGTGTCAAGGGCTGACGATACCACAGAAGCAAGCGCTATCACCTAGTTAGGTTACAACTAGACTTGGCGGGACCACGTGCTTGCACATAAGAATAGTGGTAGGTAGGAACTCCTCCACCTTACCACCTTGTGTAGATAGTCCTTACAGGTCCTGATGAAATGCACAGTATCATACTTTGAACACACTGCGTGAAACATGTCGACCACATTTTTAGAGCCGAGCATTGCTCCTCTGGACCATTGAGCCAGCGAGCAGCCGCTCTTTTGTATTTTTAATAAGGTGGATGACCATCCGATTAAACTTCTCTTTGGATTATCCAACCTTTTTTAAACCACTCACTCACATCTACACTTACCCCTAGGGCCCTCACACCCACGGCACCATACGGCAGGAACAGAAGATCTCCGCTAAAGAGCCCCTTTATGGGTGCCCGTCGGGTATTGCACCGCCGATCCGACGAGGAGCGAGTCCATATGATGAAGCAAGACACCTAGCTTGCTGGGTGTGTGAGGACTCTAGTTCCATCTAGGAGGACTCCCCTCCTTTGGCCTCCACTCCCGTTATTCCATCCCCTTTGGGGAACCGCGTACTCTTCTTAGTTTACAGTGTCTGGGCACGTACGCTGGACCCCGTAAAACAGCCCTCACAGTCCCTCTCCTTGTTTAACACATAATACCTCACCCACGATCAAGCCCAGCCCCATTACTGACTTGGGTCTCCATACATTGAGATACTGTAACAACATAAGAAGAGTACCCTCCAGTGCATGCTCCTGCCTTTGGTCTCCACAGACCTGGCCCACTAGATAGTACCCAATACTCTAACTCAACCACTGAGGAGCACTATAGGCCTCGGTAGGGCTCCTAATAAACCTTTATTAAATAGTGACCACAACTTTTTCTAATAAATATTCGTTGGAGAATGCGGTCAGCGCTGAATCTATACACAGAACAGGGGATTTACATATTTCGACAACAAACTGGTTGCTATACTACCAGTCCCATCAGCACTTGGGGCTTCTCTCCGTGATCAGCCGGTGCTTCCGCGCTCGGAGCCCAGTCGAACTACATTTCCCGGCATGCCCGGGGCTGCTTCCAGGAAGCAGTCACGAGGCTACAGTCAACGCGCCCAATATCAACTCTCTAGATCGGGCTCGCATTTACCGAGGGCCCTGTGCAAAGACACACTCGACGGCTTCCCCGCTAAACTCCGGCGGTAAGTCACGGGAATATATATTTCTGAACAGGCAGCATCATGCAGACTATTGGGCCATTCCCGGTCCTACGATAGAGACGCCATGGGGGCCAGACCAATATCGAGATCTGGTCACCGACAGAGTAGTTTATATAGTTTTGGGCACACCATCTCAAGCGCAAGCTGTTTGAGATATTCCAATACATCTCAACGAGCTACCCTGGATACGCGCGGCTCTCTAGATGCCTACATACCATTAACATATGGTAGTCAGCATCACTCCACAATAGATCGCCATCAGATGGCAGCGATATTTACTATTTACTAAATACAAATATCTTACATCGCCAACGCGACTATCTTAATCATGTCCTTTTTCGTTTTCTTTTCCCTTGACCAGCCGCACACTCTGGGCTCAGAGTTAACATTTAACACTACACTTTATGATTGTGCACTGGGATTTATACTATTCTAGAACATTCAGAGACCACGCACATTGGTCATACGTGGTTGCTTATCTAACCAGCACCTGTTATGGACGCCGCACAGCTACCCCCCCATTGCATCGAGCAGTAGTGACAGCATGGGGCTACCATCACAAATATATGCTTGATTAATTGAGACAATTTGTGCTATTCCATCACACATTTCTCTTTTCAACAAGCCATGTTTTTGTACTATAACCACAACCATACAGTACTACAGAGTTTGATTCAGTTTCCACTTCTCTTTTTATGCTTGTCAATCCCAAAAATATTGGGCTATACTTCTTTTAACGCCACAACCTTAATTTAACAGGTTGGAGGAGCGTGTGTACCTTAGGCGAACTGCCTAGGACAGATGTGTCACGTTACCTGACTTTTGCAGGTGAGTGATGTCATTCTTAGCTATTTTGCTACAAGGGCATAATGTGTCTGAACACACCACACATCCTTTGTGAAATAATAGACTTGTGATTATTTCTTGAACAATTGATGTTGATGATTTATATGTTGTTTTTTGTACTTTGGAATGACAAATGTACAGCACTTTGGTATACGGATTTAATTGCGTGGCTTGTTGTTTATGTTTCACCCACAGGTCTTACCGGTGAATCATTTGAACTGGCTGGATCACTGGTTTAGTATCTCATATCATACACGCCGACGCGTCGTTATTTTTCTTGTTCTTTGACTCACTTTCACACAGCAGTAGCTATTATAGAGATCCTGATGAAAGCCACGACACCTCCTAGGTCTTAGGCTGAAACATGTTGATCACTACACAGTACGACTACATCTAATGTCCGTAGCCGTACTCTTCGCTATTTGTTTTTAACCCTAGCACAGGGTAGCAAGAATAAAGCTTATCGGGCCAACCCTGTAGCTAGTTTTAGTTACCCACTTACCAGCACTGCACCTTTCCCATCACTCCATCTGCTCACATTGGGTTTTAGGAATACCCTCATACTTGAAAACATCCCCGAGCTCCCCCTCGCAGAGAGGGGGTTGGAGCCTGCATCATGACTAGGTTTCATGATGCGAGGAGGATTCCCTATGAATGATGAAGCATGACACCTTTGGTGTGTGAGGGAAACTGTCCTTAAAAGGGAACCCCCCCATAAGTCAGTCTGTTCCCTTATTTGACATTCACTTAGTTACGTGGGACCCGAGGGCTCTGTGTGTATTGAGTCTTTAACTGGGGAGTGTGCCCTCGCTGGTCCATCATAACTCCTCAGGCCCCCTTTGTGTGTATACGTAGGGACGTTTTGTCTCCATTCATCTACAGGAAGGAGCAATTTGGTGACCGCCACTCTCTGCCTACTATTGGTCCAAACGAGTTGTGCCAGGACCGTGCTAAGGTCTTTAAAAAACAGGCTGTAGGTATAGTATGCTCTGCATAGTATTCTCGGTATAGTAGAGATGTAGTAGAGTATTTGTGGTAAAAGAATCATTTCTGCTAGAGCTACTATATCCAGCGTTTCTTCCAGACAGTGCCTGATTGTGGAAGTTAAAGCCCTATTCAGATTACATGATGTGACAACTCTTGCCTGCTAAACATGTTCACACCTAAGACCTTGAAGGCATGTGTTGTTAATTTAAGGCCTTGCAGGTCCAGAAAAGACAGGGTTCGGGCACTCAGGTCTGTTGGGGTAACATGGGAGACTTGCTTCTGTTCAGCATCAGCCCTGAGATATTTTCAAATTCTTTTAATTTCTGCAGGACTACAGAGAGGCCTTTGCGAGCATCATGTAAATATAGGAATATATCATCCACGTATAGAGAGATGAATATGTTTTTGACTGTGCAACTAT
This sequence comes from Calotriton arnoldi, assembly GCA_963921515.1. Lineage (NCBI taxonomy): Eukaryota > Metazoa > Chordata > Amphibia > Caudata > Salamandridae > Calotriton > Calotriton arnoldi. The sequence goes on from CAWUFW010014872.1 coordinate 86,735, forward strand.
ACCCTGTGATACTTCCCTTCTTTACGCATATGATTTGAGAAGCACTCCATTGCCAGGCAAAACAATAATGGTGAGAGAGGGCCACCCTGTCTTGTATCCATCTGTATGTCTATCTACTCTTATATTACCATCACTGACTTAATTCTCACAGTGGCTTTCAAACTCAGACAGCGAGATCTGCTGTTTTCTTCCTGGCTCACCGCAGTTCGTTTGTTCATTTAGTGAGGATGAATAAGTCAGTCAGGAAACATCAGCCATGGCATTTAAAGTCACAGGTAAAGCACATGTGGAAAAGGAAGTAGCGATCCGCTATATCAGAATCACTCCTATTATTCGCAATGTGAAGTCACTGTTAAAAGCGTGTGCTGAACTTATGAGAGGGGTGAGGAGAAAAACCTGAAAATGAACAGACTAGTTTGCATGCCTACCTAGACTATGCAAATTACTTACTAGTCGAAAATCTCCTTGGGGTGAAGGTTCAAAGACTTGGGATAGTTTCCAGATGCATATTCATAAGCGATTGATTCCCCTCCCCATCACATTTATCAGTACAGAGCCAGGGGTAGAAGTGGAAGTTACCAGTGCTGATGCATAATTTACTGTTTTAATAAATTATTGTTCATCATTAAAAAAATAAACTTTTTTGCAGTGGAGCTCTTACATAACAGCCGAATCCATAAGAGAATTCCCGCAGCAAATCCCAATTCTCTCAAAATATGCAATAAGTAGCTCCAGTTTATCATATCAAATGCCTTTTCCATGTCTATAGAAACAAGAGCTGCATAAGCCGGATCAGACTGCGCTTGATCCAGGACTAGGAATAAACAGCATAGATTTCCAGCAGTTTTTCTTTTTGGCACAAACCCATTTTGATCAGGGTGGATAAGTTGGGAGAGTGTTTTGTAGTCTTCTGGATAATATCTTCCACAATATTTTATTGTCAAGCGTAGACAAGGGTTCTTAGCACAACCAATCGATTGTGTCTCTGCCTGGTTTTGGCAGCACTATAATAATTGCTTCCTTAGTGAAAGGGAGGATGGAGCCTTTGTCACATGCAGTTTGGTACATTTCCAGTAAGCGCTGTGCTAATAATGTTTGATAGTTCTAATTGAATTCTTAGGGCTGTCCATCACTGCCCAGAGTTTTCCCTGCAGCCAGTTGCTCTATGGCTAAGTTAACCTCTGCTAATGAGAGTGGTGTATCTAATTCTGGCGTCTGTTCAGGAGACAGGCGAGATAGTGCAGCACTGCACATACACTCATCTCTCATAGTCTGCTCCAGTGTTTAATTTGAGCCGGTGGTTTCCGGTGCTGGGCACCGGCACTTAATTGTCAACACCAGCGCTTGTGACAGTCTGCCACAAGGTGGCGCTGTCTGGCTAATTTAGAGATGACCACAACAACAGTCAATTAATAATTCAATATACATTAAAAATGACTATTAACTGCTGTCCAAACCATCCGTATAGCTTTGGGGGCCTGGAAAAGTCCGAATTGCCACACTTGTAAGAGTGAGATGGTTAGTAGTTGAGTTGTTACTATCATTGTCAGCATGGCAGGGGCAATGTGTGATGCAAGCTGCAGTGGCCTCCTGGCGGATATTATTTTTACAAATGAAGCACTGGCTTGTCTATAGCTGTTTGCAAAGTGTTTAAGTTACTAGGTGATTTCAATATTCATCTGGATAAACCAAAGGACCCCTGGTCCTTTCCCTTTTCAGAATCCTTGCCACATTCAATCTCCTACGTGCTGACACGGCCCCACACATAAAGCAGGCCATGCAGTTGATGGCATTATATCAAATTTATCAATACATTGGGATAGTCCAAGACATCCAACACAGGTGTGCTGGTCTGATCATTTTTTAATCCTGTTCACCTGGCCTTATGTGCGCTCGCTGGAAAGAAGAGCGCATACCAAGGAGCAAGGTACTAGAGCATGAAATAAGATTTCACTCCCCGATCTTAAAAGGTTGCTGGTTGAGTCCTGACCTGTAATCTCACATAAGGTCTATGAGAGTGATAGAGCTATTAAGTGCTGGCTCTCTTGAAAGCAGCTGACTCTATAGCTCCACTGAAGGTTACCAAGAAGGGGTCGAAGATGCCTTCGGCCCGATGGTTCTCCCAGGATTTAGCCCTTGAGAGAGCTGCTTGTAAAAAGTTGGAGAGAGCGTGGCGTCACCACTATCAAAATAAGGATAAAATAGTTATAAAGCGGCTTTGAATATTTACCATACAAACATAAAAAAAGCGTGCTCCTCTTTCTATACCCAATGTATTAGAGAGGCCGAGAATGATGGCAAGGAGATTTTTTAAATTGTCTCTAGGTTCACAGACCTGAAAACAAAATCCCAACTCCCAGAATCCAATCATTCACCTTTTGTTGGATTAAGTGACTTTTTTAAAGAAAAGATCTTCATAATCCAGGCCAGCATTAAGCGCTCCTACTCACTGGCCGATGCCCCAGATTTTGGTGACATTAAAGGCTCATCAGCTAAGACAAGGCTGACACACTTTTTTCCAACCTCATTAGAGGAGCTGAAGAAGCAGTTTGCTTTCTGTAAATCAGGATCCCCTGAAGATCCGCTTCCACCTCACATATTGGTGGCTGTTGTGGACAATATAGATCCGATTTACCAGGAACTATTCTCGGTTTCACTTCATTCAGGCACCATTCCTGACTCTTGGAAGAGAGCCAATGTGGCTCCCCTTCTGAAAAAGGCCATTGCAGATCCGGAATCACTGGCTAACTTTTGTCCGGTCTCATTATTGCCAGTGGCCACTAAGATTTTAGAAAAAACAAAAAATCAGCAGCTCACCCCTTTTTTCACAGATAACAAGCTGCTACACACCTCCCAGTCAGGCTTTTGTTCGCGACGTACTACGCAGGCAGCTTTGATAGAAATTGCAGAATCAATTAAGATCAGTCTGGACTCTGGTCCCAAAATAGCAGTGGTGCTGCTGGATCTGTCAGCAGCATTTGACATGGTGGACCACAGCAACCTGCTAAAAAGACTGGAACATCTGGGCCTGGCAGACTCTGCTTTAGGATGGTTAGGGTCCTTTCTGAAGGAAAGAGAGCAGGTAGTGTGGATGAAACCTTACTCGACTACAGCAAAACTGTTGAAATGGGGGTTGCCCCAGGGATCTGCACTGAGCCCCACTCTTTTCAACATCTATGTGCCTCCTCTGGCATTTCTGGTTGAATCGTTTGGCATCAAGACTATGTCCTATGCGGACGATACAGAGCTCCTGCTCACCTATGACGGGGATTCAGCTAGCGCCAAAGAAACATTGATTCTTTGCTTAAAGGCGCCACTTGACTGGCTCAGGAAGAACAAATTACAGTGTAATCCAGACAAGACCGATATCCTGTTAAATGGGCCGAATCCCCATCCAGGATGGACTGGAGCTTGGCCAAAGAATGTTTCCCCCACCTCCTCCGGTGGAGGTGGCAAGAAACTTGGGAGTTCTGTTTGACTCGCACCTTTCCTTCAATGCCCAGGTTTCTTTGGTGGTAAAGTCTTGTCTTTGGATTCTCCACCTGCTTAGATTTCTATGTCTGATTCCTCAGGAAGTGCAGATCACAGTGGTTAGGGCTTTGATATTATCACAGATGGATTATGTTAATGTGCTCTACCTGGGTATCCCAGAGTACTGGCTTGCTCCTTCCTGAGCAGCTTCACTGACTCCCAGTGCGTAAGTCGGACAATGTTTGAAGCTCTAACACTGACGCATCAAGCCCTTCATAATAAGGGGCCACTATATCTGAATGAGAGGATTAATGCCTACAGCCCAAGGAGAGTGTTGCTCTCCAGCCAGGCTGGGCTGCTAACAGTACCCTGCTTTAAAAAGAAGCGGAGAGGAGTCTCCTCCTTTACAGTGCTGTCTGCAGGTTTACGGAATCAATTGCCTAGTCAGCTGAGAATAATAAAAGAGGAAGTGAGCTTCAAAAAAGCACTAAAAACATACCTCTTTAGCCTTTAGAGTGGCTGAGGTCTGTTCTTCTCACTGGCCTAACGAAACTTGAGGGGGCTTCCCTGCAAGGCACGTGGAGGGGCCCCATCCGGGCTCCATCAGGAGCTCTGCAGCCAGAGTGCTGTGCTGAGGGGGCCCCTGGAGCTTGGGGGCCCCCCGCACTGTGGGGGCTGCGGGGGCCTGTGTTACGGCCCTGGTTCTTCTGTTGTACCATTGATGCTTAGCGCTGGGACACTCTTGGAGTAGCCGAGCGCTATATAAATGATTTCCATTCATTCATATGTGCTTACAATAGGCAATAAACACCACATTTAAATATGTCTGTGTATGTATGAAGGATATGATCATGTGAGTGTTTGATGGCAGTAATACTCATGTAGGGAGCTTCAGTCTGTGTTAGCCTGGCTAAAAAAACAGCCAGATATGTCACCGTCTAAGCGCTTCAAAGCGTTACACTCTTTCTAGTGGCGGGAGCTCAGTCTAGCCTGCACCTCCCTGTGTAAATGCCTCCTTTGCTGAAGAGCGGTTTTGTCAGCCACTATGGCATAGAGTGCTTTTTCCAGAGAGTATATCTTCATTTCCAATATATGTAATTGTTATTGTAGTAATATTCATACCCCATTCATGCAGATATCATGTACTTAAACCTTAAAGGATTCCCTTTCATTCAGCATTTCTCCTGTGAAACCCGCATTTCTGGCAAAAAAATGGTGTGTTATTTTTTCATGTATAGAAGCCCTATAGAAGGTTTTCCAGACTATAGTGGGCTGCAGTCCGCATGTGACATACTCGCTGATAGTGATGGAGCAAGGACTCAGAATGAGACTTGCTCGTAAGCAATCTTCTCACAGTATTAATTAATTAAATTTGTAATGTCTTTATTAACAAATGCATACACACCACAGTATCTGAGAGAAGCTTGCCTATGTGTTTAAACTAATAAGTAATCCTTGTCTAATCCAAAATGGCCGCTAAAGCGCGGGAACTCTACTGCGCATGTGTCAACCATGTCACATGGTATGACGTCTTTCTTTGCTTGGAGGGAATCTTTGCTTCTGCGCAGTATGTGCTAAAATGGCTGCTTAATGTTCTCACATGCTAAAGCTTTCGCATTGCTGCAATTAATGATGTGATATTCTAACGCTACTAATGCGGGATAGACATTTATAATTAAATGGGAATAGAGTAGAAGTAGGTGGTATACAGTGAAACCATTTATTTCTGATTTTAATATGTTTCTTCTTTGATTTCTATTAGTTCGTAAAATGGGCCTGGGTTAACTGAGCAGCAGCTCAAGAGCTATGGACAGTGCGCATGCGCTCGGAAAATGACAAGACAAAGCGATGAAGTCAACTTGGACTACACCCAAGGACATGACCTGTTGGTCACATCCACTGAACCTCTGAGATGTCCTCACAATTGCAACAATGTATATACAATTTGTATTAAACTTTGTTGTGAAACGGGTGGGAAATAAAGCAAATGTATTAATTGAGAGGGGCGGTATTTTAAAACAATGGGCTTAAGAAATTGAACTAAAATGACATGGTGTGAGGATCAACCCCCTGTCCCCGTCCAATCAGAAATAGTGGGCCCATCATTTTGAAACATTAATGGGAGGTACATGGGCGTAGAAGGGTATAATAGATACAGAATTAGCTAATTAGTTAGATCAGGGCTTTGGTGCTCGATGAGCTGATCGATTGCAGACTGAACCGCTATCCGAAGAGGTCCTGAGGTGGGGGAGGCGGATTCCATTAGAAAGAAGACACGGAAGAATCGAGGAGGAAACGAAGTGTCAGAGAGGGGAACGACGCAGGCGTCGTTGGTAGAGAGGTCACCTGTCCTGTCTTGAACCTGGTCCGGAGGTCTTGGTCTTCATCTTTTCTTGGGACCCTTTTCCAACTCCTTGGCCAAGGGGTTTGGTTTTCACACCTTTAGGTAACTATAAATGCGTAATTTAGTATGCACTGCTGTCTCTATCTTCTCTTTTCTGAGGGACCGTCATTTGATGCTTAGTAGGTGATATTATGGTATATTTCCTCTTTGATATATGATCAAGTACTATGTGGTTTGTAAATTACTCTGCTAAAGAATTTTAGATAAACATTTTAAAACTATCTGAGTCGGTGATTATTTCAGGTTTATGAATTGTATTATATATTCTCATTTTAAACTTCCCAATTATCAAAGGGTTCATCGGTAAGTCATTACTCTTCAATCAGAAAAGGTAATTGGTAGCAGGGATATTGATAAAGAGTATAACTGACCCACCAGCGGAAATTGCTAGCGTAGTATGAATGAATGGGCCCAGGTGAGTATTTAGTGTATGAATGCTTGTTGCTAGTAACCCGCTGGACCAGTTTTCTGGCTATCAGAGGATGGTTAGACTTTGTTAATTGGGTAATGAGAATTTTATTTTTATGAACTAACATCCGTTTGTTTTAAAAGGTTTTGTTTTATGTTGTCTAGAATCCCCGGGGAATTTGAATAGCGGATGGTAAGTGGAAGCCATACTGCAGTGAGGTTATCTGTCAGGCAGAAATAGTACTGAAAAGTTAAGCAGGGCTATCAGTACTTGTTAGGGACTCTGTGCGTGTATGAGTGACAGCAAAGGAATACGCTGGTGAAATTTGATGTTATATCACCCACAAAGGGTAACATTGAAGGAGTAATAGGTATTTCCGAAGCTTATGTGAAGAGTAAACGGAAGTGGTTTTGCTCGTAGTGTATGTTTAGTAAACGGAAGGGTTTTACTAAGAAGTGAGAGAATTTATCTTTCCAATTTAGAGAAACTGGCACGATAGCGAATGTTTTATGTTGTTACTGAATTTTAATAAAAAGCGTTGAAAGTTTTGCGTACAATTTTTTTGTAAAGGGAGGGTCAGCTGTCGGAGTAAAGGCTGACGTCACAAACGCCGCGCTGGTATTGGTTGACACGGCGGGCGTGAAGCGAGTTTTGTAAAGGAGGGGTCAGTAGTCAGGAGTAATACTGACATCACAGGTGCCGCGCTGGGATTGGTTGAAACAGCGAGGGACAGAGAAGCGCAGATTGTAAAGGAGGGGTCGTTAGACAAACGTCACAGAAAAGCCGCACTAGGATTGGTCCCGAGACCAATGTTAGCTGAAAATTGATTGGTTGTCAGCATAGAAGTCGAAATATTAGTGGACAGTGGAAATTATATGTGGAAACGCGATCCGACTTTAATAGGAACACGTCCAGACAGGAGATTCCTAGGTTTTGCAGAATATAATTCAATAAACAGATATTTACCCAAGATGTATGGAGAAAAGAGAAAAATGTCATTTCTACAGAAGATTAAGAATTATTTTAAGAAAGATAAGCCAATCAAAACTAGGGAAGGAATTATCATTCCACCAGCAAAAACGCCAGCCTCATTCATGATGATGGAGAGGGGTTATCATACTTGCGTATGGTTAGAAAATTGGATAGAATATACCAAGGATGATGGAATATTAGCTTTCCCAGAGAATGGTACTTTGAATGGGAGAGTTCTTCAAAATTTACGAATAAGAATGAACGAATTAGAACCCAGACCAAGATTAACTCAATACGAAGCCCTAGAAGAATGGGAAACAGAGGCATTTGAACGTGATAGACCCAGAAGCAATAGGGGTTACAGGGATTTTTTCCTAGACAACAAAATGAGTCACGAGAAAGTCAGATGAAACAGTGGAGAAGAGCGATGCTTACCGAGGGTTTGTATCCAGTTTTCATGACAGATGAGCCGTTAGGGAGCAAATGCAAAGAAAAGACAAAACATTTGACAGAGTTTGGAGATTCCGAAGATGAATTTATGGAAGAAATATTAAAGAACCCTCCACCATATCAGGAAGGGTCAAGTGGTTGTACCCCAAGTGCACCAATTTTGAGAACACCATTGGTACCGCAAGCATTACATAATCCACCAGTTAATAGGGTACTTCAGGATAAGGAAAGAGAGGCTATAGACAGAAACAGAGCAGAATTAATACAGAAAATAACACAGTTGAATGTACATCCTGATTCCCTGACAATACCTGTAACCATTGGTCCTGTGGTACCTTTATACGGTGACAAAGTAAATTGTCCAAAACCCCTAGTTATGCCTACACCTGTGGAGATTCCAAAACCCGAAGCAGTAATAATTGATGATCATATCAGCGACTGTGAATCTATGATTTCACTAATGGATTTGCCTATTCGAGACTCCGTAAATAGCACCCCAAGAAGAGTCCCACCTGGTTGTTCGAAGGATGTGAATATTATAACATCATCAGGAATTAAGAGTGCAACGGTAGTAACCCCAGAAGACTTAGAAAGATGGGCACAAGGAATAGACAGACAAAGCTCACCCTCAAAGATTTTGGACATTTATAAATTAAAAGTTGAGTTAGAAGAAATGATAGCAGGCAATGTAGGAGTAGATCGTTTGAATACCTATAGTGAAGAAGAACTATTGTTAGTATGTAGAAGCATAACCAGAAATGCAAAGATATTCCATGAAAAATTGGCAGATTTGGCCTTAGAGATGGGAATCGAAATAAGAAAGTCAAGGGTACTACAGAAACCATATAGAGCAGACTTTACTGATAAGGATCTAGAAAATATGAATGCATCTGGTAGGAAATTACAAGTGAAGGAATTAATGTCAGTATTACAGAAATGGGGAGAACTAGATAAATGGAAAACTAGATGGACAAAGAAAAAGGAAGAGGCACGTTGCAGTAGAACAACTTCTGAATATTTATTGAAGGAAACAGGGAAAGTAGATCAGATGTACCCGATGCGGGAAGTTCCCGGAGGAGGTTATGTTCATGTCCCATGGAGCAGACAAGATATTTTGTCATTTACGAATGATTTTCCAAAATTGAGAGAAAAACCGATAGAATGGTACAAACAGGTTGAAAGGTTTGTGAAAGTCTCAAAGGTATTGTTAAAGGACTTAGATGGTTTGTTTGACATAGTGGTACCTGCCGATTTATGGACAGATTGTAAAATCACGGTCGACTGGCCAAATGAAGAATATCCTAGGGATGCAAAGACAGGTGCTCCATCAAATGATGTGATGAAAAAGTATCACCAGGTAATAACTTATTTGAAGAGAAAAATACCACCAAAAGAAACAGATTGGGTGAAAATAGACAGGACTACCCAAGAAGCGAGTGAATCGGTACATGCCTATTATGAACGCCTATTACAGGTGTTCAAACAGTATAGTGGATTCGAGGATATTGGAGACAAAAATATGAGTCAGTTTGTCTATCGATTTGTTTATGGTCTAAAGCCAGAGATTTGTCAGATGATTAAGCAGCATATGTTATGCTGGCAAGGAAAGCCTATTGACGAAATTTTGAAATATGCTAAATATTGTGGAGACGACATTGAGGATAGGCACAAGAAATTGCAAGAGAAAGTGATGTGGGCTCAAGTGAAAATGGCTGAGCGACAGGGAATTCATTTGGATAATCCAACAGAAAGTCAGGGAAAAGAATCTGGAACGAATGGTGACACAGGAAATGGTGGAAAAGTGAGAGGACAAATGAGTAGAGAAGAGGCTAAAAAGAAATTTCCTTGTCATGGGTGCGGAAAGTTGGGACATTGGAAGGACGAATGTAAAAAGATTCAGAATAATAATAATGGCCCAAATCATAATTTAAATCCACAGACGCAGAATGATTCACAGCAGGGTGTAAACCCTCAGAGTCAGTTGCCACCTGCTCCTACACAGGGTAATGTAAGCAGAGCAAAGCACGGTACAGACGTCGGATATCAAAGAGGAAGTGGTAAGAATGAATATGTAACTTCACAGTTTCTTTTACAGGACGAATTTGATCCATATAGTCATCAATGACGGTGCCTAGGAGAGAGGGAGAAGGAGTGCGTACTTGGCGCATCCTTGCCGGTAGATCAGTCAGGTCCATATGTTGAAGGGAAAGTAAGAGGTAACGATATCACTTTTCTTTTGGACACTGGTGCTACCCGTTCTACTGTAAGAACAGCAGACATCCCAGACCTCCCTCTCTCTGGAGAAGCTATCCAAGTTGTAGGTGTAGCAAATCAAAAGATTAGAACACCCCTTACTGAACCTATGGAAGTAAGAATAGGGAACTTTCGAGAAATGCACCAATTTGTGGTATGTGATTCCAGTCCAGTAAATTTATTGGGTAGAGACTTACTGTGCAAGATGAATTGCACTATTTTTTGCACACCAGATGGTGTTGCAGTACAGACCCCGGATGAAGATCATGTTTATAAGTTCATGCTAGCCAAGCAAGGTACTGAAGTGGATGAGATGTTCTCCTTAATAACCAAAGATGAGTTACCAGAAGAGTTAAGAACTACAGTGAACTCTAAGGTATGGGATTTTACCGGGAAAGAAGTAGGTCTTATGGCAAAAATAGATCCAGTAAAGATCACTATAAAAGAAGGCGCAATTTTCCCAAATTCCAGACAGTACAAAATGAGTGCTGAAGTGAAAGCAGGAGTTGTTGAGGAAATTAACAGAATGGTGAAACAAGGCATATTAAAAGAAGTTATGAGTAGTCCTTGTAATTCGCCAATAATGGGTTTGAAAAAGCCTAGCGGAAAATATAGGATTGTTCAGGATTTGCGGAAAATTAATAAGATTGTGGTACCTTGTTGTCCAAATCCTGCAGTAATCCTATACCAGATACCCTGGAGTGCAGAATGGTTTACAGTAATTGATTTATGCCAAGCATTTTTCTCGATACCATTGCACCCAGATAGTCAATATCTGTTTTCGTTTAAATTTGAAAACCGTGTTTATGTGTGGAATCGTGTTCCTCAAGGGTACACAGAAAGTCCCTCCATTTTTAATCAAATACTGAAAGGGTGTCTAGAAAAATTAGTACTGCCCAGAAGCTCAGTCCTGGTGCAGTACATAGACGACTTGTTGATAGCATCCAAAACTCATGATGATTGTGTTGAAGATTCAATTGCATTGCTCAACCATTTGGCTGAAGAAGGACACAAAGTATCACCTGAGAAGCTGCAGTTTTGTACAACAGCAGTTAAATATTTGGGACACCAAATTGAAAGGGGAACAAGAAGAATAACATCTGAAAGAATAAAAATAATTAAGCAAATGAAAATGCCAGTAACCCAAAGAGAAGTGAGAATGTTTCTTGGAATAGTAGGATACTGTAGACAGTGGATTATAGGGTTTTCACTACTAGCAAAGCCTTTAATTCAGCTAACCAAAAAGAAAGCAAAGGATCCAGTTGAATGGGATGATGAAAGTGCAGGTGCATTTGTAAAATTAAGAAACGCTTTGTGCGAAGCCCCTGCCTTGGGCATGCCTGACTATACAACGGAATTCGCACTGTTTTGCTATGAAAGAGAAAATTGTGCACTTTCAGTGTTGACACAAAGACATGGACTAGATAGGCGTCCTATAGCATATTTCTCTGCTACATTGGACCCAGTGGCTGCAGCATTGCCAGGCTGTTTAAAAGCAGTTGCTGCCACCTGTATGAGCATTGAACAAAGTGAGTCAATAGTGATGGGATATCCTGTTACAGTGTTTGTCCCACATGCAGTTGTGATCCTGTTAACTAGAACTAGAACTCAGCATCTCATGCCTAGTCGGATGACAAGGTATGAACGAATAATTCTAGGAGCTGAAAATGTGACCATAGTTAGGTGCACAGTTGTAAATCCTGCTACATTATTACCAGATCAATATTGTGAAGAAGTTAAGGATGACCCAGAACATGATTGTTTACAGGTCACAGAATTGTGTACAAAACCGCGTCCTGACATACAAGAAATGCCCCTAAAAGACTCAGACAGGGAGCTGTTTGTGGACGGCTCATGCTTAAGGCATGAGGATGGCAAATTGAGCGCAGCCTATGCTGTATGTGAACTATCTGGAATAGTCGAAGCATCCTATTTACCAGGAGTCAAATCTGCACAAGTAGCTGAATTAATTGCTTTGATCAAAGCCTCCAAAAATTTAAAAGTAACCATATTTACGGACAGTCAATATGGATACAGGGTTGTGCATGATTTTGGCCAACTATGGATGCAGAGGGATTTTATGACTTCTTCAGGATCCCCAATCAAAAATGGGCAGTTTGTAAGGGAACTATTGGAGGCAATACATTCACCAAAAGAATTGGCAGTGGTGAAATGTAGCCGCACACCAGTCAGGAGATGACTGGGTGGTAGCCGGTAACAGATACGCAGACCTAGTTGCTCAACACTGTGCCAGAAACAGATTGGCAGTAAACAGAAAAGTTGAAAGGATGGGAATCAGCTGCCAACTTATGCTATGTTCAACACCTGAAACTTGGAATGATGTGAAACGATTGCAGGATGATGCTGAGGAGAGTGAAAAAGATGTTTGGATAAAAATAGGGTGCACACGAAGATCAGAGGATGATGTGTGGGTATACACAGATGGCAGACCAGTGATGCCTGATTTCACAAATGGCCAGGATGTATCATGGAGACACACATGTAGGGAGAGATGCCATGATTAGACTTTTCAGACAAAGTTGGTACAATCCAAAGTTTAGGGCTGCAGCAGAGAGTCTTTGCCAGAGGTGTTTAACTTGTCAAATGAATAATCCAGGAAGGAGAACAGTAATTGGTTTGGGAAAAATTGGAAAGGCTGAGGGTCCTTTTGTGAGATTGCAGTTAGATTTCATACAGCTACCACCATGTAAAGGACTAAAATATGTACTTGTCATAGTGTGTCTGTTTTCAAGGTGGGTGGAGGCTTACCCAACCAGAAGGAATGACAGCATTACAGTTGCAAAACTGTTGTTACGAGAACTCATTCCTAGGTTCAGTTTCCCAGTAACTTTGGAATCAGATAGAGGAAGTCACTTCAATAACGACGTAATTCGAATAATCTGTGAAGCATTTAAAATTGAACAAAAACTGCACTGTGCATACCGCCCAGAGGCTTCTGGAGTGGTAGAACAAATGAATGGGAGAATAAAATCAAGATTGTCAAAGATGTGTGCATCCACATCGTTAGGTTGGCCAGATGCATTGCCCCTTGTCTTAATGGGACTCAGAAGCATTCCTGATAGAAGTACAGGATTGAGTCCCCATGAAATCATCATGGGCAGAGCAATGAGACATGCACATGTTACTGGAAATAAACTGCTGAACATAACTGATGATATGGTTCTAGATTATTGCAAAGCATTGGCTGACCTCGTGCGTTCTGTCTCTCACCAGGTTGGAGAAGACGCAGTTTCCAGGCAGCCTGAACAAGAGCATGATCTGAACCCCGGAGACTGGGTGGTAGTAAAGCATCACACCAGAGAAACGTGTTTATCACCCAGGTGGGGCGAACCTTGTCAGGTTATATTGGTTACAAACACAGCAGTGAAATGTGCAGGATTGCCTAATTGGATTCATGTAAGCCACACAAAAAGGGTGCCAGCTCCTGAAGGAAAAGATCCTCAGTCAGCATCAATAGCTGAGGAAGCTGAAGGTTGGCCAGCTGAAGAATCCCAGGTGAGAGATTCTGGAGAAGCTGAAGAAGAACAACCGAGCACAAGTCAGGACTGGGTACCAGTGGTCGACATACCAGAAGTTTACAACAAAACAATAAGTCGAGCAAGATTAGAGGAAATTAGTGAGGACCAGATAGGTGTAGAAGAAGCAGCTCAGGATAGGGAGAATGAAATACTAAGAGAACCTGAGCAGGCCCAGATAGGGAAAGGAAATTGGGCTCAAATCGACGACGAAGCAACAAAATTTGAGCAGGGACAGACAGGTTTAGAAGAACGCGGTCAGGCTGCAGAAGTACACAGTGCAATAAGCCCTGATCAGAACCAGTTAGAACAAGAAAAACACGTTCAGGGAGAAGAAAACCAAGAAAACAATGAGCAAGAAAGCCTCAAGCACGAAGACGTAAATCCTGAACAGGGTCAGTTAGTAGAAACTCACACACAGACAACTGAAGAAACGACTTTAAGACCTGAGCAAGAACAGATAGAAGAAGAAACTGAAAACGAGGAGAATCAAATTGTGCCACACCTTGAAAAGAAAAGAGTTTTTGGAAAAGATTCAGAAGGTGAAGATACAGTGCAAACAAAGAAAGTCAGAAAAGGCGATCATTGGCCTAGTGTCATTAAAAGAATAAAATACCACATAGTAACCAGAAGTGAAGATCCAGAACAAGTAAATGAAGTATCAAGCTTATCTGGACAAACAAGTGGGACTGAAAAACGAAAAAGCAAAAGATTGAAACTTGTGAACAATAAGTTTAAGGGTCCTGATTGGACTTATATAATCCTTGAAGACTACGAAAGTTCAGAGTCAAGTGAAAGTGGTGACGAAGGAACAAGTGCAGAACTGACCTATGAAAAAGAAGTGAAACCTCCTTAATAATTAAAATCTTGAAAGAAAAAGGAAAAGAAGAAAATTCTTCTTTGTCAAAATGGCTGACGACAGAGTTTCTGGGAGACCGAAACGAAAATGTTGTAAAAGATGCTGTGCTACATGCATATGTAGTATGGTAGTGGTGCTTATAGTGTGGTTAGTTGTGATTGTAGCAATTCCTTACCTTATGATAATGGACAAAAAGAATAATAACGATACTAAGGGAAGGATAGATAACTTGAAAAGTGATAGAGTAGAATTAGAGGCAGAGGATGAACCGGATTATCATCACGTTGTAACAGATAACAATATTAGTTTAAATGTTTTCACTAAATTATTGTTTCAGTACGTAGATACAATGGAAGTTAGTGACTGTTATGTCTGTGAAGTTACCTGAATCAGTAGCAGAAGGTTTAACATATCATCATTTGCCTTTAACTTATGGCATATCATGTAGTGTATTAACTAGTTTATTTTATAGAACAGAGAAACTTCAGTATTATTATTCAAATATAGATGTGATATTTCCTGAGGTTCCTATTCGAAAGAATCTGAACCCAGTGCTTAGTAGTCAAGATGCAAAATTTATGGGAGAATTTTTCTTAACAATGAAGTCGATAGATATATCACATGCACATAGAAGCAATCTAACATGTTCATTACGTGAGGAAGAAAAGATATTTTTGAACTTAGTTGAAAATAGAAGACAGGATTTCCAAAAGAAAGCGTCAGAGCATAAAGCTCATCTTCCACCTTGGGCTAGGAAGAGGGTATTTACACACCTGGCAAGGCTCAAGCTGCTATGGCTCTGGATTTTGTAAAATCAGGGAAAATTTGTCTTCATAGGTTAAAGACTGATTATAACAATATTTTCATCGGCACCAGTGAATGTGAACATAATTTCTTAATTCTTGGAGGTTGGGGACTAAAAGGAGGAACAGATTCAATTTTTCCTGAAATTTATTATGTGTGTGGGAATAAGGCTTACTTTAGGCTTCCTGCACGATGGTATGGAAGTTGTTATTTTGGAATAGTCTTTCCAAAGGTATACCACGTAAAAAGAAACACTGGGAGCAATGAAAATAATAGTAAATTAACACGTAATAAAAGAGCTAGTTTTTCAGAAATTGTAGGTGACATATTTGGTGCATTAATACCTTCAGTGGGAGTAATTCTGAACTCAAGGAGAATATGTAAATTGTCTACAGTGGTTGATCGTTTATCAACGGATACTGCTGGAGGATTTCTGATGATTAATGCGGAGATGGTTGCGATTAGATCTATGGTTATGCAAAATCGACTTGTTCTTGATATAATATTAGCAAAAGAGGGCGGAGTCTGTAAATTGTTGAAAACGAAACATTGTTGCACGTATATTCCTGACAAAAGTGCAGAAATTGGAACGTATATAAAGAATATAACAAAACTTGAGAATGAACTAAAACCACTGGAAGTTGATAGTGTATGGGAAAGATTGACAAATAGCGTTGCGTCAATTGGTACCTGGTTTACTAATGTAGGAAAAGGACTTATAGGTCAAATATTAGTACCCTTAGTAGGGATAGCAATAATAATACTGTCAATAATAATATGGTGCAAATGTTGTAGAAAGAATGAAATATATAATGTGACAGGAAAAGGCAAGAAACGAAAATTCGATGAAATTGAATTAGAAGATCTGAGAAGCGAAATATACAAGAAACTGAAAGGAGAAAGTAAGAATAGAAAATGTAAAAATGAGATCGAGACAAATATATGCTAAGAAGTTGGCATCTGGTTGTGGGTAATTTTGATGGCTCAGAAACGCCATCAGAGAGGGGATTGATGGAGCAAGGACTCACAATGAGACTTGCTCGTAAGCAATCTTCTCACAGTATTAATTAATTAAATTTGTAATGTCTTTATTAACAAATGCATACACACCACAGTGTCTGAGAGAAGCTTGCCTATGTGTTTAAACTAATAAGTAATCCTTGTCTAATCCAAAATGGCCGCTAAAGCGCGGGAACTCTACTGCGCATGTGTCAACCATGTCACATGGTATGACGTCTTTCTTTGCTTGGAGGGAATCTTTGCTTCTGCGCAGTATGTGCTAAAATGGCTGCTTAATGTTCTCACATGCTAAAGCTTTCGCATTGCTGCAATTAATGATGTGATATTCTAACGCTACTAATGCGGGATAGACATTCATAATTAAATGGGAATAGAGTAGAAGTAGGTGGTATACAGTGAAACCATTTATTTCTGATTTTAATATGTTTCTTCTTTGATTTCTATTAGTTCGTAAAATGGGCCTGGGTTAACTGAGCAGCAGCTCAAGAGCTATGGACAGTGCGCATGCGCTCGGAAAATGACAAGACAAAGCGATGAAGTCAACTTGGACTACACCCAAGGACATGACCTGTTGGTCACATCCACTGAACCTCTGAGATGTCCTCACAATTGCAACAATGTATATACAATTTGTATTAAACTTTGTTGTGAAACGGGTGGGAAATAAAGCAAATGTATTAATTGAGAGGGGCGGTATTTTAAAACAATGGGCTTAAGAAATTGAACTAAAATGACATGGTGTGAGGATCAACCCCCTGTCCCCGTCCAATCAGAAATAGTGGGCCCATAATTTTGAAACATTAATGGGAGGTACATGGGCGTAGAAGGGTATAATAGATACAGAATTAGCTAATTAGTTAGATCAGGGCTTTGGTGCTCGATGAGCTGATCGATTGCAGACTGAACCGCTATCCGAAGAGGTCCTGAGGTGGGGGAGGCGGATTCCATTAGAAAGAAGACACGGAAGAATCGAGGAGGAAACGAAGTGTCAGAGAGGGGAACGACGCAGGCGTCGTTGGTAGAGAGGTCACCTGTCCTGTCTTGAACCTGGTCCGGAGGTCTTGGTCTTCATCTTTTCTTGGGACCCTTTTCCAACTCCTTGGCCAAGGGGTTTGGTTTTCACACCTTTAGGTAACTATAAATGCGTAATTTAGTATGCACTGCTGTCTCTATCTTCTCTTTTCTGAGGGACCGTCATTTGATGCTTAGTAGGTGATATTATGGTATATTTCCTCTTTGATATATGATCAAGTACTATGTGGTTTGTAAATTACTCTGCTAAAGAATTTTAGATAAACATTTTAAAACTATCTGAGTCGGTGATTATTTCAGGTTTATGAATTGTATTATATATTCTCATTTTAAACTTCCCAATTATCAAAGGGTTCATCGGTAAGTCATTACTCTTCAATCAGAAAAGGTAATTGGTAGCAGGGATATTGATAAAGAGTATAACTGACCCACCAGCGGAAATTGCTAGCGTAGTATGAATGAATGGGCCCAGGTGAGTATTTAGTGTATGAATGCTTGTTGCTAGTAACCCGCTGGACCAGTTTTCTGGCTATCAGAGGATGGTTAGACTTTGTTAATTGGGTAATGAGAATTTTATTTTTATGAACTAACATCCGTTTGTTTTAAAAGGTTTTGTTTTATGTTGTCTAGAATCCCCGGGGAATTTGAATAGCGGATGGTAAGTGGAAGCCATACTGCAGTGAGGTTATCTGTCAGGCAGAAATAGTACTGAAAAGTTAAGCAGGGCTATCAGTACTTGTTAGGGACTCTGTGCGTGTATGAGTGACAGCAAAGGAATACGCTGGTGAAATTTGATGTTATATCACCTACAAAGGGTAACATTGAAGGAGTAATAGGTATTTCCGAAGCTTATGTGAAGAGTAAACGGAAGTGGTTTTGCTCGTAGTGTATGTTTAGTAAACGGAAGGGTTTTACTAAGAAGTGAGAGAATTTATCTTTCCAATTTAGAGAAACTGGCACGATAGCGAATGTTTTATGTTGTTACTGAATTTTAATAAAAAGCGTTGAAAGTTTTGCGTACAATTTTTTTGTAAAGGGAGGGTCAGCTGTCGGAGTAAAGGCTGACGTCACAAACGCCGCGCTGGTATTGGTTGACACGGCGGGCGTGAAGCGAGTTTTGTAAAGGAGGGGTCAGTAGTCAGGAGTAATACTGACGTCACAGGTGCCGCGCTGGGATTGGTTGAAACAGCGAGGGACAGAGAAGCGCAGATTGTAAAGGAGGGGTCGTTAGACAAACGTCACAGAAAAGCCGCACTAGGATTGGTCCCGAGACCAATGTTAGCTGAAAATTGATTGGTTGTCAGCATAGAAGTCGAAATATTAGTGGACAGTGGAAATTATATGTGGAAACGCGATCCGACTTTAATAGGAACACGTCCAGACAGGAGATTCCTAGGTTTTGCAGAATATAATTCAATAAACAGATATTTACCCAAGATGTATGGAGAAAAGAGAAAAATGTCATTTCTACAGAAGATTAAGAATTATTTTAAGAAAGATAAGCCAATCAAAACTAGGGAAGGAATTATCATTCCACCAGCAAAAACGCCAGCCTCATTCATGATGATGGAGAGGGGTTATCATACTTGCGTATGGTTAGAAAATTGGATAGAATATACCAAGGATGATGGAATATTAGCTTTCCCAGAGAATGGTACTTTGAATGGGAGAGTTCTTCAAAATTTACGAATAAGAATGAACGAATTAGAACCCAGACCAAGATTAACTCAATACGAAGCCCTAGAAGAATGGGAAACAGAGGCATTTGAACGTGATAGACCCAGAAGCAATAGGGGTTACAGGGATTTTTTCCCTAGACAACAAAATGAGTCACGAGAAAGTCAGATGAAACAGTGGAGAAGAGCGATGCTTACCGAGGGTTTGTATCCAGTTTTCATGACAGATGAGCCGTTAGGGAGCAAATGCAAAGAAAAGACAAAACATTTGACAGAGTTTGGAGATTCCGAAGATGAATTTATGGAAGAAATATTAAAGAACCCTCCACCATATCAGGAAGGGTCAAGTGGTTGTACCCCAAGTGCACCAATTTTGAGAACACCATTGGTACCGCAAGCATTACATAATCCACCAGTTAATAGGGTACTTCAGGATAAGGAAAGAGAGGCTATAGACAGAAACAGAGCAGAATTAATACAGAAAATAACACAGTTGAATGTACATCCTGATTCCCTGACAATACCTGTAACCATTGGTCCTGTGGTACCTTTATACGGTGACAAAGTAAATTGTCCAAAACCCCTAGTTATGCCTACACCTGTGGAGATTCCAAAACCCGAAGCAGTAATAATTGATGATCATATCAGCGACTGTGAATCTATGATTTCACTAATGGATTTGCCTATTCGAGACTCCGTAAATAGCACCCCAAGAAGAGTCCCACCTGGTTGTTCGAAGGATGTGAATATTATAACATCATCAGGAATTAAGAGTGCAACGGTAGTAACCCCAGAAGACTTAGAAAGATGGGCACAAGGAATAGACAGACAAAGCTCACCCTCAAAGATTTTGGACATTTATAAATTAAAAGTTGAGTTAGAAGAAATGATAGCAGGCAATGTAGGAGTAGATCGTTTGAATACCTATAGTGAAGAAGAACTATTGTTCGTATGTAGAAGCATAACCAGAAATGCAAAGATATTCCATGAAAAATTGGCAGATTTGGCCTTAGAGATGGGAATCGAAATAAGAAAGTCAAGGGTACTACAGAAACCATATAGAGCAGACTTTACTGATAAGGATCTAGAAAATATGAATGCATCTGGTAGGAAATTACAAGTGAAGGAATTAATGTCAGTATTACAGAAATGGGGAGAACTAGATAAATGGAAAACTAGATGGACAAAGAAAAAGGAAGAGGCACGTTGCAGTAGAACAACTTCTGAATATTTATTGAAGGAAACAGGGAAAGTAGATCAGATGTACCCGATGCGGGAAGTTCCCGGAGGAGGTTATGTTCATGTCCCATGGAGCAGACAAGATATTTTGTCATTTACGAATGATTTTCCAAAATTGAGAGAAAAACCGATAGAATGGTACAAACAGGTTGAAAGGTTTGTGAAAGTCTCAAAGGTATTGTTAAAGGACTTAGATGGTTTGTTTGACATAGTGGTACCTGCCGATTTATGGACAGATTGTAAAATCACGGTCGACTGGCCAAATGAAGAATATCCTAGGGATGCAAAGACAGGTGCTCCATCAAATGATGTGATGAAAAAGTATCACCAGGTAATAACTTATTTGAAGAGAAAAATACCACCAAAAGAAACAGATTGGGTGAAAATAGACAGGACTACCCAAGAAGCGAGTGAATCGGTACATGCCTATTATGAACGCCTATTACAGGTGTTCAAACAGTATAGTGGATTCGAGGATATTGGAGACAAAAATATGAGTCAGTTTGTCTATCGATTTGTTTATGGTCTAAAGCCAGAGATTTGTCAGATGATTAAGCAGCATATGTTATGCTGGCAAGGAAAGCCTATTGACGAAATTTTGAAATATGCTAAATATTGTGGAGACGACATTGAGGATAGGCACAAGAAATTGCAAGAGAAAGTGATGTGGGCTCAAGTGAAAATGGCTGAGCGACAGGGAATTAATTTGGATAATCCAACAGAAAGTCAGGGAAAAGAATCTGGAACGAATGGTGACACAGGAAATGGTGGAAAAGTGAGAGGACAAATGAGTAGAGAAGAGGCTAAAAAGAAATTTCCTTGTCATGGGTGCGGAAAGTTGGGACATTGGAAGGACGAATGTAAAAAGATTCAGAATAATAATAATGGCCCAAATCATAATTTAAATCCACAGACGCAGAATGATTCACAGCAGGGTGTAAACCCTCAGAGTCAGTTGCCACCTGCTCCTACACAGGGTAATGTAAGCAGAGCAAAGCACGGTACAGACGTCGGATATCAAAGAGGAAGTGGTAAGAATGAATATGTAACTTCACAGTTTCTTTTACAGGACGAATTTGATCCATATAGTCATCAATGACGGTGCCTAGGAGAGAGGGAGAAGGAGTGCGTACTTGGCGCATCCTTGCCGGTAGATCAGTCAGGTCCATATGTTGAAGGGAAAGTAAGAGGTAACGATATCACTTTTCTTTTGGACACTGGTGCTACCCGTTCTACTGTAAGAACAGCAGACATCCCAGACCTCCCTCTCTCTGGAGAAGCTATCCAAGTTGTAGGTGTAGCAAATCAAAAGATTAGAACACCCCTTACTGAACCTATGGAAGTAAGAATAGGGAACTTTCGAGAAATGCACCAATTTGTGGTATGTGATTCCAGTCCAGTAAATTTATTGGGTAGAGACTTACTGTGCAAGATGAATTGCACTATTTTTTGCACACCAGATGGTGTTGCAGTACAGACCCCGGATGAAGATCATGTTTATAAGTTCATGCTAGCCAAGCAAGGTACTGAAGTGGATGAGATGTTCTCCTTAATAACCAAAGATGAGTTACCAGAAGAGTTAAGAACTACAGTGAACTCTAAGGTATGGGATTTTACCGGGAAAGAAGTAGGTCTTATGGCAAAAATAGATCCAGTAAAGATCACTATAAAAGAAGGCGCAATTTTCCCAAATTCCAGACAGTACAAAATGAGTGCTGAAGTGAAAGCAGGAGTTGTTGAGGAAATTAACAGAATGGTGAAACAAGGCATATTAAAAGAAGTTATGAGTAGTCCTTGTAATTCGCCAATAATGGGTTTGAAAAAGCCTAGCGGAAAATATAGGATTGTTCAGGATTTGCGGAAAATTAATAAGATTGTGGTACCTTGTTGTCCAAATCCTGCAGTAATCCTATACCAGATACCCTGGAGTGCAGAATGGTTTACAGTAATTGATTTATGCCAAGCATTTTTCTCGATACCATTGCACCCAGATAGTCAATATCTGTTTTCGTTTAAATTTGAAAACCGTGTTTATGTGTGGAATCGTGTTCCTCAAGGGTACACAGAAAGTCCCTCCATTTTTAATCAAATACTGAAAGGGTGTCTAGAAAAATTAGTACTGCCCAGAAGCTCAGTCCTGGTGCAGTACATAGACGACTTGTTGATAGCATCCAAAACTCATGATGATTGTGTTGAAGATTCAATTGCATTGCTCAACCATTTGGCTGAAGAAGGACACAAAGTATCACCTGAGAAGCTGCAGTTTTGTACAACAGCAGTTAAATATTTGGGACACCAAATTGAAAGGGGAACAAGAAGAATAACATCTGAAAGAATAAAAATAATTAAGCAAATGAAAATGCCAGTAACCCAAAGAGAAGTGAGAATGTTTCTTGGAATAGTAGGATACTGTAGACAGTGGATTATAGGGTTTTCACTACTAGCAAAGCCTTTAATTCAGCTAACCAAAAAGAAAGCAAAGGATCCAGTTGAATGGGATGATGAAAGTGCAGGTGCATTTGTAAAATTAAGAAACGCTTTGTGCGAAGCCCCTGCCTTGGGCATGCCTGACTATACAACGGAATTCGCACTGTTTTGCTATGAAAGAGAAAATTGTGCACTTTCAGTGTTGACACAAAGACATGGACTAGATAGGCGTCCTATAGCATATTTCTCTGCTACATTGGACCCAGTGGCTGCAGCATTGCCAGGCTGTTTAAAAGCAGTTGCTGCCACCTGTATGAGCATTGAACAAAGTGAGTCAATAGTGATGGGATATCCTGTTACAGTGTTTGTCCCACATGCAGTTGTGATCCTGTTAACTAGAACTAGAACTCAGCATCTCATGCCTAGTCGGATGACAAGGTATGAACGAATAATTCTAGGAGCTGAAAATGTGACCATAGTTAGGTGCACAGTTGTAAATCCTGCTACATTATTACCAGATCAATATTGTGAAGAAGTTAAGGATGACCCAGAACATGATTGTTTACAGGTCACAGAATTGTGTACAAAACCGCGTCCTGACATACAAGAAATGCCCCTAAAAGACTCAGACAGGGAGCTGTTTGTGGACGGCTCATGCTTAAGGCATGAGGATGGCAAATTGAGCGCAGCCTATGCTGTATGTGAACTATCTGGAATAGTCGAAGCATCCTATTTACCAGGAGTCAAATCTGCACAAGTAGCTGAATTAATTGCTTTGATCAAAGCCTCCAAAATTTAAAAGTAACCATATTTACGGACAGTCAATATGGATACGGGGTTGTGCATGATTTTGGCCAACTATGGATGCAGAGGGATTTTATGACTTCTTCAGGATCCCCAATCAAAAATGGGCAGTTTGTAAGGGAACTATTGGAGGCAATACATTCACCAAAAGAATTGGCAGTGGTGAAATGTAGCCGCACACCAGTCAGGAGATGACTGGGTGGTAGCCGGTAACAGATACGCAGACCTAGTTGCTCAACACTGTGCCAGAAACAGATTGGCAGTAAACAGAAAAGTTGAAAGGATGGGAATCAGCTGCCAACTTATGCTATGTTCAACACCTGAAACTTGGAATGATGTGAAACGATTGCAGGATGATGCTGAGGAGAGTGAAAAAGATGTTTGGATAAAAATAGGGTGCACACGAAGATCAGAGGATGATGTGTGGGTATACACAGATGGCAGACCAGTGATGCCTGATTTCACAAATGGCCAGGATGTATCATGGAGACACACATGTAGGGAGAGATGCCATGATTAGACTTTTCAGACAAAGTTGGTACAATCCAAAGTTTAGGGCTGCAGCAGAGAGTCTTTGCCAGAGGTGTTTAACTTGTCAAATGAATAATCCAGGAAGGAGAACAGTAATTGGTTTGGGAAAAATTGGAAAGGCTGAGGGTCCTTTTGTGAGATTGCAGTTAGATTTCATACAGCTACCACCATGTAAAGGACTAAAATATGTACTTGTCATAGTGTGTCTGTTTTCAAGGTGGGTGGAGGCTTACCCAACCAGAAGGAATGACAGCATTACAGTTGCAAAACTGTTGTTACGAGAACTCATTCCTAGGTTCAGTTTCCCAGTAACTTTGGAATCAGATAGAGGAAGTCACTTCAATAACGACGTAATTCGAATAATCTGTGAAGCATTTAAAATTGAACAAAAACTGCACTGTGCATACCGCCCAGAGGCTTCTGGAGTGGTAGAACAAATGAATGGGAGAATAAAATCAAGATTGTCAAAGATGTGTGCATCCACATCGTTAGGTTGGCCAGATGCATTGCCCCTTGTCTTAATGGGACTCAGAAGCATTCCTGATAGAAGTACAGGATTGAGTCCCCATGAAATCATCATGGGCAGAGCAATGAGACATGCACATGTTACTGGAAATAAACTGCTGAACATAACTGATGATATGGTTCTAGATTATTGCAAAGCATTGGCTGACCTCGTGCGTTCTGTCTCTCACCAGGTTGGAGAAGACGCAGTTTCCAGGCAGCCTGAACAAGAGCATGATCTGAACCCCGGAGACTGGGTGGTAGTAAAGCATCACACCAGAGAAACGTGTTTATCACCCAGGTGGGGCGAACCTTGTCAGGTTATATTGGTTACAAACACAGCAGTGAAATGTGCAGGATTGCCTAATTGGATTCATGTAAGCCACACAAAAAGGGTGCCAGCTCCTGAAGGAAAAGATCCTCAGTCAGCATCAATAGCTGAGGAAGCTGAAGGTTGGCCAGCTGAAGAATCCCAGGTGAGAGATTCTGGAGAAGCTGAAGAAGAACAACCGAGCACAAGTCAGGACTGGGTACCAGTGGTCGACATACCAGAAGTTTACAACAAAACAATAAGTCGAGCAAGATTAGAGGAAATTAGTGAGGACCAGATAGGTGTAGAAGAAGCAGCTCAGGATAGGGAGAATGAAATACTAAGAGAACCTGAGCAGGCCCAGATAGGGAAAGGAAATTGGGCTCAAATCGACGACGAAGCAACAAAATTTGAGCAGGGACAGACAGGTTTAGAAGAACGCGGTCAGGCTGCAGAAGTACACAGTGCAATAAGCCCTGATCAGAACCAGTTAGAACAAGAAAAACACGTTCAGGGAGAAGAAAACCAAGAAAACAATGAGCAAGAAAGCCTCAAGCACGAAGACGTAAATCCTGAACAGGGTCAGTTAGTAGAAACTCACACACAGACAACTGAAGAAACGACTTTAAGACCTGAGCAAGAACAGATAGAAGAAGAAACTGAAAACGAGGAGAATCAAATTGTGCCACACCTTGAAAAGAAAAGAGTTTTTGGAAAAGATTCAGAAGGTGAAGATACAGTGCAAACAAAGAAAGTCAGAAAAGGCGATCATTGGCCTAGTGTCATTAAAAGAATAAAATACCACATAGTAACCAGAAGTGAAGATCCAGAACAAGTAAATGAAGTATCAAGCTTATCTGGACAAACAAGTGGGACTGAAAAACGAAAAAGCAAAAGATTGAAACTTGTGAACAATAAGTTTAAGGGTCCTGATTGGACTTATATAATCCTTGAAGACTACGAAAGTTCAGAGTCAAGTGAAAGTGGTGACGAAGGAACAAGTGCAGAACTGACCTATGAAAAAGAAGTGAAACCTCCTTAATAATTAAAATCTTGAAAGAAAAAGGAAAAGAAGAAAATTCTTCTTTGTCAAAATGGCTGACGACAGAGTTTCTGGGAGACCGAAACGAAAATGTTGTAAAAGATGCTGTGCTACATGCATATGTAGTATGGTAGTGGTGCTTATAGTGTGGTTAGTTGTGATTGTAGCAATTCCTTACCTTATGATAATGGACAAAAAGAATAATAACGATACTAAGGGAAGGATAGATAACTTGAAAAGTGATAGAGTAGAATTAGAGGCAGAGGATGAACCGGATTATCATCACGTTGTAACAGATAACAATATTAGTTTAAATGTTTTCACTAAATTATTGTTTCAGTACGTAGATACAATGGAAGTTAGTGACTGTTATGTCTGTGAAGTTACCTGAATCAGTAGCAGAAGGTTTAACATATCATCATTTGCCTTTAACTTATGGCATATCATGTAGTGTATTAACTAGTTTATTTTATAGAACAGAGAAACTTCAGTATTATTATTCAAATATAGATGTGATATTTCCTGAGGTTCCTATTCGAAAGAATCTGAACCCAGTGCTTAGTAGTCAAGATGCAAAATTTATGGGAGAATTTTTCTTAACAATGAAGTCGATAGATATATCACATGCACATAGAAGCAATCTAACATGTTCATTACGTGAGGAAGAAAAGATATTTTTGAACTTAGTTGAAAATAGAAGACAGGATTTCCAAAAGAAAGCGTCAGAGCATAAAGCTCATCTTCCACCTTGGGCTGAGAAAGAGGGTATTTACACACCTGGCAAGGCTCAAGCTGCTATGGCTCTGGATTTTGTAAAATCAGGGAAAATTTGTCTTCATAGGTTAAAGACTGATTATAACAATATTTTCATCGGCACCAGTGAATGTGAACATAATTTCTTAATTCTTGGAGGTTGGGGACTAAAAGGAGGAACAGATTCAATTTTTCCTGAAATTTATTATGTGTGTGGGAATAAGGCTTACTTTAGGCTTCCTGCACGATGGTATGGAAGTTGTTATTTTGGAATAGTCTTTCCAAAGGTATACCACGTAAAAAGAAACACTGGGAGCAATGAAAATAATAGTAAATTAACACGTAATAAAAGAGCTAGTTTTTCAGAAATTGTAGGTGACATATTTGGTGCATTAATACCTTCAGTGGGAGTAATTCTGAACTCAAGGAGAATATGTAAATTGTCTACAGTGGTTGATCGTTTATCAACGGATACTGCTGGAGGATTTCTGATGATTAATGCGGAGATGGTTGCGATTAGATCTATGGTTATGCAAAATCGACTTGTTCTTGATATAATATTAGCAAAAGAGGGCGGAGTCTGTAAATTGTTGAAAACGAAACATTGTTGCACGTATATTCCTGACAAAAGTGCAGAAATTGGAACGTATATAAAGAATATAACAAAACTTGAGAATGAACTAAAACCACTGGAAGTTGATAGTGTATGGGAAAGATTGACAAATAGCGTTGCGTCAATTGGTACCTGGTTTACTAATGTAGGAAAAGGACTTATAGGTCAAATATTAGTACCCTTAGTAGGGATAGCAATAATAATACTGTCAATAATAATATGGTGCAAATGTTGTAGAAAGAATGAAATATATAATGTGACAGGAAAAGGCAAGAAACGAAAATTCGATGAAATTGAATTAGAAGATCTGAGAAGCGAAATATACAAGAAACTGAAAGGAGAAAGTAAGAATAGAAAATGTAAAAATGAGATCGAGACAAATATATGCTAAGAAGTTGGCATCTGGTTGTGGGTAATTTTGATGGCTCAGAAACGCCATCAGAGAGGGGATTGATGGAGCAAGGACTCACAATGAGACTTGCTCGTAAGCAATCTTCTCACAGTATTAATTAATTAAATTTGTAATGTCTTTATTAACAAATGCATACACACCACAGTGTCTGAGAGAAGCTTGCCTATGTGTTTAAACTAATAAGTAATCCTTGTCTAATCCAAAATGGCCGCTAAAGCGCGGGAACTCTACTGCGCATGTGTCAACCATGTCACATGGTATGACGTCTTTCTTTGCTTGGAGGGAATCTTTGCTTCTGCGCAGTATGTGCTAAAATGGCTGCTTAATGTTCTCACATGCTAAAGCTTTCGCATTGCTGCAATTAATGATGTGATATTCTAACGCTACTAATGCGGGATAGACATTCATAATTAAATGGGAATAGAGTAGAAGTAGGTGGTATACAGTGAAACCATTTATTTCTGATTTTAATATGTTTCTTCTTTGATTTCTATTAGTTCGTAAAATGGGCCTGGGTTAACTGAGCAGCAGCTCAAGAGCTATGGACAGTGCGCATGCGCTCGGAAAATGACAAGACAAAGCGATGAAGTCAACTTGGACTACACCCAAGGACATGACCTGTTGGTCACATCCACTGAACCTCTGAGATGTCCTCACAATTGCAACAATGTATATACAATTTGTATTAAACTTTGTTGTGAAACGGGTGGGAAATAAAGCAAATGTATTAATTGAGAGGGGCGGTATTTTAAAACAATGGGCTTAAGAAATTGAACTAAAATGACATGGTGTGAGGATCAACCCCCTGTCCCCGTCCAATCAGAAATAGTGGGCCCATAATTTTGAAACATTAATGGGAGGTACATGGGCGTAGAAGGGTATAATAGATACAGAATTAGCTAATTAGTTAGATCAGGGCTTTGGTGCTCGATGAGCTGATCGATTGCAGACTGAACCGCTATCCGAAGAGGTCCTGAGGTGGGGGAGGCGGATTCCATTAGAAAGAAGACACGGAAGAATCGAGGAGGAAACGAAGTGTCAGAGAGGGGAACGACGCAGGCGTCGTTGGTAGAGAGGTCACCTGTCCTGTCTTGAACCTGGTCCGGAGGTCTTGGTCTTCATCTTTTCTTGGGACCCTTTTCCAACTCCTTGGCCAAGGGGTTTGGTTTTCACACCTTTAGGTAACTATAAATGCGTAATTTAGTATGCACTGCTGTCTCTATCTTCTCTTTTCTGAGGGACCGTCATTTGATGCTTAGTAGGTGATATTATGGTATATTTCCTCTTTGATATATGATCAAGTACTATGTGGTTTGTAAATTACTCTGCTAAAGAATTTTAGATAAACATTTTAAAACTATCTGAGTCGGTGATTATTTCAGGTTTATGAATTGTATTATATATTCTCATTTTAAACTTCCCAATTATCAAAGGGTTCATCGGTAAGTCATTACTCTTCAATCAGAAAAGGTAATTGGTAGCAGGGATATTGATAAAGAGTATAACTGACCCACCAGCGGAAATTGCTAGCGTAGTATGAATGAATGGGCCCAGGTGAGTATTTAGTGTATGAATGCTTGTTGCTAGTAACCCGCTGGACCAGTTTTCTGGCTATCAGAGGATGGTTAGACTTTGTTAATTGGGTAATGAGAATTTTATTTTTATGAACTAACATCCGTTTGTTTTAAAAGGTTTTGTTTTATGTTGTCTAGAATCCCCGGGGAATTTGAATAGCGGATGGTAAGTGGAAGCCATACTGCAGTGAGGTTATCTGTCAGGCAGAAATAGTACTGAAAAGTTAAGCAGGGCTATCAGTACTTGTTAGGGACTCTGTGCGTGTATGAGTGACAGCAAAGGAATACGCTGGTGAAATTTGATGTTATATCACCTACAAAGGGTAACATTGAAGGAGTAATAGGTATTTCCGAAGCTTATGTGAAGAGTAAACGGAAGTGGTTTTGCTCGTAGTGTATGTTTAGTAAACGGAAGGGTTTTACTAAGAAGTGAGAGAATTTATCTTTCCAATTTAGAGAAACTGGCACGATAGCGAATGTTTTATGTTGTTACTGAATTTTAATAAAAAGCGTTGAAAGTTTTGCGTACAATTTTTTTGTAAAGGGAGGGTCAGCTGTCGGAGTAAAGGCTGACGTCACAAACGCCGCGCTGGTATTGGTTGACACGGCGGGCGTGAAGCGAGTTTTGTAAAGGAGGGGTCAGTAGTCAGGAGTAATACTGACGTCACAGGTGCCGCGCTGGGATTGGTTGAAACAGCGAGGGACAGAGAAGCGCAGATTGTAAAGGAGGGGTCGTTAGACAAACGTCACAGAAAAGCCGCACTAGGATTGGTCCCGAGACCAATGTTAGCTGAAAATTGATTGGTTGTCAGCATAGAAGTCGAAATATTAGTGGACAGTGGAAATTATATGTGGAAACGCGATCCGACTTTAATAGGAACACGTCCAGACAGGAGATTCCTAGGTTTTGCAGAATATAATTCAATAAACAGATATTTACCCAAGATGTATGGAGAAAAGAGAAAAATGTCATTTCTACAGAAGATTAAGAATTATTTTAAGAAAGATAAGCCAATCAAAACTAGGGAAGGAATTATCATTCCACCAGCAAAAACGCCAGCCTCATTCATGATGATGGAGAGGGGTTATCATACTTGCGTATGGTTAGAAAATTGGATAGAATATACCAAGGATGATGGAATATTAGCTTTCCCAGAGAATGGTACTTTGAATGGGAGAGTTCTTCAAAATTTACGAATAAGAATGAACGAATTAGAACCCAGACCAAGATTAACTCAATACGAAGCCCTAGAAGAATGGGAAACAGAGGCATTTGAACGTGATAGACCCAGAAGCAATAGGGGTTACAGGGATTTTTTCCTAGACAACAAAATGAGTCACGAGAAAGTCAGATGAAACAGTGGAGAAGAGCGATGCTTACCGAGGGTTTGTATCCAGTTTTCATGACAGATGAGCCGTTAGGGAGCAAATGCAAAGAAAAGACAAAACATTTGACAGAGTTTGGAGATTCCGAAGATGAATTTATGGAAGAAATATTAAAG
Organism: Calotriton arnoldi; assembly: GCA_963921515.1. Taxonomy (NCBI): domain Eukaryota; kingdom Metazoa; phylum Chordata; class Amphibia; order Caudata; family Salamandridae; genus Calotriton; species Calotriton arnoldi. The sequence continues at coordinate 117,332 of CAWUFW010014872.1, forward strand.
AACCCTCCACCATATCAGGAAGGGTCAAGTGGTTGTACCCCAAGTGCACCAATTTTGAGAACACCATTGGTACCGCAAGCATTACATAATCCACCAGTTAATAGGGTACTTCAGGATAAGGAAAGAGAGGCTATAGACAGAAACAGAGCAGAATTAATACAGAAAATAACACAGTTGAATGTACATCCTGATTCCCTGACAATACCTGTAACCATTGGTCCTGTGGTACCTTTATACGGTGACAAAGTAAATTGTCCAAAACCCCTAGTTATGCCTACACCTGTGGAGATTCCAAAACCCGAAGCAGTAATAATTGATGATCATATCAGCGACTGTGAATCTATGATTTCACTAATGGATTTGCCTATTCGAGACTCCGTAAATAGCACCCCAAGAAGAGTCCCACCTGGTTGTTCGAAGGATGTGAATATTATAACATCATCAGGAATTAAGAGTGCAACGGTAGTAACCCCAGAAGACTTAGAAAGATGGGCACAAGGAATAGACAGACAAAGCTCACCCTCAAAGATTTTGGACATTTATAAATTAAAAGTTGAGTTAGAAGAAATGATAGCAGGCAATGTAGGAGTAGATCGTTTGAATACCTATAGTGAAGAAGAACTATTGTTCGTATGTAGAAGCATAACCAGAAATGCAAAGATATTCCATGAAAAATTGGCAGATTTGGCCTTAGAGATGGGAATCGAAATAAGAAAGTCAAGGGTACTACAGAAACCATATAGAGCAGACTTTACTGATAAGGATCTAGAAAATATGAATGCATCTGGTAGGAAATTACAAGTGAAGGAATTAATGTCAGTATTACAGAAATGGGGAGAACTAGATAAATGGAAAACTAGATGGACAAAGAAAAAGGAAGAGGCACGTTGCAGTAGAACAACTTCTGAATATTTATTGAAGGAAACAGGGAAAGTAGATCAGATGTACCCGATGCGGGAAGTTCCCGGAGGAGGTTATGTTCATGTCCCATGGAGCAGACAAGATATTTTGTCATTTACGAATGATTTTCCAAAATTGAGAGAAAAACCGATAGAATGGTACAAACAGGTTGAAAGGTTTGTGAAAGTCTCAAAGGTATTGTTAAAGGACTTAGATGGTTTGTTTGACATAGTGGTACCTGCCGATTTATGGACAGATTGTAAAATCACGGTCGACTGGCCAAATGAAGAATATCCTAGGGATGCAAAGACAGGTGCTCCATCAAATGATGTGATGAAAAAGTATCACCAGGTAATAACTTATTTGAAGAGAAAAATACCACCAAAAGAAACAGATTGGGTGAAAATAGACAGGACTACCCAAGAAGCGAGTGAATCGGTACATGCCTATTATGAACGCCTATTACAGGTGTTCAAACAGTATAGTGGATTCGAGGATATTGGAGACAAAAATATGAGTCAGTTTGTCTATCGATTTGTTTATGGTCTAAAGCCAGAGATTTGTCAGATGATTAAGCAGCATATGTTATGCTGGCAAGGAAAGCCTATTGACGAAATTTTGAAATATGCTAAATATTGTGGAGACGACATTGAGGATAGGCACAAGAAATTGCAAGAGAAAGTGATGTGGGCTCAAGTGAAAATGGCTGAGCGACAGGGAATTAATTTGGATAATCCAACAGAAAGTCAGGGAAAAGAATCTGGAACGAATGGTGACACAGGAAATGGTGGAAAAGTGAGAGGACAAATGAGTAGAGAAGAGGCTAAAAAGAAATTTCCTTGTCATGGGTGCGGAAAGTTGGGACATTGGAAGGACGAATGTAAAAAGATTCAGAATAATAATAATGGCCCAAATCATAATTTAAATCCACAGACGCAGAATGATTCACAGCAGGGTGTAAACCCTCAGAGTCAGTTGCCACCTGCTCCTACACAGGGTAATGTAAGCAGAGCAAAGCACGGTACAGACGTCGGATATCAAAGAGGAAGTGGTAAGAATGAATATGTAACTTCACAGTTTCTTTTACAGGACGAATTTGATCCATATAGTCATCAATGACGGTGCCTAGGAGAGAGGGAGAAGGAGTGCGTACTTGGCGCATCCTTGCCGGTAGATCAGTCAGGTCCATATGTTGAAGGGAAAGTAAGAGGTAACGATATCACTTTTCTTTTGGACACTGGTGCTACCCGTTCTACTGTAAGAACAGCAGACATCCCAGACCTCCCTCTCTCTGGAGAAGCTATCCAAGTTGTAGGTGTAGCAAATCAAAAGATTAGAACACCCCTTACTGAACCTATGCAAGTAAGAATAGGGAACTTTCGAGAAATGCACCAATTTGTGGTATGTGATTCCAGTCCAGTAAATTTATTGGGTAGAGACTTACTGTGCAAGATGAATTGCACTATTTTTTGCACACCAGATGGTGTTGCAGTACAGACCCCGGATGAAGATCATGTTTATAAGTTCATGCTAGCCAAGCAAGGTACTGAAGTGGATGAGATGTTCTCCTTAATAACCAAAGATGAGTTACCAGAAGAGTTAAGAACTACAGTGAACTCTAAGGTATGGGATTTTACCGGGAAAGAAGTAGGTCTTATGGCAAAAATAGATCCAGTAAAGATCACTATAAAAGAAGGCGCAATTTTCCCAAATTCCAGACAGTACAAAATGAGTGCTGAAGTGAAAGCAGGAGTTGTTGAGGAAATTAACAGAATGGTGAAACAAGGCATATTAAAAGAAGTTATGAGTAGTCCTTGTAATTCGCCAATAATGGGTTTGAAAAAGCCTAGCGGAAAATATAGGATTGTTCAGGATTTGCGGAAAATTAATAAGATTGTGGTACCTTGTTGTCCAAATCCTGCAGTAATCCTATACCAGATACCCTGGAGTGCAGAATGGTTTACAGTAATTGATTTATGCCAAGCATTTTTCTCGATACCATTGCACCCAGATAGTCAATATCTGTTTTCGTTTAAATTTGAAAACCGTGTTTATGTGTGGAATCGTGTTCCTCAAGGGTACACAGAAAGTCCCTCCATTTTTAATCAAATACTGAAAGGGTGTCTAGAAAAATTAGTACTGCCCAGAAGCTCAGTCCTGGTGCAGTACATAGACGACTTGTTGATAGCATCCAAAACTCATGATGATTGTGTTGAAGATTCAATTGCATTGCTCAACCATTTGGCTGAAGAAGGACACAAAGTATCACCTGAGAAGCTGCAGTTTTGTACAACAGCAGTTAAATATTTGGGACACCAAATTGAAAGGGGAACAAGAAGAATAACATCTGAAAGAATAAAAATAATTAAGCAAATGAAAATGCCAGTAACCCAAAGAGAAGTGAGAATGTTTCTTGGAATAGTAGGATACTGTAGACAGTGGATTATAGGGTTTTCACTACTAGCAAAGCCTTTAATTCAGCTAACCAAAAAGAAAGCAAAGGATCCAGTTGAATGGGATGATGAAAGTGCAGGTGCATTTGTAAAATTAAGAAACGCTTTGTGCGAAGCCCCTGCCTTGGGCATGCCTGACTATACAACGGAATTCGCACTGTTTTGCTATGAAAGAGAAAATTGTGCACTTTCAGTGTTGACACAAAGACATGGACTAGATAGGCGTCCTATAGCATATTTCTCTGCTACATTGGACCCAGTGGCTGCAGCATTGCCAGGCTGTTTAAAAGCAGTTGCTGCCACCTGTATGAGCATTGAACAAAGTGAGTCAATAGTGATGGGATATCCTGTTACAGTGTTTGTCCCACATGCAGTTGTGATCCTGTTAACTAGAACTAGAACTCAGCATCTCATGCCTAGTCGGATGACAAGGTATGAACGAATAATTCTAGGAGCTGAAAATGTGACCATAGTTAGGTGCACAGTTGTAAATCCTGCTACATTATTACCAGATCAATATTGTGAAGAAGTTAAGGATGACCCAGAACATGATTGTTTACAGGTCACAGAATTGTGTACAAAACCGCGTCCTGACATACAAGAAATGCCCCTAAAAGACTCAGACAGGGAGCTGTTTGTGGACGGCTCATGCTTAAGGCATGAGGATGGCAAATTGAGCGCAGCCTATGCTGTATGTGAACTATCTGGAATAGTCGAAGCATCCTATTTACCAGGAGTCAAATCTGCACAAGTAGCTGAATTAATTGCTTTGATCAAAGCCTCCAAAATTTAAAAGTAACCATATTTACGGACAGTCAATATGGATACGGGGTTGTGCATGATTTTGGCCAACTATGGATGCAGAGGGATTTTATGACTTCTTCAGGATCCCCAATCAAAAATGGGCAGTTTGTAAGGGAACTATTGGAGGCAATACATTCACCAAAAGAATTGGCAGTGGTGAAATGTGCCGCACACCAGTCAGGAGATGACTGGGTGGTAGCCGGTAACAGATACGCAGACCTAGTTGCTCAACACTGTGCCAGAAACAGATTGGCAGTAAACAGAAAAGTTGAAAGGATGGGAATCAGCTGCCAACTTATGCTATGTTCAACACCTGAAACTTGGAATGATGTGAAACGATTGCAGGATGATGCTGAGGAGAGTGAAAAAGATGTTTGGATAAAAATAGGGTGCACACGAAGATCAGAGGATGATGTGTGGGTATACACAGATGGCAGACCAGTGATGCCTGATTTCACAAATGGCCAGGATGTATCATGGAGACACACATGTAGGGAGAGATGCCATGATTAGACTTTTCAGACAAAGTTGGTACAATCCAAAGTTTAGGGCTGCAGCAGAGAGTCTTTGCCAGAGGTGTTTAACTTGTCAAATGAATAATCCAGGAAGGAGAACAGTAATTGGTTTGGGAAAAATTGGAAAGGCTGAGGGTCCTTTTGTGAGATTGCAGTTAGATTTCATACAGCTACCACCATGTAAAGGACTAAAATATGTACTTGTCATAGTGTGTCTGTTTTCAAGGTGGGTGGAGGCTTACCCAACCAGAAGGAATGACAGCATTACAGTTGCAAAACTGTTGTTACGAGAACTCATTCCTAGGTTCAGTTTCCCAGTAACTTTGGAATCAGATAGAGGAAGTCACTTCAATAACGACGTAATTCGAATAATCTGTGAAGCATTTAAAATTGAACAAAAACTGCACTGTGCATACCGCCCAGAGGCTTCTGGAGTGGTAGAACAAATGAATGGGAGAATAAAATCAAGATTGTCAAAGATGTGTGCATCCACATCGTTAGGTTGGCCAGATGCATTGCCCCTTGTCTTAATGGGACTCAGAAGCATTCCTGATAGAAGTACAGGATTGAGTCCCCATGAAATCATCATGGGCAGAGCAATGAGACATGCACATGTTACTGGAAATAAACTGCTGAACATAACTGATGATATGGTTCTAGATTATTGCAAAGCATTGGCTGACCTCGTGCGTTCTGTCTCTCACCAGGTTGGAGAAGACGCAGTTTCCAGGCAGCCTGAACAAGAGCATGATCTGAACCCCGGAGACTGGGTGGTAGTAAAGCATCACACCAGAGAAACGTGTTTATCACCCAGGTGGGGCGAACCTTGTCAGGTTATATTGGTTACAAACACAGCAGTGAAATGTGCAGGATTGCCTAATTGGATTCATGTAAGCCACACAAAAAGGGTGCCAGCTCCTGAAGGAAAAGATCCTCAGTCAGCATCAATAGCTGAGGAAGCTGAAGGTTGGCCAGCTGAAGAATCCCAGGTGAGAGATTCTGGAGAAGCTGAAGAAGAACAACCGAGCACAAGTCAGGACTGGATACCAGTGGTCGACATACCAGAAGTTTACAACAAAACAATAAGTCGAGCAAGATTAGAGGAAATTAGTGAGGACCAGATAGGTGTAGAAGAAGCAGCTCAAGATAGGGAGAATGAAATACTAAGAGAACCTGAGCAGGCCCAGATAGGGAAAGGAAATTGGGCTCAAATCGACGACGAAGCAACAAAATTTGAGCAGGGACAGACAGGTTTAGAAGAACGCGGTCAGGCTGCAGAAGTACACAGTGCAATAAGCCCTGATCAGAACCAGTTAGAACAAGAAAAACACGTTCAGGGAGAAGAAAACCAAGAAAACAATGAGCAAGAAAGCCTCAAGCACGAAGACGTAAATCCTGAACAGGGTCAGTTAGTAGAAACTCACACACAGACAACTGAAGAAACGACTTTAAGACCTGAGCAAGAACAGATAGAAGAAGAAACTGAAAACGAGGAGAATCAAATTGTGCCACACCTTGAAAAGAAAAGAGTTTTTGGAAAAGATTCAGAAGGTGAAGATACAGTGCAAACAAAGAAAGTCAGAAAAGGCGATCATTGGCCTAGTGTCATTAAAAGAATAAAATACCACATAGTAACCAGAAGTGAAGATCCAGAACAAGTAAATGAAGTATCAAGCTTATCTGGACAAACAAGTGGGACTGAAAAACGAAAAAGCAAAAGATTGAAACTTGTGAACAATAAGTTTAAGGGTCCTGATTGGACTTATATAATCCTTGAAGACTACGAAAGTTCAGAGTCAAGTGAAAGTGGTGACGAAGGAACAAGTGCAGAACTGACCTATGAAAAAGAAGTGAAACCTCCTTAATAATTAAAATCTTGAAAGAAAAAGGAAAAGAAGAAAATTCTTCTTTGTCAAAATGGCTGACGACAGAGTTTCTGGGAGACCGAAACGAAAATGTTGTAAAAGATGCTGTGCTACATGCATATGTAGTATGGTAGTGGTGCTTATAGTGTGGTTAGTTGTGATTGTAGCAATTCCTTACCTTATGATAATGGACAAAAAGAATAATAACGATACTAAGGGAAGGATAGATAACTTGAAAAGTGATAGAGTAGAATTAGAGGCAGAGGATGAACCGGATTATCATCACGTTGTAACAGATAACAATATTAGTTTAAATGTTTTCACTAAATTATTGTTTCAGTACGTAGATACAATGGAAGTTAGTGACTGTTATGTCTGTGAAGTTACCTGAATCAGTAGCAGAAGGTTTAACATATCATCATTTGCCTTTAACTTATGGCATATCATGTAGTGTATTAACTAGTTTATTTTATAGAACAGAGAAACTTCAGTATTATTATTCAAATATAGATGTGATATTTCCTGAGGTTCCTATTCGAAAGAATCTGAACCCAGTGCTTAGTAGTCAAGATGCAAAATTTATGGGAGAATTTTTCTTAACAATGAAGTCGATAGATATATCACATGCACATAGAAGCAATCTAACATGTTCATTACGTGAGGAAGAAAAGATATTTTTGAACTTAGTTGAAAATAGAAGACAGGATTTCCAAAAGAAAGCGTCAGAGCATAAAGCTCATCTTCCACCTTGGGCTGAGGAAGAGGGTATTTACACACCTGGCAAGGCTCAAGCTGCTATGGCTCTGGATTTTGTAAAATCAGGGAAAATTTGTCTTCATAGGTTAAAGACTGATTATAACAATATTTTCATCGGCACCAGTGAATGTGAACATAATTTCTTAATTCTTGGAGGTTGGGGACTAAAAGGAGGAACAGATTCAATTTTTCCTGAAATTTATTATGTGTGTGGGAATAAGGCTTACTTTAGGCTTCCTGCACGATGGTATGGAAGTTGTTATTTTGGAATAGTCTTTCCAAAGGTATACCACGTAAAAAGAAACACTGGGAGCAATGAAAATAATAGTAAATTAACACGTAATAAAAGAGCTAGTTTTTCAGAAATTGTAGGTGACATATTTGGTGCATTAATACCTTCAGTGGGAGTAATTCTGAACTCAAGGAGAATATGTAAATTGTCTACAGTGGTTGATCGTTTATCAACGGATACTGCTGGAGGATTTCTGATGATTAATGCGGAGATGGTTGCGATTAGATCTATGGTTATGCAAAATCGACTTGTTCTTGATATAATATTAGCAAAAGAGGGCGGAGTCTGTAAATTGTTGAAAACGAAACATTGTTGCACGTATATTCCTGACAAAAGTGCAGAAATTGGAACGTATATAAAGAATATAACAAAACTTGAGAATGAACTAAAACCACTGGAAGTTGATAGTGTATGGGAAAGATTGACAAATAGCGTTGCGTCAATTGGTACCTGGTTTACTAATGTAGGAAAAGGACTTATAGGTCAAATATTAGTACCCTTAGTAGGGATAGCAATAATAATACTGTCAATAATAATATGGTGCAAATGTTGTAGAAAGAATGAAATATATAATGTGACAGGAAAAGGCAAGAAACGAAAATTCGATGAAATTGAATTAGAAGATCTGAGAAGCGAAATATACAAGAAACTGAAAGGAGAAAGTAAGAATAGAAAATGTAAAAATGAGATCGAGACAAATATATGCTAAGAAGTTGGCATCTGGTTGTGGGTAATTTTGATGGCTCAGAAACGCCATCAGAGAGGGGATTGATGGAGCAAGGACTCACAATGAGACTTGCTCGTAAGCAATCTTCTCACAGTATTAATTAATTAAATTTGTAATGTCTTTATTAACAAATGCATACACACCACAGTGTCTGAGAGAAGCTTGCCTATGTGTTTAAACTAATAAGTAATCCTTGTCTAATCCAAAATGGCCGCTAAAGCGCGGGAACTCTACTGCGCATGTGTCAACCATGTCACATGGTATGACGTCTTTCTTTGCTTGGAGGGAATCTTTGCTTCTGCGCAGTATGTGCTAAAATGGCTGCTTAATGTTCTCACATGCTAAAGCTTTCGCATTGCTGCAATTAATGATGTGATATTCTAACGCTACTAATGCGGGATAGACATTCATAATTAAATGGGAATAGAGTAGAAGTAGGTGGTATACAGTGAAACCATTTATTTCTGATTTTAATATGTTTCTTCTTTGATTTCTATTAGTTCGTAAAATGGGCCTGGGTTAACTGAGCAGCAGCTCAAGAGCTATGGACAGTGCGCATGCGCTCGGAAAATGACAAGACAAAGCGATGAAGTCAACTTGGACTACACCCAAGGACATGACCTGTTGGTCACATCCACTGAACCTCTGAGATGTCCTCACAATTGCAACAATGTATATACAATTTGTATTAAACTTTGTTGTGAAACGGGTGGGAAATAAAGCAAATGTATTAATTGAGAGGGGCGGTATTTTAAAACAATGGGCTTAAGAAATTGAACTAAAATGACATGGTGTGAGGATCAACCCCCTGTCCCCGTCCAATCAGAAATAGTGGGCCCATCATTTTGAAACATTAATGGGAGGTACATGGGCGTAGAAGGGTATAATAGATACAGAATTAGCTAATTAGTTAGATCAGGCTTTGGTGCTCGATGAGCTGATCGATTGCAGACTGAACCGCTATCCGAAGAGGTCCTGAGGTGGGGGAGGCGGATTCCATTAGAAAGAAGACACGGAAGAATCGAGGAGGAAACGAAGTGTCAGAGAGGGGAACGACGCAGGCGTCGTTGGTAGAGAGGTCACCTGTCCTGTCTTGAACCTGGTCCGGAGGTCTTGGTCTTCATCTTTTCTTGGGACCCTTTTCCAACTCCTTGGCCAAGGGGTTTGGTTTTCACACCTTCAGGTAACTATAAATGCGTAATTTAGTATGCACTGCTGTCTCTATCTTCTCTTTTCTGAGGGACCGTCATTTGATGCTTAGTAGGTGATATTATGGTATATTTCCTCTTTGATATATGATCAAGTACTATGTGGTTTGTAAATTACTCTGCTAAAGAATTTTAGATAAACATTTTAAAACTATCTGAGTCGGTGATTATTTCAGGTTTATGAATTGTATTATATATTCTCATTTTAAACTTCCCAATTATCAAAGGGTTCATCGGTAAGTCATTACTCTTCAATCAGAAAAGGTAATTGGTAGCAGGGATATTGATAAAGAGTATAACTGACCCACCAGCGGAAATTGCTAGCGTAGTATGAATGAATGGGCCCAGGTGAGTATTTAGTGTATGAATGCTTGTTGCTAGTAACCCGCTGGACCAGTTTTCTGGCTATCAGAGGATGGTTAGACTTTGTTAATTGGGTAATGAGAATTTTATTTTTATGAACTAACATCCGTTTGTTTTAAAAGGTTTTGTTTTATGTTGTCTAGAATCCCCGTGGAATTTGAATAGCGGATGGTAAGTGGAAGCCATGCTGCAGTGAGGTTATCTGTCAGGCAGAAATAGTACTGAAAAGTTAAGCAGGGCTATCAGTACTTGTTAGGGACTCTGTGCGTGTATGAGTGACAGCAAAGGAATACGCTGGTGAAATTTGATGTTATATCACCTACAAAGGGTAACATTGAAGGAGTAATAGGTATTTCCGAAGCTTATGTGAAGAGTAAACGGAAGTGGTTTTGCTCGTAGTGTATGTTTAGTAAACGGAAGGGTTTTACTAAGAAGTGAGAGAATTTATCTTTCCAATTTAGAGAAACTGGCACGATAGCGAATGTTTTATGTTGTTACTGAATTTTAATAAAAAGCGTTGAAAGTTTTGCGTACAATTTTTTTGTAAAGGGAGGGTCAGCTGTCGGAGTAAAGGCTGACGTCACAAACGCCGCGCTGGTATTGGTTGACACGGCGGGCGTGAAGCGAGTTTTGTAAAGGAGGGGTCAGTAGTCAGGAGTAATACTGACGTCACAGGTGCCGCGCTGGGATTGGTTGAAACAGCGAGGGACAGAGAAGCGCAGATTGTAAAGGAGGGGTCGTTAGACAAACGTCAAAGAAAAGCCGCACTAGGATTGGTCCCGAGACCAATGTTAGCTGAAAATTGATTGGTTGTCAGCATAGAAGTCGAAATATTAGTGGACAGTGGAAATTATATGTGGAAACGCGATCCGACTTTAATAGGAACACGTCCAGACAGGAGATTCCTAGGTTTTGCAGAATATAATTCAATAAACAGATATTTACCCAAGATGTATGGAGAAAAGAGAAAAATGTCATTTCTACAGAAGATTAAGAATTATTTTAAGAAAGATAAGCCAATCAAAACTAGGGAAGGAATTATCATTCCACCAGCAAAAACGCCAGCCTCATTCATGATGATGGAGAGGGGTTATCATACTTGCGTATGGTTAGAAAATTGGATAGAATATACCAAGGATGATGGAATATTAGCTTTCCCAGAGAATGGTACTTTGAATGGGAGAGTTCTTCAAAATTTACGAATAAGAATGAACGAATTAGAACCCAGACCAAGATTAACTCAATACGAAGCCCTAGAAGAATGGGAAACAGAGGCATTTGAACGTGATAGACCCAGAAGCAATAGGGGTTACAGGGATTTTTCCCTAGACAACAAAATGAGTCACGAGAAAGTCAGATGAAACAGTGGAGAAGAGCGATGCTTACCGAGGGTTTGTATCCAGTTTTCATGACAGATGAGCCGTTAGGGAGCAAATGCAAAGAAAAGACAAAACATTTGACAGAGTTTGGAGATTCCGAAGATGAATTTATGGAAGAAATATTAAAGAACCCTCCACCATATCAGGAAGGGTCAAGTGGTTGTACCCCAAGTGCACCAATTTTGAGAACACCATTGGTACCGCAAGCATTACATAATCCACCAGTTAATAGGGTACTTCAGGATAAGGAAAGAGAGGCTATAGACAGAAACAGAGCAGAATTAATACAGAAAATAACACAGTTGAATGTACATCCTGATTCCCTGACAATACCTGTAACCATTGGTCCTGTGGTACCTTTATACGGTGACAAAGTAAATTGTCCAAAACCCCTAGTTATGCCTACACCTGTGGAGATTCCAAAACCCGAAGCAGTAATAATTGATGATCATATCAGCGACTGTGAATCTATGATTTCACTAATGGATTTGCCTATTCGAGACTCCGTAAATAGCACCCCAAGAAGAGTCCCACCTGGTTGTTCGAAGGATGTGAATATTATAACATCATCAGGAATTAAGAGTGCAACGGTAGTAACCCCAGAAGACTTAGAAAGATGGGCACAAGGAATAGACAGACAAAGCTCACCCTCAAAGATTTTGGACATTTATAAATTAAAAGTTGAGTTAGAAGAAATGATAGCAGGCAATGTAGGAGTAGATCGTTTGAATACCTATAGTGAAGAAGAACTATTGTTCGTATGTAGAAGCATAACCAGAAATGCAAAGATATTCCATGAAAAATTGGCAGATTTGGCCTTAGAGATGGGAATCGAAATAAGAAAGTCAAGGGTACTACAGAAACCATATAGAGCAGACTTTACTGATAAGGATCTAGAAAATATGAATGCATCTGGTAGGAAATTACAAGTGAAGGAATTAATGTCAGTATTACAGAAATGGGGAGAACTAGATAAATGGAAAACTAGATGGACAAAGAAAAAGGAAGAGGCACGTTGCAGTAGAACAACTTCTGAATATTTATTGAAGGAAACAGGGAAAGTAGATCAGATGTACCCGATGCGGGAAGTTCCCGGAGGAGGTTATGTTCATGTCCCATGGAGCAGACAAGATATTTTGTCATTTACGAATGATTTTCCAAAATTGAGAGAAAAACCGATAGAATGGTACAAACAGGTTGAAAGGTTTGTGAAAGTCTCAAAGGTATTGTTAAAGGACTTAGATGGTTTGTTTGACATAGTGGTACCTGCCGATTTATGGACAGATTGTAAAATCACGGTCGACTGGCCAAATGAAGAATATCCTAGGGATGCAAAGACAGGTGCTCCATCAAATGATGTGATGAAAAAGTATCACCAGGTAATAACTTATTTGAAGAGAAAAATACCACCAAAAGAAACAGATTGGGTGAAAATAGACAGGACTACCCAAGAAGCGAGTGAATCGGTACATGCCTATTATGAACGCCTATTACAGGTGTTCAAACAGTATAGTGGATTCGAGGATATTGGAGACAAAAATATGAGTCAGTTTGTCTATCGATTTGTTTATGGTCTAAAGCCAGAGATTTGTCAGATGATTAAGCAGCATATGTTATGCTGGCAAGGAAAGCCTATTGACGAAATTTTGAAATATGCTAAATATTGTGGAGACGACATTGAGGATAGGCACAAGAAATTGCAAGAGAAAGTGATGTGGGCTCAAGTGAAAATGGCTGAGCGACAGGGAATTAATTTGGATAATCCAACAGAAAGTCAGGGAAAAGAATCTGGAACGAATGGTGACACAGGAAATGGTGGAAAAGTGAGAGGACAAATGAGTAGAGAAGAGGCTAAAAAGAAATTTCCTTGTCATGGGTGCGGAAAGTTGGGACATTGGAAGGACGAATGTAAAAAGATTCAGAATAATAATAATGGCCCAAATCATAATTTAAATCCACAGACGCAGAATGATTCACAGCAGGGTGTAAACCCTCAGAGTCAGTTGCCACCTGCTCCTACACAGGGTAATGTAAGCAGAGCAAAGCACGGTACAGACGTCGGATATCAAAGAGGAAGTGGTAAGAATGAATATGTTACTTCACAGTTTCTTTTACAGGACGAATTTGATCCATATAGTCATCAATGACGGTGCCTAGGAGAGAGGGAGAAGGAGTGCGTACTTGGCGCATCCTTGCCGGTAGATCAGTCAGGTCCATATGTTGAAGGGAAAGTAAGAGGTAACGATATCACTTTTCTTTTGGACACTGGTGCTACCCGTTCTACTGTAAGAACAGCAGACATCCCAGACCTCCCTCTCTCTGGAGAAGCTATCCAAGTTGTAGGTGTAGCAAATCAAAAGATTAGAACACCCCTTACTGAACCTATGCAAGTAAGAATAGGGAACTTTCGAGAAATGCACCAATTTGTGGTATGTGATTCCAGTCCAGTAAATTTATTGGGTAGAGACTTACTGTGCAAGATGAATTGCACTATTTTTTGCACACCAGATGGTGTTGCAGTACAGACCCGGATGAAGATCATGTTTATAAGTTCATGCTAGCCAAGCAAGGTACTGAAGTGGATGAGATGTTCTCCTTAATAACCAAAGATGAGTTACCAGAAGAGTTAAGAACTACAGTGAACTCTAAGGTATGGGATTTTACCGGGAAAGAAGTAGGTCTTATGGCAAAAATAGATCCAGTAAAGATCACTATAAAAGAAGGCGCAATTTTCCCAAATTCCAGACAGTACAAAATGAGTGCTGTAGTGAAAGCAGGAGTTGTTGAGGAAATTAACAGAATGGTGAAACAAGGCATATTAAAAGAAGTTATGAGTAGTCCTTGTAATTCGCCAATAATGAGTTTGAAAAAGCCTAGCGGAAAATATAGGATTGTTCAGGATTTGCGGAAAATTAATAAGATTGTGGTACCTTGTTGTCCAAATCCTGCAGTAATCCTATACCAGATACCCTGGAGTGCAGAATGGTTTACAGTAATTGATTTATGCCAAGCATTTTTCTCGATACCATTGCACCCAGATAGTCAATATCTGTTTTCGTTTAAATTTGAAAACCGTGTTTATGTGTGGAATCGTGTTCCTCAAGGGTACACAGAAAGTCCCTCCATTTTTAATCAAATACTGAAAGGGTGTCTAGAAAAATTAGTACTGCCCAGAAGCTCAGTCCTGGTGCAGTACATAGACGACTTGTTGATAGCATCCAAAACTCATGATGATTGTGTTGAAGATTCAATTGCATTGCTCAACCATTTGGCTGAAGAAGGACACAAAGTATCACCTGAGAAGCTGCAGTTTTGTACAACAGCAGTTAAATATTTGGGACACCAAATTGAAAGGGGAACAAGAAGAATAACATCTGAAAGAATAAAAATAATTAAGCAAATGAAAATGCCAGTAACCCAAAGAGAAGTGAGAATGTTTCTTGGAATAGTAGGATACTGTAGACAGTGGATTATAGGGTTTTCACTACTAGCAAAGCCTTTAATTCAGCTAACCAAAAAGAAAGCAAAGGATCCAGTTGAATGGGATGATGAAAGTGCAGGTGCATTTGTAAAATTAAGAAACGCTTTGTGCGAAGCCCCTGCCTTGGGCATGCCTGACTATACAACGGAATTCGCACTGTTTTGCTATGAAAGAGAAAATTGTGCACTTTCAGTGTTGACACAAAGACATGGACTAGATAGGCGTCCTATAGCATATTTCTCTGCTACATTGGACCCAGTGGCTGCAGCATTGCCAGGCTGTTTAAAAGCAGTTGCTGCCACCTGTATGAGCATTGAACAAAGTGAGTCAATAGTGATGGGATATCCTGTTACAGTGTTTGTCCCACATGCAGTTGTGATCCTGTTAACTAGAACTAGAACTCAGCATCTCATGCCTAGTCGGATGACAAGGTATGAACGAATAATTCTAGGAGCTGAAAATGTGACCATAGTTAGGTGCACAGTTGTAAATCCTGCTACATTATTACCAGATCAATATTGTGAAGAAGTTAAGGATGACCCAGAACATGATTGTTTACAGGTCACAGAATTGTGTACAAAACCGCGTCCTGACATACAAGAAATGCCCCTAAAAGACTCAGACAGGGAGCTGTTTGTGGACGGCTCATGCTTAAGGCATGAGGATGGCAAATTGAGCGCAGCCTATGCTGTATGTGAACTATCTGGAATAGTCGAAGCATCCTATTTACCAGGAGTCAAATCTGCACAAGTAGCTGAATTAATTGCTTTGATCAAAGCCTCCAAAATGTAAAAGTAACCATATTTACGGACAGTCAATATGGATACGGGGTTGTGCATGATTTTGGCCAACTATGGATGCAGAGGGATTTTATGACTTCTTCAGGATCCCCAATCAAAAATGGGCAGTTTGTAAGGGAACTATTGGAGGCAATACATTCACCAAAAGAATTGGCAGTGGTGAAATGTGCCGCACACCAGTCAGGAGATGACTGGGTGGTAGCCGGTAACAGATATGCAGACCTAGTTGCTCAACACTGTGCCAGAAACAGATTGGCAGTAAACAGAAAAGTTGAAAGGATGGGAATCAGCTGCCAACTTATGCTATGTTCAACACCTGAAACTTGGAATGATGTGAAACGATTGCAGGATGATGCTGAGGAGAGTGAAAAAGATGTTTGGATAAAAATAGGGTGCACACGAAGATCAGAGGATGATGTGTGGGTATACACAGATGGCAGACCAGTGATGCCTGATTTCACAAATGGCCAGGATGTATCATGGAGACACACATGTAGGGAGAGATGCCATGATTAGACTTTTCAGACAAAGTTGGTACAATCCAAAGTTTAGGGCTGCAGCAGAGAGTCTTTGCCAGAGGTGTTTAACTTGTCAAATGAATAATCCAGGAAGGAGAACAGTAATTGGTTTGGGAAAAATTGGAAAGGCTGAGGGTCCTTTTGTGAGATTGCAGTTAGATTTCATACAGCTACCACTATGTAAAGGACTAAAATATGTACTTGTCATAGTGTGTCTGTTTTCAAGGTGGGTGGAGGCTTACCCAACTAGAAGGAATGACAGCATTACAGTTGCAAAACTGTTGTTACGAGAACTCATTCCTAGGTTCAGTTTCCCAGTAACTTTGGAATCAGATAGAGGAAGTCACTTCAATAACGACGTAATTCGAATAATCTGTGAAGCATTTAAAATTGAACAAAAACTGCACTGTGCATACCGCACAGAGGCTTCTGGAGTGGTAGAACAAATGAATGGGAGAATAAAATCAAGATTGTCAAAGATGTGTGCATCCACATCGTTAGGTTGGCCAGATGCATTACCCCTTGTCTTAATGGGACTCAGAAGCATTCCTGATAGAAGTACAGGATTGAGTCCTCATGAAATCATCATGGGCAGAGCAATGAGACATGCACATGTTACTGGAAATAAACTGCTGAACATAACTGATGATATGGTTCTAGATTATGGCAAAGCATTGGCTGACCTCGTGCGTTCTGTCTCTCACCAGGTTGGAGAAGACGCAGTTTCCAGGCAGCCTGAACAAGAGCATGATCTGAACCCCGGAGACTGGGTGGTAGTAAAGCATCACACCAGAGAAACGTGTTTATCACCCAGGTGGGGCGAACCTTGTCAGGTTATATTGGTTACGAACACAGCAGTGAAATGTGCAGGATTGCCTAATTGGATTCATGTAAGCCACACAAAAAGGGGGCCAGCTCCTGAAGGAAAAGATCCTCAGTCAGCATCAATAGCTGAGGAAGCTGAAGGTTGGCCAGCTGAAGAATCCCAGGTGAGAGATTCTGGAGAAGCTGAAGAAGAACAACCGAGCACAAGTCAGGACTGGGTACCAGTGGTCGACATACCAGAAGTTTACAACAAAACAATAAGTCGAGCAAGATTAGAGGAAATTAGTGAGGACCAGATAGGTGTAGAAGAAGCAGCTCAGGATAGGGAGAATGAAATACTAAGAGAACCTGAGCAGGCCCAGATATGGAAAGGAAATTGGGCTCAAATCGACGACGAAGCAACAAAATTTGAGCAGGGACAGACAGGTTTAGAAGAACGCGGTCAGGCTGCAGAAGTACACAGTGCAATAAGCCCTGATCAGAACCAGTTAGAACAAGAAAAACACGTTCAGGAAGAAGAAAACAATGAGCAAGAAAGCCTCAAGCACGAAGACGTAAATCCTGAACAGGGTCAGTTAGTAGAAACTCACACTCAGGCAACTGAAGAAACGACTTTAAGACCTGAGCAAGAACAGATAGAAGAAGAAACTGAAAACGAGGAGAATCAAATTGTGCCACACCTTGAAAAGAAAAGAGTTTTTGGAAAAGATTCAGAAGGTGAAGATACAGTGCAAACAAAGAAAGTCAGAAAAGGCGATCATTGGCCTAGTGTCATTAAAAGAATAAAATACCACATAGTAACCAGAAGTGAAGATCCAGAACAAGTAAATGAAGTATCAAGCTTATCTGGACAAACAAGTGGGACTGAAAAACGAAAAAGCAAAAGATTGAAACTTGTGAACAATAAGTTTAAGGGTCCTGATTGGACTTATATAATCCTTGAAGACTACGAAAGTTCAGAGTCAAGTGAAAGTGGTGACGAAGGAACAAGTGCAGAACTGACCTATGAAAAAGAAGTGAAACCTCCTTAATAATTAAAATCTTGAAAGAAAAAGGAAAAGAAGAAAATTCTTCTTTGTCAAAATGGCTGACGACAGAGTTTCTGGGAGACCGAAACGAAAATGTTGTAAAAGATGCTGTGCTACATGCATATGTAGTATGGTAGTGGTGCTTATAGTGTGGTTAGTTGTGATTGTAGCAATTCCTTACCTTATGATAATGGATAAAAAGAATAATAACGATACTAAGGGAAGGATAGATAACTTGAAAAGTGATAGAGTAGAATTAGAGGCAGAGGATGAACCGGATTATCATCACGTTGTAACAGATAACAATATTAGTTTAAATGTTTTCACTAAATTATTGTTTCAGTACGTAGATACAATGGAAGTTAGTGACTGTTATGTCTGTGAAGTTACCTGAATCAGTAGCAGAAGGTTTAACATATCATCATTTACCTTTAACTTATGGCATATCATGTAGTGTATTAACTAGTTTATTTTATAGAACAGAGAAACTTCAGTATTATTATTCAAATATAGATGTGATATTTCCTGAGGTTCCTATTCGAAAGAATCTGAACCCAGTGCTTAGTAGTCAAGATGCAAAATTTATGGGAGAATTTTTCTTAACAATGAAGTCGATAGATATATCACATGCACATAGAAGCAATCTAACATGTTCATTACGTGAGGAAGAAAAGATATTTTTGAACTTAGTTGAAAATAGAAGACAGGATTTCCAAAAGAAAGCGTCAGAGCATAAAGCTCATCTTCCACCTTGGGCTGAGAAAGAGGGTATTTACACACCTGGCAAGGCTCAAGCTGCTATGGCTCTGGATTTTGTAAAATCAGGGAAAATTTGTCTTCATAGGTTAAAGACTGATTATAACAATATTTTCATCGGCACCAGTGAATGTGAACATAATTTCTTAATTCTTGGAGGTTGGGGACTAAAAGGAGGAACAGATTCAATTTTTCCTGAAATGTATTATGTGTGTGGGAATAAGGCTTACTTTAGGCTTCCTGCACGATGGTATGGAAGTTGTTATTTTGGAATAGTCTTTCCAAAGGTATACCACGTAAAAAGAAACACTGGGAGCAATGAAAATACTACTGAATTAACACGTAATAAAAGAGCTAGTTTTTCAGAAATTGTAGGTGACATATTTGGTGCATTAATACCTTCAGTGGGAGTAATTCTGAACTCAAGGAGAATATGTAAATTGTCTACAGTGGTTGATCGTTTATCAACGGATACTGCTGGAGGATTTCTGATGATTAATGCGGAGATGGTTGCGATTAGATCTATGGTTATGCAAAATCGACTTGTTCTTGATATAATATTAGCAAAAGAGGGCGGAGTCTGTAAATTGTTGAAAACGAAACATTGTTGCACGTATATTCCTGACAAAAGTGCAGAAATTGGAACGTATATAAAGAATATAACAAAACTTGAGAATGAACTAAAACCACTGGAAGTTGATAGTGTATGGGAAAGATTGACAAATAGCGTTGCGTCAATTGGTACCTGGTTTACTAATGTAGGAAAAGGACTTATAGGTC
This sequence comes from Calotriton arnoldi, assembly GCA_963921515.1. Taxonomy (NCBI): domain Eukaryota; kingdom Metazoa; phylum Chordata; class Amphibia; order Caudata; family Salamandridae; genus Calotriton; species Calotriton arnoldi. The sequence goes on from CAWUFW010014872.1 coordinate 136,782, forward strand.
AAATATTAGTACCCTTAGTAGGGATAGCAATAATAATACTGTCAATAATAATATGGTGCAAATGTTGTAGAAAGAATGAAATATATAATGTGACAGGAAAAGGAAAGAAGCGAAAATTCAATGAAATTGAATTAGAAGATCTGAGAAGCGAAATATACAAGAAACTGAAAGGAGAAAGTAAGAATAGAAAATGTAAAAATGAGATCGAGACAAATATATGCTAAGAAGTTGGCATCTGGTTGTGGGTAATTTTGATGGCTCAGAAACGCCATCAGAGAGGGGATTGATGGAGCAAGGACTCACAATGAGACTTGCTCGTAAGCAATCTTCTCACAGTATCAATTAATTAAATTTGTAATGTCTTTATTAACAAATGCATACACACCACAGTGTCTGAGAGAAGCTTGCCTATGTGTTTAAACTAATAAGTAATCCTTGTCTAATCCAAAATGGCCACTAAAGCGCGGGAACTCTACTGCGCATGTGTCAACCATGTCACATGGTATGACGTCTTTCTTTGCTTGGAGGGAATCTTTGCTTCTGCGCAGTATGTGCTAAAATGGCTGCTTAATGTTCTCACATGCTAAAGCTTTCGCATTGCTGCAATTAATGATGTGATATTCTAACGCTACTAATGCGGGATAGACATTCATAATTAAATGGGAATAGAGTAGAAGTAGGTGGTATACAGTGAAACCATTTATTTCTGATTTTAATATGTTTCTTCTTTGATTTCTATTAGTTCGTAAAATGGGCCTGGGTTAACTGAGCAGCAGCTCAAGAGCTATGGACAGTGCGCATGCGCTCGGAAAATGACAAGACAAAGCGATGAAGTCAACTTGGACTACACCCAAGGACATGACCTGTTGGTCACATCCACCGAACCTCTGAGATGTCCTCACAATTGCAACAATGTATATACAATTTGTATTAAACTTTGTTGTGAAACGGGTGGGAAATAAAGCAAATGTATTAATTGAGAGGGGCGGTATTTTAAAACAATGGGCTTAAGAAATTGAACTAAAATGACATGGTGTGAGGATCAACCCCCTGTCCCCGTCCAATCAGAAATAGTGGGCCCATAATTTTGAAACATTAATGGGAGGTACATGGGCGTAGAAGGGTATAATAGATACAGAATTAGCTAATTAGTTAGATCAGGCTTTGGTGCTCGATGAGCTGATCGATTGCAGACTGAACCGCTATCCGAAGAGGTCCTGAGGTGGGGGAGGCGGATTCCATTAGAAAGAAGACACGGAAGAATCGAGGAGGAAAAGAAGTGTCAGAGAGGGGAACGACGCAGGCGTCGTTGGTAGAGAGGTCACCTGTCCTGTCTTGAACCTGGTCCGGAGGTCTTGGTCTTCATCTTTTCTTGGGACCCTTTTCCAATTCCTTGGCCAAGGGGTTTGGTTTTCACACCTTTAGGTAACTATAAATGCGTAATTTAGTATGCACTGCTGTCTCTATCTTCTCTTTTCTGAGGGACCGTCATTTGATGCTTAGTAGGTGATATTATGGTATATTTCCTCTTTGATATATGATCAAGTACTATGTGGTTTGTAAATTACTCTGCTAAAGAATTTTAGATAAACATTTTAAAACTATCTGAGTCAGTGATTATTTCAGGTTTATGAATTGTAATATATATTCTCATTTTAAACTTCCCAATTATCAAAGGGTTCATCGGTAAGTCATTACTCTTCAATCAGAAAAGGTAATTGGTAGCAGGGATATTGATAAAGAGTATAACTGACCCACCAGCGGAAATTGCTAGCGTAGTATGAATGAATGGGCCCAGGTGAGTATTTAGTGTATGAATGCTTGTTGCTAGTAACCCGCTGGATCAATAGTCCACTACATTGTAAGGTGAGCAGCAGGTGCTGTGGTCAGAAAGGGGCATTGCTAGGTACTCAGCTCCCACAATCAGCTTATATGTATGTATTGTAGAGATGATCATGTCGATACAAGTGTACAGCACATCAACATCAACATTGAGTACTCTCCACCTCGCATACATCCTTGAGTCCCCAACCTATGACTTCTTCCGACAGGTGTTCAGAGAAATTTCTAGAGGAAGCTCCTGGTAGGGGCAGGGGCGGCCTATCTAGGTCTGTGGCCAGGACACAGTTAAAATTGCCAGCCACAGTGTTTGCTCACAGGGGATTGGTGTTAACAAGGCAGATATACTGTTCAAGCAGGCTGAGTGGCCCGGGTTAAGAAAATACAGTGCAAGCAGGTGTACCCTTCGGCCATCCAGTAGGCTGCCCATGCATACATAGCACCCCTCTGGATCGGCATTTCCGCTCTAAAGGGTACCCCCAACTCTAACCTATACTAATACTACCAGCATGGGCTCAGGAAGTTGTCAGAAAATTCCAAACCTACCCCCTCCAACTTTTTTGCAGCCATTCACCCCCAATTTTGGTATGGTATGTTTCCGAGAGATACGCAAAGTGTGCTCCATGCCTCCTTAACAATGAGTCTACATGGTATCTTTTGGAAAGATGACCTAGTCCCCGGCATTTCAAGTTACATTTATGTATTGGCCCATGGTAATAAAAGGTGGGGGTTGGTTGAGTAAATGTATGCTCACTTAGGGCCCCATTACGATGGTGGGCGGACTTTGTCCGCCCGCCACCGTAACGGTAAACGGGACCGACCGCCAGAGGTGCGGCGGTCCCGCTATGGCAATTAGGATGCGACCGCCACCCTGGCGGTCGCATCCCGCACCTTTTACATTGCGGCGGGCGGTGCTGTGAGCAGCACCCGCCGCAATGTAGAATATGCATGTTGTGCATTGGCACGCACAACGTGACAGGCACCGCGCGGTGCCTGCCACCTTGTGCATGCCAATGAAGGGGGGTACCCATAAGGGGGGTACCATGGGTACCCCCCAAGTGCAGCCATCCACCCCCTCACCCCCTCGGGGTCCCGCAACGGGCCCCCAAAGCCATTTACCGTATGCCTTTCTATGGCGGAGTCTCCGCCATGGAAAGGCATACACACCGCAGGCATGCTAATATGGATGGCGGTGCCTGCAAGGCACCGCCACCATATTGTCTGCCTTTTCCGCCCGGCCGGCAACCCGACCGGCGGAAAAGCGGCGGACAGACTTTCCATCCGCCGCGGTACCCCTCGCCATACTAATATGGCGGGGGTGAAACAGGACATTTGGCGGGCGGATCGCCACCGCCGGGCCAGCGGTGGTGATCCGCCCGATATCCTAATAGGCCCCTAAGTCTTAGGTAGGTCTGTAATGTGTTTAGTGAAGGCCTAATTTATTCCATGGTCTTGGAAGGGATAAAACCTCCGGTATACGTCAGTAAAATTATTTGATTCAAGGTATGCAACTGATACTTCATCCTGCTCTCAAAAAAAGAACTATTGAACTCTAACAAACTTAACTGTAAATTCCCTTGCAGAGGTGGATAAGAACTTCTTCTTGACCAAGCGTAGAAGAAGAACAGTGTTGTAAAGGATAGAAAAAATGGGGTGGGCTGAGGACTATCAATCGAAAGGGTTCCTTCAAGCACTTCGAGGCCCCCAAAATCTCTATGTCTGCAATGTGTTCAGTAACGTCTATACAGCCCACCACAAAGCCATGTCTATGACAGATTGTACCATTCATCTCTTAAAGCAATCATGAACTAAAGAAGTTTCAAAGGTTATCGCATGTGTTTGCATCAGCTTATGCCTAAATTGATCTGTTGCAAATCTGCCTGACATTCTCTGAACATGGGCTAAGATATTTCACATTACAATTATGTGCACCTTTCCTAAACTTTTTCCATCAGCCTTCCACATATTCACCCTTTAAACCAGTCTGTGCTCATGAACCCCTCGATACGCAGCACCTGGGGTTGCTAAAAAATGTTCATAAAAAGTCACCTGCAGTTTGTGGGGTAATTTGTGGCATTCATCTAGATTTGGAATTCGATGTGGCTGGAGCCGCTTCCTTATCATCCTTAGTCCTAGAAGAGTTAGTCCTGATGCCAGCAGTTTTGGGTATGGAGGAAGACTCTGGTAGCTGGGCAATGGCAGTCGGGCAACAGGGTGGCTACATGAATATTAAACATCATGATATCAGCTGGTGTATCATAATCATGTGTTATGGTTTGAGGGATCAGCGACAGTTTCACCAGGGACACAGATGGAACGATGGTTGGAATCTCCTTTGGGATAAAGTAACTTGGTTTTGATAACCCTGCAACCTCTGAGTGTTATTTACGGAGATTAATACTTGAATTGTCACACTGGCATAGTCGGCAGGATCACCAGGGGAGATCTCAACACCAGTGGAAGACGGCGAGAGTTCGCCCTGATCTCCACAAGATTGAGACCGTCTTTCCACAGGACTGACTGGAAATGGGTGAGAAGGGTGCTGTTTTGTGAAACCTTTACCCCGTGGAAGGAGTGTGCCTTAATGTCTCCAAAACTGCTGTCGTAATTCGGATGTGTTGGGCCCTGTGACACTGCTTCAGCTTCTCCCTTATGTATTTAAGGCAAGACTCTTTCTGGCTCTTGGACCTGGGCGCTGTGTTTACCCGGTTCTGTTTGGACTATTTTGGAGCTTTCGGCCCCCGCACAGCGCTCTCTGGGCCAGGCTGCCATTAGTCTCGAATGCTGACCTGCTTGAGTGCGGGGTTGCTCTCAGAGCATGGCCAGCTTGGGTTTTGAGTGTGAGCAGCTGAGACACAGGCACCTCCATACGCGCGCTAGCATCAGAACGCTGGAGTGTGTAGAGGCCTGGTGAGACCAGTTCGATCCAGCTCGACTGACTATGAGGCACTTGCGTGTTCCCTTGGGGTTCTGATCAATTTCATATGATCACTCACCTCTTGTGCTTGTTTTATTGAGGACGGAGTCTCCTGTTCTGGGGTTTTCTTGAGTACAGCTGGAAGCGAGGCTTTGGGACATCTATTAAAGTGCCACGGCATGCCCTTACAGTGGCACGCACAATAAACTCTAACCTGCAGCAGTGTTTGTTTTGGTTTGAGACAGCATTGGAGAACCTCAGGTGGAGCGTGCCACAGCGTACTTTTACAGTTGGACGCACACTAGAAATCCAACTTGCAGGTATGTTGGGTGGAGTCAGGAGTGTCGGAGTGAGAGCATTGCAGCTTATTTTCAGTGACACATACACTAATCACCACAACAACAGTGTCTTCCAGCGTGTTCTGACGAGACACACACTTGTTGCTGGTGCAGTTCTGCATTAACTTGGAGGGTGCTCTGGTTCACAGTGATATGCTCTCTAAAAATTGTTGGTGCGTAGTGCATGTCATTTCTTGTTCACTACAGTGATATGCAAACTGAAACGTGCTGGTGCGTGTCAATGCGGTTGCATTGCAGTGTTAAGCACACTCTTTTGCAGTGATATTTACACTCGTACTACTTTCAGCGTTGATTGGAATGCCTTCTTGTGGGTTTGTTGGCAGTAAAATGCGCATTGGACCGTTTGCTGTGTGTTCCTGCTATTTTCATTTGCAGTGATAAGCACACTGTATCCCACATCTATTGTTACTACTTCCTATGATATCTTCTCTTAACCTCACTGAAATTTGCGTGTTTTCCTTGGTTATCCTGTGGTACTGTATATTAGTGTAGTTGGACCCTACATTTGTTTGTAAATACCTCTCAGCTGGTATTACAGAAATGCAAAATATTCCTGCACCTCCTTTCTTTCTCATGAGCCCTGGTACTCCACCCCTGAAGTGGCAAAAGTAAAAGAAGGTTTTTCAGGAGATATGCAAAGGTGTGTGGTGCATCCTTGAGTGTTGAGTGAAAAAGGTCTCTTCTTCTCCACTGTTTGGGTTCAGAAGGCTGGGAGATCATTGACCACCTCCCGTAGCTTATGAAATCTGATTTAGAGGACATGCATGACTATGAGCCATGTATCAAGAAATTAGATAATCACTTTTTGCCGAAGGTGAGCACGATTCTAGAACGTTATTATTTTGCAAGAAGGTTTCAAAAGGAGGGGTAGTCTATAGAATGCTATGACACTGAATTGAGAAGGCTTGCTGCATCCTGGAAATTTGCAGGTATGGTTTATGAATGCATACGTGATCAATTCATGGTGGGTTGTGGGATTGAAAGAGTGAGAGATGAGCTGTGGTTGAAGGACGATCCTACCTTGGATGAGGTGCTAGTGGTTGCAAAACGTGTAGAGTACTCCATGGAGTGTGTTGGAATTATTAAGAGAGTAAAAGAAAAAGAACAGAGTGTAGTAAAAGAGAAGAATAAGAAAAGGAATGTGAAGCCTTAGGATGGTGGTGGCAAAAGTAAACCCACTGTACGCTGATGCTATAGGAGTGATAAACCTGGTCACCTGGCCAATGATAAAACTTACCCGGCATTGAAGGGAGTTTGTGTGAAGTGTAAGAAGAAGGGCATTTTGCTGCAGCAAGCAAAATGAGGATCTTAAGGCCTAAGGCCAACAAGGTGTGTGTGTGGAGGATGATCATGAGGAGGACGACACAGATTTTGAGTGTGGGCAGATTGTTCTTCAGGTGAGCAGTGAAGGCAAAGTCAGACCCAGTCCTGTGGATGAAGTGAGTGTTGGTGGAAGGCGAATCCACTAAGGTGCTATTTGATTGAGAAGCAAAAATCACCAGAATATCGGATACGTTTTTTCGTACCAAGTTACTGGATAAGGTCATTTTGTGCAAACCTGACATTAGGCCTTGTGCTTATAGGGGTGAGCCCATAAAGCTGCATGGATATTTTGTGGGTTTGATAAGATTGAATACAAGCAACGTTGGGTTTCAGGGAAGATATATGTGTCTAAGAAAGGTGATAGCATAATCAGTTGGAAGCATCAAGGCGATTTAGGTGTTTTGTTGGATCCTGGCAGCTCCTTCCCTATTCGTTTGAAGGAGAGAGATGAACTCTGTTTTGTTGATACCATGACTGAGGACAAGTTGTTGGAACAACTTAAGGATGAATTCCCGGACAGATTTAAAAAGGATTTAGGCTGTTTGAGGAATTATAAGCATGAGATTTGTTTAGATTCTGGAGCTCAGCCTGTTTGTTGCAAAGTCAGAAATGTACCCATAGCTGTCAGAGAGGAGATGAGTAATGAAATCATGAAACACAAGGAGAGTGGCATCATAAAGGAAGTTGAAGGAAATGAATGGCTTGCGCCTGTGGTGGCAGCCAGAAAGGCCAATGGAAGCTTGCGCTTATGCGTTGATTTGAGTTACCTAAACAAGTGTCTAATCGTTGACAAGTATCCACTTGCCAATATCACTGAACTTTTATTGTTGCTGGGTGGGGCCACTGTGTTCAGTACCATAGACCTCACCTCGACTATCATCAGATTGAGCTGAAGGAATTCTCTAGAGATTTGACTGCATTTATAACGCCCTTTGGGACTTTTAGGTTTGTCAGGCTGCCATTTGGGTTAGTCTCCGCAGCCTCAGAGTTTCAACGTTTGATGGAAAGAGTTTTACAGGGAGCCACAGGGGATTGTGTGTACAGGGATGATATCTTGGTTTTTGGTGTCGTGTAGTTCCTATAGTACCCCTGCAGGACCTGCGCGTTTGGATAACATAAACCGTGGGCTTGGTGTTAGACTGATTCTGTGCACCCCCACCGCGTATGTTAGCCGGATTTGCATTAGCTAGCTCACAGTGCCACTAGAATCTCCTCTTATCGGGGAGAGATTAGTTCCTGGCAACCTTAGAACATGACAACCCAAATTCCTCACAATCGTGGAAACAATATACTACTTTTCGCTCAGTCACTCGTGCTTACTTATTCGGTTTGCCTCAGAGAGTTACACAGAATAAACAGTCTGGGCGTTTCAATAAGTATTTATTGAACAGTTGTTATTCTAGTGTAAAATATATGTGCTGCAGCAATCAGCAGACAATAGCAGAGATATATTATCAGCAGTACGATAAAAGCAAAGGGATAGAACAGTTCTACCATATTGCAATAATCATGAATACATACATGAATATAAAAAGCATTATGCAAGTGCACGTACTCCTACGATGCCTAACTAGATGTACCTGAGTGTACCTAGCATATGTGTAGGTCTAAAAGCCTAGGAGCCAAGAATCCCTCTAGGATTTAGTCGAACCCCCATACCTGAATAGAGAGGGTGTGGGACCCCGTCCTGGTCTCGAGTTGGACACCCCGCAAGGGCTGTGTTAGACCGCTGTCAGCTGGAGCGACTGCATGCAGGAGCCTCAGCATCTCTGGTCAGTGTGTCAGCATGGAAGTCTCGGTTCCCTCTATCTTACCGTGGCAAGATGTGGTGTATTTATACCCTAAAGTGTCTCGTCCCTCAGTATGGTTTGTATTGGTCTTTGTTAGACATGAGGAAGACGTCAGGGGTGAACTTTGCACATACATATTATGCGGGAGATGTAGCTGGTGAATGTTCATGCATAATTTATGAGTACATTGTAGGCCTGTGTTCTGGAAAGACCTTGCAGTGTTCTAACCACAGACTAGATAACGTTCAGCCCTCAGAGCTCGTTGTGTACGGTAAGGAACTAATGTAGGTGAAAGATCATGCCTATATTAGGAGCCATGACTATAATAGGGCATATACGGGTATGACCATAATAGGGCCTATACGGGTATGACCATAATAGGGCATACACGAGTATTTCTACATTATGGCATATATGAACGGGTCTACATTAGGGCCTATATACGAAACATAACACCCACTCCACTTCCGAATTGGATGACAATGACCATACTTAAAATCTGGACAATTTAAAAATATTCACTTAAAAACAGCTAAAATGTGAGTTTTAAAAAGACTATAAAAAGTTAAAAATGTTAAAAATTGCTATTTCTTAGTTACCACTTGAAAAAGTCAATTCTGTCCCATTTATAAAAGTTGCATCACTATAAGCTGAAGAAGGCCATGCTTTTCCAACTAAAAGGGTCAATTTAGGAAATGTTCCAAATTTTGTTCGTTTATTTATGAAACGAAGTAGAGAAGCCGAATTCTTTCCCAGGACGCGATGAGCCAATTCAAGATTAAGTGTCCTGGCTGGGAGATACAGCATTATCGGTGTTAGCTACTGCAGACGACAAATCCAACGCTTCACAGAGAACGTCAATCGCACATAGATGGAATTCGGCACTGCCAACAGTCGTTGCTGCGGCAGCTTGTGCGGCAGTTGTTACCTCGGTGCCTGTGGAGGAGCCACCTAACCCAGCAGGAGCAAACGGCACCTGTGGATTCTCAAGGAATGCATTCATCAGAATTGGAAGACGCTGGGGACAACGCAGAGCATGGGCCTTTAGGGGTACAGCATAGCATCTAGGTCCAGTGGCGTATCCGATGGAAACATTAGACAGAGATCCAACGTGCATTCTTCTCCGCAGAACAGGCATCGAAGAACAGGTAAGATGCAGTCCACCCAGACTGGTCTAAATGATAGAAACCAAGACGCGTTCAGTTCTCTTAGGCAAGGTATGCCCAGAAGCTGCACCATGCATTCACGATATTTCCGTTCCATGAGCGTGTTCGCCACTTCCTTGGAAATGGGGCCGTCCATTGCGTAGCAGTAATATTACAATCAGGACTCCTGCAACTAGGAACAGGATAAGCGGGAGACCTCCAAAGACGCTTCCCAATACAGAGTGTATAAAATTTGGGATTACTCCAAGGACTGTCTGAAAGGTGCTTAATAGTCCTGACCCTATGGTCTTAAATAGGTGTACAATACCGCTCGTATCAGACATGTTAAAGATACGACCCACCATTTCTGCGAAATGAAAGGGGCAGTTTGTACGTATAAGCACTTGTATCTCAGTCGAGGTCCTTGCAACTTGAAGTTCAAAGATTCTCGAGCGCAGGTTAAGGGCACAGGTTGCTGTAAAAGCATGGCTTTCAGTCTGCTCAAAGTATCAAATTGTATAAAGGAAACATTCAACGAAGGCCATAACGGCCCCTCCCTGACTGTGTTCAGTGGTGGAAACAATACTTGCATACAGCAAGTAACCCTGGAGTTAACAGTGACCAGATAGGCGACGCCCGGAAGCATCCCACAGCAACCTTGATCATTTAGCATTAAGTAACTCCCATTCGAGAGCAGCTGGAAAACCGGCGTGATCATGGCCGCTGGGGTCCCTGACATGTGACAAGATAAGTTCGCTACCGAACCACTACATGCTCCGTGCAGAGAAATATCCTGACACATGAGAGAACCGCTTAAAGCGTTCTTGCAGTTTGTACCACTCAGATACACTTCTCGATCCCCATTCCGGCATCGATATCTATATGGTAACTCCCAAGTTTCCTTGATGTATCCCTTACCCATCTTTTCATATTTGCCTGCCTGCCTTTGCTCAAGGCAATATTGAAACTGAAACGTAGTGACCGGCAGAGTGATTTGGCCATGAATTAGCCATTCTGTTGATGGTGATTCGGCTACAGTGAATGGTAACCTTTCCAGTTTCTCAATACGCAGCATTGTATATTTGGCTCCCCTTTGTGCCATTTCTGTCTGTTTATCTGTTAGATTGTATTCTGAGAACAGAGACGTGGTGTATATAAAATGCCAGGGCACATTGCAGCGTCCAGCTTAACATCATAATAGAACGTAGCTGAGATTGCCCGTGTTGTAACAAGGCCAGATCTTTTTCTAATATGTCGATTGCCGAAGACACAATGTTGCCTAAGGAGTTAATCCTGGAGGTAAAAGTTGTTAACCCATTATCCACTACAGCTAATGCCTTCTCTAAGTTAATACGGTCTATTTCCCGTATTCTTTCTGCGGCCTCCTGTTGGGATATTTTCCAGTTTTCATTATAATAGGCATAAAGGCCAGCATATATGAAAGGCTTCTGACGTGTTTTCCTTGGGCTTTGTAAAAAATCCCTAAGGTCTACATCAGGTGTGAGTAAGGTCAAATGATGTTTCACTTCTGTGAGTGTTGAGGTTTCTAGCCAATCAAGGCACAACTTCCCAACACTATAGGATATCACTACCGCTGGGTGTTGTCTCTGTACATAGCGAGGATCTGACCTATGGATACTGAATCCCTCGGGTGTACCTAGGAATCTCTGTTGACAAGTGTTCGTGTCAATGGGCCAAATCAGCCATCCTGTCCAATTGGGATCTGACCTGTTGTACTGGAGAATGTCATCTAATCTTACCCCATGTGTAGTTGAATTCTGCCCCCAACCATCTGTGATGGTGTTGGAAACCCAGGTGTGTTCATTTCCTTGTTCTTGGCTAGTCCAAGACAGGATGTTTGTTGCACAGTTTCATTCAGAAATATTATCTGCTGTGGAATGAGGCATGCTCTAAAAAGTGCTTCTGTTCCCTGGACTTGCCAGTCCCTTGAACCCCAGATTGATTTTGAATCTATAGGGTCCTTCCATAGGTCGAAACCCTGTGTAGACAACTGGGCCATAAAGGAAGCAGAGTAAATCTGTTTGGTGTTAGTCAAAATAATTTTCTGTGCTGATGTTGTCGCCACTTTGTAATAAAATGACTTTGGGTCAGATGTGTTGAACCCTGAAAAGTATGTGAATTTCTGTGCAAAAGTTTGCGAACTACCTTTTGGAGGAGTTGGGCAGTGTTCCCACTGGTGGTATTCAAATACATTTCTAGGTGTTATAGATTTGTGCAAGAAATGATGACCATAATGTTGGTAACAGTACAATGTATCATAGTCTGAAGTACCTTCTAACATTTCATTGTTCGGAAATGCTGCAGTTTTTTCTAAATCAGACATTAAATTATTTACAATTTCAGTGTCCCAATCATCAGAAAATGTACTGGAGGTAATGATATCACTTAAAGAAATTTTAAATACATGTTTAAGCTTTAAAAGTTCAGTCGGACCGAATATATCATAATCAATGTTGTCCCATACTATACCATCCGGTATAGGAACTACTGTGATGTTCACTGAAGACAAGTCTCTTGGTTCACGATGTGAAGACTGGTGTGGTTTTAAAATCAAATTGACTCTTTGGGCTGTCGAGCTGTGCTGGAGGTATCGTCCATTAATAAGCATACTAAAAGTTATTATTAAACCTAGCCAGAAAAGAAAAAATAAAATCCCAGTGATATACCATAGTTCAATCCAAGGTGACACCAGGTAAGTCTTTCTAAAAAAGTTCAAAAAGTCATTAAGTTTCTGTTTGTTTGATATTTTGTCTGGCGTCGTTTCCGGCTCGCTTGGATCCAGTGAAAACGTATCAAAGTTCATGAAATAGCCAGAAGCAGTTCGATCAATTGTTGGAATTGCATCGGGATTTGTTGAAATTGGATTTTGCTCTTGACGAGGCATGTTGACGTAGATGTCTGTAGTCGGTCTGATTGCAACTTGGTTGTTAAGTTGATTTTCTTCTTGTTGAAGTGGAACAAGTTCCATAGCATTGTTGCTTAGTCCGTCATTCCGTACAGGTGGCTCTTCAAACGTGATGAGTCTTTCTGTTTGGACTTCTTGGATTGTAGCGAGAGGAGGGCGTCTGCTACTGTGGAGTCCACGAGGCCTACTGTTTAGATTCAGCCACATAGTGGGATTTGATAAAGTCAATTGAGACAAATCTTTTCTCCTTTTTCCCAGCAAGAGGCGGCAGAAGTACAGTTCTTGTGCCTTGTATTGCAAGGACCGGTACAGGCTTTCTGTAGGATTGCCCAAATTCTTTCTTATCAGCAATCTTCTCTCTGACCAGATCCCCGACTTTTGGGATCCAGACAGGTCTTGCCGTTACTCCCTTGACTTCCTCAGTGGCGGTCGGTTTCTGGAGCACGTTACCTTGTTGTGTTCTGGATTCATTTAGATCCTGTAAAACAGCCAAACGATCATGGATATCAAATGGTTTTTCATCCGCCACTGTGTCTTCACAATCAAGATCAGGTACCCACATTCTTGTCCCAAATAGGACCTTGTAAGGAGTGACACCCCCTAGAGAGCTTCTTGGCTGATTGTTAATAGCTCGTTGGACCCCATAAAGGTGATCGACCCATCTACCACCTTTGCCTAATACCCTAGCTATTAAAGATTGCTTTAAGTGCCGGTTTTTCCTCTCCACAACAGAATTTCCCTCGGGATGGTACGGAGAGGAGTACCACAATGCTACGCCCATTCCTTCCATGGCCTCTTTGTAAGCCCGAGAGCTAAACTCCGGGCCACGGTCAGAATGTAACGTGCCAACTGCGTATGTGCCAATAAAGACTCGCAAATCATTTATAACAGTTCGAGCGGCAGCACAGCGCTGAGGCCAAACCCATAACAATCTAGAGCAGGAATCCACTGCAACCATGATATATTTCTTGGCCCCATCAGATTGTAGGGGTCCGCAGTGGTACAAATATACACATGCGAGAGGTTTGTCTGATTTTAGCAACGTGTCTGCGCTGGGCGTGTTACGGTGGAGCCCTTCATCTGCTGGCAGATGTCGCACTTTAAGACATAGTCTTTGGTCTGCTTTGTTAACCCTGGCCACCAGTAGCGCTGTTTCAGTAAAGAAATAGTCGCTGTAACGCCTGTATGCGCAGAACCCAAACCCTCGTGTGCTGCTAGAATTAAGCCTTGCCTACAATCCATATTTGGTATTACTCTATCCCCCACTCCAGGAATCTGAGCATATGGAATGTTTTGTGCATCTAACTTGTAGGAGTACTTGAGTGGAAATTTTTTAGGTACTGCTGTGCTGCCTTTGCGTGAAGCATTGACAGCTACCATAATCTCGCCGTCTATTCTCGTTTTTGAACGAGTGATTGCAGCTATGGATGCTGTGCGTACAGCCCCCTTTGCGGCTTCATCAGCCAATGAATTCCCTTCAACGTGAACGCCATCACGCTGATGACTTAGTGTATGTATCACGTGAGCCCTCGGTAGTTCGTTTCTCAACTCCACTACCTGTTCCCATAGCATTTTATGCTTAATTGTGCCACCTTTTGCATCTTTGAACCCGTTTTGTTCCCAATGATGTACATATTCATTGTACGACTGTACACAGTAAAAGGAATCACACACAATTAGTGTGGGGAATTCGTGTTCCGTATTTACAAGTGCCAGTATCAGTGCTTTTAATTCTGCCAACTGAGCCATGCAGTCTCCTAGAGATTGCATTTTAGTGCTACTGGGATGGAACTTTCCATTGCGCATGCAACCTTTAACGATTGCACACGCCGCGCTGTAAGCTTGCTTACTCCCTATGGCCGGTTGAGCAGAACCGTCAGTGTAAATAATGTATTCATACTGATCTAGAGGCAAGATCTCATTTGGTAGAGGATATTCTTGTTCGTATTGCAGAAATGCTTGTGTTTTTAAACTTGGATCAAATCTGTATTCAACATCCGTTGCAGTAAGAGAATTAGCCCATTGTATCCATCTGGGATGTAAGGCTTTCGCATTTGGAATGCTAGCTTTTGTAACAGCTTCTAAAGCTGGTACTGGGGTCACGACAATTATGCGTTTACCCTGAGCCAGAGCTCTTTCTCTTGCTACAGCGGTCTGCACTGCTGTCAGGATTTTTTCTGTTGACGTGAAACGCATTTCTGCGTTTGTGTACAGGTGTGATTTGTATGCGATTGGTACCGTTTCGCCTTCATTGAAAGTCAAATAAGTGTACCCGCATTGACCCGCTATTACTCGGATCACTAAGTTGCGTACGTTTACTCGTGTCTGTAAATGTTTTGAAGCTATCATGTCTTCCTGTAGTAAACGTAGGATATTTGTATGTTCCTGTGTCCATTGTCTGATTGAAAAATCAGGTTTTATTAAGTCGTAGAAAGGTTTTACTCTTTCTGCGTAATCCAAAATGTATGTTCGACCAAAATTTAGGAATCCCAGAATTGATTGTAAATTCTTTAATGATTTTGGAGGTTGAAGCAGCGCACACTTTTCTAAAAAGTTAGCTGCTAGGCTTTTTCCTTCACTTGACAGCTCATATCCTAAAAATAGGACATTGAGGTGGGCAATTTATGATTTTTTTAAATTAAATTTATAGCCCTCAGAGGCAAATCCCATAATAATGGTGCTCACCCTGGTCAAGTGCGTCGGTAAGTCATCGTCCGTCAGATAAATATCATCCACATAGGACAATTCTTCGTCATCCAAATTAACCCCGGGCTATTCTTATACCCTTGGGGGAGTCGACAAAATTGCCGTTGAGACCCCAGCGCTGAGAATGCGGTCAGATACCTGCTTTCAGGCGCTATATTTTGGCAGAAAAATCCATTTGAGATATCAAGTGTTGTTTTGTATTTTTGTCGCACAATGTTATTCATTAATGCGACACTGTGTGCATTTTGAAATGCAAATGTCTTTGTGCAAGTGTTTAAATGTCTGTAATCTAAAACTAGATGATATGTGTTGTCAGGTTTGGCTACGGGGAACAAAGGATTGTTCATAGGTGAAGTGCAATTTTCTATCACCCCCTGGTATTCAAGTTGATCTAGGATCTCCCTGACTTGTTTTTTAGCTTCCTGCTTTATAGGATATTGCCTTTGAGCATTTGGTGAAACTTTTAACGGGATCACGTGGTGGGTTGAATCCTCATCCCAACCAGCATGATTTTTGTACAATGCTGGAGCTAGGGCAACCGCCCACTCCTGCGCATATGCATGTGTAAGATGCATGGGACCCAGGTCGGAAAATGCTGGAAAAATTACCTTTTCTCCCTTTGGGCACTCCATGACGAATGCTGGCGGCCAGTCTTGCTCTGTTAATAGGATGTCATATCCAGATAACAAATTTTCCCAAAATAGACCTTTAACTTTCCTGGGCTTGTCCCCCTCCATCCGGAGTGTTATCTCATGTAACTTATGTGGGACACTTACCCGAGTATCAGGTGTCTCCACCGTGATATACTCACTCAACTCCGCTGTCACCAGAAATTCCTTCAGGTTCTGGCGAGCTATTGTTACTTCTGCCGTGCTGTCTAGCATCGTCAGAGCCCATTCCCCGTTCAGAAGCTGTGTCCTCAGAATTCTGGGCATGTCTGATCTTGAGACCTGCTACCTTCTTCTTTTTGAACTGAGGTTTTTGTTTTTGTTTATCCTCTTTTTTAGGTGCGTAGTCCGCAGCGCGTTGCGTGTCTCTGGACTTTGTACGCTCCTCTTGTCTGTGTTCTGACCGTCCTTCCCTCTCGGAGTTTCTTGACGAACCCTGAAAGGAACGAGAGGAATGTGTATCAGTATCCTGATACCTGTCAGGTTTTTTAATATTATCCCTATTCCTGAGGGTATACCTCCTTTCAGAGGGCTCCTGTTGAGGAGACCTGCCTCTGGATTGAGATCTGTTGTCTTTAGACTTTTGTTGTTTTTTATTTTCCCACTTCTTTTTAGAAGAAGTAGGTGTCTGCTTTGTAGTGTCCCTTTCAGAACTGCCCACTAGTTGTGGTTTTAATGCTTTCCCACCTAAACTGTCTCTGCCTAATTCTGCATATGCAGTTTCAATGATTTTGGGTAGTTCGTGTTGTTGATCTACTGGACCGAACACCCTTAGGCGTTGGCGGATCGCCACTGAAGCTGCTTCCCCTTTAATGTTAGCTAGTATTATGGCTGATACCTGATCGAAGTTGTTTAGTAACTTAATCCCTAAGTTTTGTGCAGGCTCTGCTCCGTACTCATTTTGTATCTGTCTCAATACGTCTGGCACTACTGCTAAGGACGGGATACCATGTGTTCTGGTATATATGGCAGCAAAGACTGAACCCCAAGAGGTGCAATCCTCTACTTGTGGTGTGATCCCCATGGGCAAGCAGATTGTTAGAATTCTGTGTTTATCATAGGTGGTAGTATTCGGGAATACTGCCTCAAGCTGAGTTATTTTCTGAGCTATCCAGAATGGGATTTGTTCGCGTTTTGCGGGCATTTTGCCCATTACCGCGTGTAATGTTTGAGGAGTAATCTTATTTCCTGTACCCTGGACTGGAGTACTATTTGCTGCAGCTGGTGCAGGTTGGATTGTTAAAGTCCTCATGACGAATTGTGTCAGGTTTCTGTAGATTTTAATTAAATCTCTGTGTTGTACGAGTAATTCTGGCTGTGGCATTGTTCCAATGTCAGGGTGCGGTGTGTAAGCCGCTAGTATTGGCCATGTGGCCCCATCTCCTCCGAGCAGGCCTAATCTTACTCTTCCATGTACGTGGGGTGTGGCGCCATTAAACCAGTAATAATGCTCCTGGTAAGTGAGTGGAATCTCTATGTCCTCAAACGGGGCATATTCATGTGGTGCATCTCCTCTTAAATAGTAGTGAAATATCTTTGCTATGGCATTTGCTGCTGGGAGTGTAACCCATGAATAGAATACCTCTGTTTTGTTTGATTCGTGTGCCTCAATCACGAAAACTACCATGCCACCCTTGGCTGGTAAGCCATTTTCTAATAGTCTTATGGTGACTGTCCTTCTGAATTTTGGTGCAATCTGTATTGCATCCTCAGGATCTTCTCCTCCTTCTAAAAGGTTCAGGTCAACTCTGTCTTCCCCTGCCTCGGAATCAGGCATGTTTAGAGGGAACTAAGATGAGGTGTTATGCACAATTTAGGAACTAAATGTCCTTCAAGCTTGATTAACCAACAGCCGATAAATAGGATATCTCGCCTACTCAGCTGTGGCGGAGTTTGTGCCCACCCACTCCAGACGTCTCTGGGGTTTTGTGAGTAGGTTCTCTGAGAATAGCACGACTGAACTACTCAGATTCTACTGTTAAATAAGTACCCAACCAACGTTGGCGGCGCCTTGTCGTGTAATTCCTATAGTACCCCCGCAGGACCTGCGCGTTTGGATAACATAAACCGTGGGCTTGGTGTTAGACTGATTCTGTGCACCCCCACCGCGTATGTTAGCCGGATTTGCATTAGCTAGCTTACAGTGCCACTAGAATCTCCTCTTATTGGGGAGAGATTAGTTCCTGGCAACCTTAGATCATGACAACCCAAATTCCTCAGAATCGTGGAAACAATATACTACTTTTCGCTCAGTCACTCGTGCTTACTTATTCGGTTTGTCTCAGAAAGTTACACAGAATAAACAGTCTGGGCGTTTCAATAAGTATTTATTGAACAGTTGTTATTCTAGTGTAAAATATATGTGCTGCAGCAATCAGCAGACAATAGCAGAGATATATTATCAGCAGTACGATAAAAGCAAAGGGATAGAACAGTTCTACCATATTGCAATAATCATGAATACATACATGAATATAAAAAGCATTATGCAAGTGCGCGTACTCCTACGATGCCTAACTAGATGTACCTGAGTGTACCTAGCATATGTGTAGGTCTAAAAGCCTAGGAGCCAAGAATCCCTCTAGGTTTTAGTCGAACCCCCATACCTGAATAGAGAGAGTGTGGGACCCCGTCCTGGTCTCGAGTTGGACACCCCGCAAGGGCTGTGTTAGACCGCTGTCAGCTGGAGCGACTGCATGCAGGAGCCTCAGCGTCTCTGGTCAGTGTGTCAGCATGGAAGTCTCGGTTCCCTCTATCTTACCGTGGCAAGATGTGGTGTATTTATACCCTAAAGTGTCTTGTCCCTCAGGATGGTTTGTATTGGTCTTTGTTAGACATGAGGAAGACGTCAGGGGTGAACTTTGTACACACATATTATGCGGGAGATGTAGCTGGTGAATGTTCATGCATAATTTATGAGTACATTGTAGGCCTGTGTTCTGGAAAGACCTTGCAGTGTTCTAACCACAGACTAGATAACGTTCAGCCCTCAGAGCTCGTTGTGTACGGTAAGGAACTAATGTAGGTGAAAGATCATGCCTATATTAGGAGCCATGACTATAATAGGGCATATACGGGTATGACCATAATAGGGCCTATACGGGTATGACCATAATAGGGCATACACGAGTATTTCTACATTATGGCATATATGAACGGGTCTACATTAGGGCCTATATACGAAACATAACATTGGTAAGGACTCTGAAGAACATGATGCTCGCTTTAGGGATGTTTTAAGAAGTGCAAGTCCAGGACCAAGACCCTCAGTTAGTTGGGGCATACCATCTCTGGTGAGGGTATGTTTCCCAAAGCGGAGCTTGTGGACACCATTTTACACAAGAGCTCACCTTCGTCCCATGAGGAGTTGACGAAGTTTCTGGGGATGATTGAGTACTATGGTAAACTTGTCAAGAATTTTGCAGATTTGAGTGTCCACATGAGGAGTCGTTTAAGGAAGGGTGTTGAATTCACCTGGGATGACAGCTGTGAGAAAGAGTTTCTTGTGTTGAAGGAGCGACTCAGTGCAGCTCCTAAGCTCAAAAATTTTGATCCCAAGAAAAAGTCTATTATAACAACAAACGCCTGTCTCAAAGGACTGGGGGCTGTTCTGCAACAGGAGGGCAAGGATGGTGTGAATACCATCATGTTCATCTCACGTGACTTGAAGGACCCGGAGTCTAGGTACTATGTGATTGAAAGAGAAGCCCATGCTGTGTACTGGGCAGTGAAGAAGTTGAAGAAGTTTTTGTAGGGGTCGTACTTTGTGGTTAGGATGGATCACAAGCCTCTGTGGGAGGTTTTCAAAAAGAAAGGGGTGGATTTGGGGTCAGGCAGAATAAAGAAGTGGGACACTGCCATTCAGGAATATAATTTTACTATTGACTATTTACTAAGAGTAAGGAATACCATAGCTGACACACTCTCCAGGTTGGTTCCTAAATGCACTGATGAGTCTGGTGTGGATGAGATGTTGGATGAAAATAACAAATTAGTCTGTGCAATTTATTGTAGTGTCATTACTGAGGAAAAATGGTGTGAGGAATTGAAAGCAGATACAATTCTTAACAAGGTAATGGACTTAGTGAGGATGGAGTGGAAAAGTGAAAAACAAGGATCAGAAGGTTGTCAAGCCTCTTGGTGTGTGCAGGATGAATTGTGTACAAGTAGAGACTTGTTGTTTAGATGAACCAGACTTGAACCACCTACCAGTCTTGGGGAAGAGTTAGTTAGTCTTACTTATCAGGGGCATCAAGGCAGGTCTAAAAGTAAAGAAAGGCTGCAATGTTGTTTTTGGTGGCCAGGAATGGAAAAACAGGTTGAGAGAGTGGTGCATGATTGTTCTCTATGTGCACTTAGTAATAAATCCAAACAAACCAGGGTGCAGCCTACATTTGTCAGGGAACACCCTAAGGGTCCATGGAAGGGATATTTTAGGTCCAATCCATGGTGGAGGGAAACAGATGTTTCTCATAATGGTTTAAAGGTGGCCGGAGGTGTGCTTTACTACTGCTATAGAGATTAAGCATGTGATCATGTTCTTGAAAGAACTTATGTCAAGGAAAGGGTTCTCTCACATCTTGTTCACAGACAATGCGGTGCAGCTAACATCCAGGGAAATGGAGGAATTTATGAGTTACAGGGGAATAAAGTGCAAAAAGTGTGTGATGTACCACCATGAATCCAATTGAATGGCTGAGAGGCTAAATAGAGTGCTCAAGCAGCCGGACAACAGATTGGCTGCATGAGTATGGAACATCATGATGTCAGCTGGTTGGTCATAAGCAGCTGAGGGAATGTGTTATGGTTTGAGATATCAGAGACAGTTTCACCAGGGACACAGATGGAATGATAGATGGGATCGCCTTTGGAATAAAGCAGCTTGGTTTTGGTAACCCTGCAACCTCGGTGTGTTATTTATGGAGCTTAATACTTGAATTGTCACAAAGACGCTGTTAATACACTGCAATTTTGGGTTCTTTAACTAGTTGTTAGGAAGGCGTGGATGTGGATATTGGGGTGCCTAGCTAATTGCAGCCCATGTTTCTTGCATCAATGTCTTCTTGTTTGTGTCTCCGTTCTTGGCTGTGTGTACACCCGTCGAGTTGTTCCATACTGCTTGTTTCAATCCTAGGCAACCTCAAGTACCATACAGAACAAAAGTTTCTTCCCACACAGAAATCCTCAGCTTGGCTGAGAAGAACAGTCAATATTTAAGGCCCATACAGTGAAGTAGCTTAGTCAGTGAGTTTTGTGGGGTGTGAAACTCGAAATTCCCAACTAAACAAATAATGGACCACAGAGTGAATGTGTGAGATGAACAAGGTTTGGGGTGTACTGTTCCCATAAGGAGCAAGGTCAGTACTGATTTGCTTTAGGTGGGCCTCTGGAGCTGATTTAGAGTTTGGTGAACAGGCACTCTTTTGCAATGATAATGGAGTACCCTGTTAACCAAACTCAAGTTCCGCCCACCCGATGCAAATTACCCCCACCCTATGGGAGAAAACTGATGTGGTGATAGTTATTTTTTTGTTTTCCTTTTTCATAAACAAAGTCCAGCTCTGGAGGTTTGTTTTTGAAAAATAAAAACTTTGGAAAAGTTTGATGCACAGCCCTCATGTTTGACAGAGCCATTCATTAAACCTTTCCTACATTGACAGGAACTACCATGACGGCAGTTCCTGCTAATGTATAGGCTGCTGGTCTGGCGGACATCTCAAAATTTTGTGGGCAGAGTAAAAGCAGTAAAGCCCTCAACCACCCTGTCTGCCTTTACTCCATCTGCAAATCCTAAATCAGGCCCTCTGTCTAGAGCGGCACATTGGGTGAAAAGTATTGGTTAGGAATGCTTGTTCGAAGGAATTGCAAGCATTAGTCTCATGACCGTTTGGGTGTTTGATTGCCTAAAAACTAGACTCTGGCATAGTTTTCCAAGCCTATTACTTCCAATGTTTATGAATTCTAAAAAGTAGTATATGTGCATCCATTTAAGGAGTTATTCTATGGGGGCAAATTTGCTATTTTCGGTAAACTAGTCAATAAGGGGCATATTTACAAAGAAGTGGCGCAACACAGCAAGCAAGTAAAATTGCTGCACTGTGCCACCTGAACAGAGCAGAACTATGCCATATTTTCAAATAAATGACGCAGTTCTGGTCTCTCCATGCTCTGGTGTAGTATTTATTACAGACAACATAGAGTTAAGCTTATCCATGGGTTCCACAGCATAAGCATGTGGGAGATCTAGTTTGTGGGTCATACAAGCATCATCTTCTTTGGCCAGTGACATCCAGGATATCTTATTGGTCTTAGTGCCTACCATGATGGCGTGAGTGAGGTGTTGTGCGCTGCTGTTTTCCTTGCCACGTGTCAGGGACAGGACTCACTTATATTGCTCACATAATATTTCCACTAATTAGTCAAAAATGCTTCATGATCAATCCACTTTAAATCAGGCGGAGATGTGGCTTAATGGCAAGAGCTGCCAACTTTGCCACTGGGGGACCAGGGTCGAGTCCTGGCGTTGGCTCAGCATCTTGTGATTCTGGGAAAACCACATAATCTCCTTGTATCAAATAAAAAGAATCTGACCTTACGTAAAGTAATCTGGTCCTCATGTTAAGCACCCAATGCCCTCGGGCCAAGTTTGACTATCTATGAAAGCGAACTGCAAATAGAACTGCATGGATTTATGGTGCATGGATGGGTTGAGCCATGATCATAACCAAGGATGCAACTGCCAGTTGTGTGAGGATTCAGTTGGAGGGTTGTTCCTCCAGAGTGAACTGTCCAAGGCCAGTCATTAGTGGGAGACCGTATTCACTGAATTTCAGAGGTTACTCCCTCGGACTTGGCTATGGCAGGTATGTCCATGACGGGCAAGGGAGGTGCCTGAATGCCTCCACAGCCTGGAGCAGGGTCAAACAGAGTAAGTAGGCCAATTAATGTGGGGGCGTCGGCTTGAGAGTCACAAGCAGCATTTTTGATGGATCTCTTTTTGCTTGCTGAGTTTAGTGCTCATTTGTGGGGGCTAGGAGATCATACCCCCCACTGAGATGGTGAATGTCTTTCTCCACAGGGATAGAGGCTTCCATCCACAAGGCTAATCTTGGAGATGGTCTGATGACTTAAAAGGGGACCCCACCACCTAATCTATGTCCTGTATCAATAAAAAGGGTCCGTAGTGCTCCTCATACAGTCTACCAGTCAGAGGAAGGTGTAGCTCCTGCACAGGGCCTCCATAGGCCTTACAGCCGACCTAGAGCCTTGCAGCCCCAACAAGAGGCTGTACAGGCCATGCTAATCACAGTATGGCCTTTCGGTGGATTCACAGTGAGAGCGGATCTTACCGCATTTATGCAGGGGGGTGTTACTTAAATTCTGACTTGTCAGGGGCTGCTGGAGGGCAACTCCTTTGTTCCGTGCCCTCACTGGCGTTCTCCTGGGTGCAGCCCAACTCTGCCTCCATACGGTGCATTAAGCTGGCTCTGTCCAGCACTGCTGCAGTTCTGAAATGGCATGGCAGCATCTCAGAAGCAACACAGGTAGGCGCTGGGCTGTTTTTGTGCCCAGATTTGCTGCATTGATGTCAGATTGTGCCAGATAGTTAAGGACTACTGAACTTGCAGATGGGAGCCACTTCACAATGTGTCTGATTTGAATGATCACTTGTGGATAGAGTCAAACTGAGTCTACACTGTTTTTATATGTGCCTCTTACTCAAAGGAATCAGCACTCTCTTTTATTTACTCAAACTATACTCTTAATCAAACATGCATAGGGGAAGCACAGGTGTAAGAAATTAAGCTATAAGGTGTGCAGGGTTTGAGGCCTGCGCAAGTAATAGGTCCACAATTTTCCCTTACTGGGAACCAAGCTCCCCATTGTACCGCTTGACTCTCTCAGGGTAGCGAATCAGAGAAGTCCAAGGCCTACTCAGGGGAAATGATGTAGGCTAGCAATCACCATTCACTGGCACGCAATAATAATACTCAATAAATGATTGTCAAGTTAGTGCTTTTTCTTTAGAAAAGGATAAGGAAAAGTACATTTATTATACACACACACTACTAATTACTACTAACTACTACTCATTAATCTACAAATATATACATCAGGCAGATAGAAATACCTTGGTGACACTGAAATCACATTTTACCCCTAATGGGCCATGATCCCTAAAATTATAGTACATCCTCACCTACATCAGAACATCATGGTACAGGGGGCATCACATTAAATGAAACAGGCCTATTGGCTTTGTCAAGGTGTCACCACAACATCATATCTGGCAAGCCTATTGGCTTTGTCAAAGGTCACCAGCTTAATATAAGGCATGCATATTGGCTTTGTGAAAGGTTCACCTTATTAAAAAACAAATCATTCACATCTTTACAAACAACCATTATGTCACAATAACCAAGGGTAAATGCAATCATTATCAGCAATTAAACAATTCAATGTTCATCAAAAACAATTGTCAACCATGGATTGTTAATAAAGCATTCAAAATAAACATAATATGTGTCTGTATTTTTATATTCACCTTCAAACCAAGGAAAATAAAACTATAGAACTAACCCTTAAAGGTTATTACACTCCCAACTGAAGAGCAAAAGCTTAAGCATTAGGGAGTGTACTAGTGATGAAAATCCTGGAGGCCATGGATTCCATGACCCCAGAAACTTTGGGTCAGTTTTAAATAATAATCAAAGAGGAGGGTCTGCTCGCTCCTGATCCCTCAAGCACTTCCTTAGACATGGTGGTGGTGCCCCTGCTTTTCTTGTGGCACATAAGAGGCAGATAAGTATGGAAATAGGCTTCTCCTGAGGCATTATGGGGCGCTCCAGCCAGGAGCAGTGAATATTAGAGTAGCGGCTCTCCCAATTTTCGGGAGAAAAGCGTATCCTCCTTTTCTCTTGTTTTGTTTAATGTTTTGGGTGTCCCGGTCCAACCCGGGACACTCAAAGGCAATGATGATTGGTGGGGGCTGAGGGTGGAGACCCAAGGATCTCACAACCCTAGCCTGCACTCGCGCTCACACCTCTGGTGCAGCACAGAAGCTGGAACCTTTCTTTCTTCTGCTCCCAACTACAGCAGGAGCAGCGCTCCATGCGCACGGGGAGCAGGGAGGTGCTCTTTGGTTATTTGGGCCTCGTGCTGGTCCTCTTCTGATGTTCTAGACCCACCCTCAATGCACTGGCCTGGGGGATGGGGACCCAGGCCCAAAGTGAGTCGGGGAGGTAGCCCTATGCACGCCCCCTCCTTTGCAAGATGAAAAAAATCAATCCTTCATTGACACTCATCCCTTGCCCACCTGGGAGGTATTCCAAGGGAATTCAGCAGAGCACCACACTCTTGGCTTTCCGTGGGGGGTCAAAGATCATTAATCTGTAAATGAGCATAACTCAGGCCACATTGGGCCGATTTCAGCAATCTTGGGCTCATTTTTCTCCTGGTGGTAAGCTCTAGAATCAGTTTCAGTAGGCCTCCTGACCTCTTAAGGGATGCACTCTGGGGGGAGCTGGTCTCACTGGGTCCATGTGCCAACCTTCTCATTTTGTTGGACTCTGGTGCTCCTCTTCTTTTGCTGGGGCACAGAAGTCAAGATCTTCCCCCAACCGGTCCGTGGAGGATGTAAGGGAACCAGCCATACTGGTCATGGAGAGACCCACTGGTCCTGGGGTCAACTGTAGGCAGAGTCCTTTGTTAATTAGGGTACCAGGGGGGGCTTGTCCTTCCAGCTTTCTATGGTGTTACCACCGTCCCATTCTAGTGTCCAACCCCAACAACTCTTTCTCTCCTTTGTGTAAGAGTTTTTAAATGGTGGTGGAATCCCAGGGTGCCAAATCACCCCCTCCACTCCTATACAACCCTCCCGCACAGCATGTTGGGACAATTCAAGATGGTACAGTCAAGTGGCCGCTGTTCCCATGTTCTCTGGGGATCTTGGCTCCGCCCCTAGCTGATATCACTGACAGGATCTTTCCCACCAAAACTTCAACAGGAAGCCCCCTTCTGTGTTTGTTCCAGATGTCTGGGCTTCCCCCTTTGTTCAATGGACCAGGGCTGTCCCACCCCATGTACAGTGTGACAGCTAATTAACAGATGCAGATTTTCTTCCCCACCCTTTACTCCTTAGGAGCTGAGTGAAGCATTGTTAATTACTCCGTTTGTGTGGGGAAGCCTCTGTTCCCTCCGCTGGGGGACAGAGTAATTAACTTTGCTCAGCGGGGTGACAAAAGGCCTGGACTCTGATTCTGAGCTGAGTCAGAGAAATATGAGAATTCTGGATGACCCATAAAGTGTACGTGTAGAATCTTGGGGCCTGCGTATTCAAACTGGGCATACGTCTCACCTCAGTTTCATACCTTATGGGACGACTTTTGTGTGGGGAAGCCTTGTTCCCCCCGCTGGGGAACAGAGTAACTAACTTTGCCCAGCAGGGTGACAAAAGGCCTGGACTCTGATTCTGAGCTGAGTCAGAGAAATATGAGAATTCTGGATGACCCATAAATTGTACGTGTAGGATCTTGGGACCTGCATATTCAAACTGGGCGCACATGTTTCACCTCAGTTTCATACCTTATGGGACTTTGTAGGTCTAAGGGAAAAAAACTGCACTCTAAGGAAGATTTCCCATTACGTGTATAATTCAGTGACACTGCAGATACACCAGTAAACCCTACTGACCGTACCCATAAGTGCCCACTAATATTATAAGGCCTATCCCAAGTCCCCATCTAACCTTGCAAAGCCCACTCTGCACCAGGCTTCCGAGCTGCGCACAACAGTGGTCTCACACGGGCAGTCTGCACACTTGTGCACACGCACGTTTACACATGTTCAAATGTAACCAGCCAAGTGACCCTGTCCCTAGCTGCGTCACAGTAGCCTTATCTTGAAAGGTATATACTGGCGGTAAACATCCACAGTTCATTTACCTATGTGATTACCGGGGGTGAGACACAAATAGTGAGACTTACCCACAGTAAAAGGTCCAAAACCAAGTGATCAAAAAATCTGGGCATACTAAACCCAACTGAAACAACAGGGAATATTCACAACACCAGAACTCATAACTGATGGTACTCACAGCATGTGCTGGATTACACTGATCTATTGGGCTCTTGAAATCCGTTCTAAGCTCATCAAAGGCGATTATCTGCACACAAAAAAGAGAAGGCTATTGTCATTCCTACAGGCCACAAAGAAGGTTACCAGACATTTAGAGGTACAAATTAACTCAAGCGACTGCATTCCTTTAAAGTGCCTGTCAATCGTCAGGTGTATTCAATCTTCTATTGGAGATATTTTGATAAATAATTTAGGTGGTCACCAGGTAAAGCACTGCTCACTCAAAATGTGAGTATTCATTTTTAGCATTGGGTCAGTAAGAACTGTATTTTTTATCCTGCCCTACAACAGGAAAAAGGACTTTTTCACAAGATTTTTCATCCGAAGCGACCAAAACCACAATTTATGTCACTGTTGGCATAATATGATTTACAAAGAAAATAAATGATAGATTAAAAAGTGTTATTATGAACAGGTGTGAAATCTCTGGCCTTGAAACATTGTGAATTGGCATGAACATGCTAAAGAAAGATTTAAGAGGCTCAATTCATAATTCCTTTGGTGTATGCATAAAGTTGAATTTATAGGTGGAAATCCTAAATCCTGAATCATCAAACAAGTGCAAATTTCTAATCCCACACATTCTAGTTAAGAATGTAACGAATGGAAAAAACATTAGATATGTATTGTATTCCTGGAGTTTTAACATGGGCATTTTCAGGAAATGAAGAATGGGGAGGTGGCAATAATGGACACCCGCAAAGTAATAACTCTGTGCATATTCACAAGCAGTCCCACTCCGTTCACTTTTACAAAATGTTGGTTTAACTGTGTAACTCGGGTGGAATGGAGTTTCTTCTAACACACATGTTTTTGGTAGTTTATAGGAATGGATTCCTCATCTTTAAGAATATTTTCAAGCTAGGGAAAGACAGAAATGTGCATGTGCTAATGAACATTTCTACAATGTTTATTCATTACAGTTTTCCGCCTTGTAGACAAATGCACCCAAGTACATGGTAGTGGGAGTATGAATATAAATGTACAACTTGTGCCTTTGCGTGTGTACTCCTGGGGATTTTTGTGAATTTCAAAATAGACTGAAATAAATGCAATTGATAGGAAAAAGCCTACAGCACATCGAATTCAGACTTTTAATTGTTTGTTTCTGAATTTGCCCCATGATGATTAATGCACCTGTTCAGTGCTGATCTGTCGCGTCACATTACAATGCTGTAAATGTAAATTGTTGCTGCACAGCACAATGCATTACAAATGCTAAAAGGCTCTTTTTGGTTGAATTTGATCAAGAAAACAGTTTACAGGACAATAGTTATTGAAGAGTTGTGTCTATTTCGGGGCACAATTATGAAGAATTCCCTTCTGGCACCTTAGATAATGTCTCTGGAGCATCTTACATCATGGGCCTCTTGTCAACATGGCTAGTGAATCTGGAGATCACCAGAGGATCTTAGAGATGCTCATGGGCAAATACAGTTCCACGACAAGTTAAAATGCATTTTAATATCCAAAGAGTATTTCATTCATGATTTGGAGATTTGCTCCACTGCAAATCCATCACTTAGCCACACATTTGTATAATACTAGGGGGTATATTTACAAGCCCCATTGCGTCGCTCTTGCACCACGCAACGTGGTGCAAGAGCAACGCAACACTAAAGTGAGATTTATGAAGCCACGCAAGGCCACCTTGCATGGTCCTGCGTGGCTTCATAAATCTTGAGTAATGTAACGCATCGCAAATCGATGCGTTGCATTACTCTGCGCCAGGGAGGCGTTTCCATGGGTGTTCCGTGGGTGCTCCCAGACAGCATCCATGGATTTTGACACATTCCCAGATTTACATGAACAGGTAAACCTGGGAATGCACCAAAAACATACGCCTCCCCAGGAGAAGTGTAACAAGGAGAAATATCTGTATTTCTCCTCTTTTTGGTTTTGTGCAGGAATGTGGCCCTTCCTGCACAAAAACAACCCTGCATACAACACAGGCACTCTTGCTCCATGGTGCTAGGGTGCCTGCATTGGCGATAGGCAGCCCATTGTGTGCCAGCGCAGGCGAAAGGACAGGAATGCGTAGTATTCTTTTTTTAATACAGCACATTCCTGCTTTTTTCCTGTAACACAGTGCAGCACAGTGACTTGCTGCGCTGCGTTGCATTACTTTGCCATAAATATGGCCCTTAGTTTTTTGTGATCAATTTAATTTAATTTAAAATAAAAACACAATATTCCAAAATTTTGCAGCTGTAACATTTAAAGGCAAAACAAATATTTTCTCTGTATAGGGGGTAATTGTCAATGGTCATGTTCTCAGGCCCTCTTGAAACTGATGACAGTTTTTAGACAGTGAAACATGTTGACGTCATATCGTAAAAGTTTACACATGTGATATTATCATTTCGTTTTTAATATGTGCTGGAGTATGCCTCAATAAAGATTGTCCAGTACAATAAAGGTTGCAGAACATACACATTTTCAAAAATCATTGGAAAATCCACACACATGATGGAGGGCACAGCTACAGATTGATTATGACTTTTGTCATCCCACTCACTGCCAGTTATAGCAATAGGGGAGATATAGGGAGCCATCCTCTCTTTTTTAACAATATACTACATTAATTGGTCAAACAACTCAACGCACATAAGCATCCATTACAGAAGGATAATCCTCATTCCCTGGTAAAAGGATCACACCAATGATGAGAGGTTTGGGACACAGAAAATGAGCTCTAGTCTAAGTAGCCTCTGAGATGTCTCCTACATTTTTGAGAAGCCTAGCCTTCTGAGCACAAGAGGGTGCAGATCTGTAGACTATACAATCGGAGTAGCAGTTCCTTACTTTAGTGAACAGTTGAATTCTTGTAGTCTACTGGAGTGGAAAAACAGTTCTTCTCTACATTGAGATCACTGCTAGAGGATGATAGGTATTTTTCTACTTCATATCCCTATTTAATTGTGGGCTATCGTCTATTGCCAGAATGACTCTTCAGTGAGGACAGTTCAAAGTTACAGTGCCCTCTGAAGTGAACACTGCATGAAAATTCACCATTTTCCACTGTATTGTGAATAAGCCTTGGCGCACAGGACGTCCCCAGCACCTACAACACCCTGTGGAGTAGCTCTTAAAGAGGTTCCTAGTACCTTTGCTCATCCTCTGGCTTTCCTTCACAGCTGTGGCACCTGTCCTAAATGCAGTTGAAGCAGCATGAGGGCATGCCCTTGCATTGCTTAAAACAATTCTTCAGAACCAAACAAAATGATAAAGGTGGGTCAAAATCTTATGGCTACATCTTGCACTGTTCCTCCACGATCCTCAGTATCCATGCTATATCTACATTGTTTCTTCAAAAATAGGACACTATTATGGGATGTCCCTGATTTCATACATGGATGACCCTCATCTACATAATTGTAATAACAAAGAAAATAATGTAAATAATTCCCAGAGGAATGTCTTCAGGACAACCAAACCTGAATGGAAGAAGATCTACAGAATCATTTTAACACTTAGGAACAAATCAGCCAGAAACTCAAAAACCCCTCAATGATGAGTACTTTTCACTGGATTTTCAAATGAAAAATTGTGAACTCATGTAAACCCCACTTGATGAATTCAGCCAATGCAGCCAGGCCCTGCGCCCAACCCCCTCACCCTCCATGGGCAGCCAAACCCTCATTGTGCACGGCCTTTGCCCATGCGCAGTGTGGTGTTGGGCGCAGGGCCTTGCTCCCCATGGGCAGCCAAACCCACACCACACACAGCCAAAGAGTGGAGTTGGGTGCAGGGCCTAGCTGAATTGGCCAAGCCTTGTGTCCAACCATCCATGGGCAGTCTACCCTCCCACCACGCATGGCCTTTGCCTGTGCGTGGCATGAGTTAGCCACAGGGTCAACCACCAGTATGCGGCCAACCCACCACAGACACCCCACCCCCTTTTTATAATGGTTTTCCAAATCAGCGTAACCCTTGCTGGAGTCAGCATGGCCCCTGTGCCCCCGTGGGACTCCTGCTGGAGCAGGGGAGTCTTGCTGGCTCCCACGAGAGTCCTGCAGGATCAGAGTAACCCAAAATAATTTATTTTTAAATCTCGACTACCCACAAGATCCAGGGGGTCAAGGAATCTCTACTACCAACACCTTTTACCTTATTTCCCATAAAATTTAAGTGTGATTTTTTAACAGTGCTACAGCCCAAATGGCTGAACCGAATTACACTGGTGATGGGTACCCTGCGAGTCTCGTGGGCTGGCGGGGTCACAGAGGGCTTCCTCTTGAGTGAAATTAAAAGTATCATGGCTTTCAACTGCACGTGGTTGACCACCCTTTTCAGGGGCTGGCGCATGACCTGGCCGTAAACCCAACCCCATGCTGCAGACGGCTAAAGGCTGTGCACAGTATTGGGTTGGAATAGTAAGCTATGGTAACAAAATAGTACTTTAAGTTAAAAAAAAGTAGAGCTTCACTGAGAAAAACTAAATGTTAAAGTAATGTTATAGTCAGGTGAAAATGTCACTTAAAATGCAACGTTTTTTAACTCTAAAAACCACTGAAATTCACCAATTATAGTTAACTGAAGAAACTATAACTTGCGCCCTCGCCATGCACTGCTTATGGCCTCACACATTACATCATTCAGGAAATGTTCTATGACATACATGATAGCATCACTAATGATGCACGAATGACAACATTGATCACAACACTGTGTATGGGAGAGCGCAAGTTATAGTTTCTTCAGTTAATTATAACTGGTGGATGTCAGTGGTTTTTACAGTTTAAAAAATTGCATTTTGACTGACCATTTCACCTAAGTATAATGTTACTTCAACCTTTATTTTCTTCATTGAATATATCCTTTATTTTCTTCATTAAATATATATAGGCTGACATTTCACTCTGTCCAAAACCAGAGAAATTCAGCAGTTATAGTTAGCTGTGCTAACTATAAATCGCGCCCCCGCAATGCACTGCTTAGGACTTCACATATTACACCACTCATGGCATGGTCAGTGACATCACTGATGTTCTTTAAAAACCATCTTTCAGACCTATTTTCCGTTTTTGAGGTTATTCGAGATGTCGCAATGACGTTATTAACCGTGACGATCGCTCCATTTCCATAAAGTCTAAAACACATATATACACACATATTACAGTCATGTTTTTCTAGAGAGTTTCTATAAAAACCATCTTTAAAACCTATTTTTGTTTTCGCGATGACTCGTGACACGTCGCAAAAAAGCAAAGCAACAGCAGGAATTCAATAGCCACCACCACATTCAACAATTATAACTATCTTACTAATTCTAACCATCACACTAGATAAATCACTATCTAATTAACGCTATAAAAACATTTATCAATATCTCAACTACTCTATAACAGTCTGTATTAATGATTCACTCGGTTATGTGAGTGCATGCATAAGACTCTGAGTGGGTCTGTCACTGCATATATAAGTCTATCAGTGGATATCAGAGTAGATTTGTGAGTCTTTCAGTAAGTGTGTCACTGGCTGCATAAGTCTCTGAGTGCGTCTTTCTATCAATGAATGTATGAGTGGAAGTACAAGGCTGTCAATGGCTCTGTGAGTCAGTACTTAATTGTCAGACTGGATCTGTGACTGAGCCAATCAATGTCTCAGTGGGTGTTTGAGTGGAATTATAAGTTTCTCAGTGGGTCTGTGAGTCAATGCATGAATGTCTGAGTGAGTCTCTGACTGGGCGTGTGAGTGTCTGAGGGGGTCTCTGAGTGGGTCTCTGAGTGGGTGCATGAGTGTCTGAATAGGTCTGTGAGTGGGTGCATGAGTCTCTGACTGCGTATGTGAACTGGATCTATGAGTTGGTGCATAAGTGCCTGAGTGGGTCTGTCTATCAGTGAGTGTCTCAGTGGAAGCAAAAGTCTAACACTGGGTCTGTAAGTGGGTGTATGAGTGTCTGAGTGGGTCTTTACATACGTGCGTCACTCTCCAAGTGACTCTGAAAGTGCGTGCATGAGTACCTGAATGGGTATTACAGTGGGTACATCAGTATCTGAGTGGGTATGTGCCTGGATATATAATTGTGCGAGTGGGTATGTGAATGGGTGTATAAGTGTCTGAGTGAATATGTGAGTAGGTACATAAGTGTGTGATAGTCACCGGCTAGTGTGTACAAATGTATAGATATATTTTATATTTTCACCAATATTCGCATAGACATCGCAATAGTCGCAATGTCCCCGCAATGGTACACGGGGGGGCTGTGCTGGTTTTTGAGGCATCATCGCAAATATCACGTGCGATTAAAAAAATCAATTTTCGACACATAACTTGTCACTAACACCCCCATTTCTCAAACATGGGGTCAGAGTACCTCTACTCTGACCCCTTATGTTAGCTTTTTCAGAAATTTTCAGCCCCTGGAACCGTTCCCGATCAATAAAATGGCGGGTGCAACTTTCTATTCAGGTTCCATCCAGCCAATAGGAGCATTCCCGTTGGTGTGTGCATTCGCGAGTAATCGCGAAACCACAGCGAAATATCCGCAACCAGAGATATCACTATAGTTTTCAACTTAAATTAAAACTACTAAACAGATTTACCCTAAATAGGCAAAAGGCACTTCCTTGACCCAACATCAACCTCCCTGCCAAATTTGGTGTAAGACCGTTCAGCGGTTCGGGCTGTGGTTGTGGCTAAAGGTTCCTATGGGAATTAACATTACAAACGCACCCTTATTTCGTGCCCCAAATTCTCAGTCCCAACTGCACGGATCACCCCCAAACTTTCCATGACAACCAGAACCTACCTTGACACTTTTTGGGAAAAAGTTCGTGAAGATTGGTCAAATAACGTCAAAGTTATAGCCAAGTCAAAAAATGCTTTTCCTATGGAAACTGGGTCCTAACTATAACTACCTACCGGCGACCGCCGGTAGGTAATAATATATATATATATATATATGTAACACACACACATATATATATAAATTTGTTAAGCGGTTTGGGCTGTACCTGTGTCTAAAGTTCCTATGGAAAAATGAATGGGGAAACGTGTTTTGAGACCCCCCTTCTCCCTTTTTAGTTACACAAAACTACACAAAGGCAACCTCCATTGTTATATATATATATATCTCTATATCTATATATATATATATAGATATAGAGATATATATATATAAAATACAAGTCAGTTTTTTTTAAAAGGCGCAGTAGCTCGGAATTTATAAAAAAAAGTCAAAAGATTTTAACTTTTCTATAGTTAGATAAGGATAGCAAAAGATAAATATGTTGCCATAAATATCTCCTTTCTACTGTCACTGCACAGCTGGAAAAACTGAGCAGAAGAAAGAAAACCAATATTTTGTTTTCATTCTTTAAACAACTACTTTAATTATGCTTCGTATCCAGACCTGTCTCTCTCCTCAGCTGCTGGCTCTGGCAGCAGGCATTGGGATGTCAGAACTCAACTGTAATAACTTATTAAAGTTGAGTTCTGACATCATTTCTTTATTATTGGTGGCAGGGTGCGACACAAGTCACCTATTATAAAGAAATTAGAGACAAGTTTTATACAGGGTTTTCAGAATCCAATGTATTATCATTAATAATATCAAATAGCAATAAAAAAGTGTTTATATTAATAATAACACAAAAAGTATTAACAATCAATTATTAAATGTTAACAGTCATAGTAAGTTATTTTGTAAAGAAAATTGTGCTGGAGCAGCGACATTGTATTAATGGAGACAAATACCAGTTGCTTATATTAACTGACATCCTAATACCACGGGATTGGTGGTACAAAGTAAGGGAGCGCACACAAAAAGCAATTAGATTTAGATGTAGGAACAGGATGAACTATATAGAAAATAAAGTTTCTGTGGGAAAAGTGGAAAAGTTATTGCCAAAGTCCATCTCAGCTGAGATAACACTAATGAAGTCATATTTCTTTAAGTCGGAATATTCATAAAGAAGTCAAGTATATATTGAAGGCTTCCCTTTTACTTATCTTACCCTATGTCCTCTTGTTAACAGTGATTGCACACTCAAGATCCTTGTGACACAACTACAGTATAATAAAGTACTGAAAAAATCAAAAAGCTAATAGGACTGACCTTTCGTTTAAAGAGAAAAGTGCTTCCCTGTTCAACATGAAGATGTACTTTGTGTCCAGATATGTAAGATTTTGGGAAAAAGAGTGCCAGTACATGAAGCTCAGGTGAGCAATTTTTATCGTATATTTTGTTGTTATGTAAAGTCATAAATAATGTTTGGCCTTCCCTTACATTGCCAGCGCCTGAATACCCTCACGGGTGACAAGAAGTACTCTACAAATCTACCAATTGATGGATTGATTGATTGGTTTACGTTGCTCGCAACTGCCTCCTGCTTCCTACAGGATATCTCTAGCTTTTTTTAGGGAGCCTGAGTCTTGTGCACAAATATTACATGGAGTAGACCCTTTGCAGACAGTAGAGTCATTTATGATCCATAAGTCTGATGTTTATTGGAATATTGTCAAAGATAACCCCCTAACACTTGGCACTCTTTTTAAATTTATCAAGGGCAATGCCCAGCTCCGGAGGATATGTAATGCAGCTTCTAATTGGTCAATATCAGTTTTTAGGTCTTGACTATGGACAGCTTTTAGCTGACTGTGTTAAAGACTTAGGGCCATATTCTCAAGGAAGTGGCGGAGAGAGGCGTTAGCCTTCTTGGCTTAACGCCTCTCTCCGCCACTTCGGAAACGCAAGGCTGCACCCTATTCTCAAGGATACGGTGCAGCCTCGTGTTTCCCCCTGCGATGGCGCTAAGTTTCACAACTTAGCGCCAACGCAGGCACCCTTGCACCAGAGTGCAAGGGTGTCTGCAAGCAAGGAGGTTTGTTTATGTACAGGAAGGTGTCCCTTCCTGCACATAAACAAACCTTAAATACCAGTTTGTAACTTACATGTGTGCTGCTTCATGCAGCACACATGTAAGTTACAAAACGACATTTTAAAAAGGTTTGTTTATGTACAGGAAGGGGGACCTTGATGTACATAAACAATAAAAGGCTTTTTGCTTTTTCCATGTGTGCTGCACAAGGCAGCACACATGGAAAAAGCAGAAACAAGGAGAAATAAAGCATTTCTCCTCGTTTCGCCAACTTAAGACCAGATTTTTCCTGGTCTTAGGTTTGGCGCTACCTCCTATTTACGCTGCCCTTGTGAATAGGATGTAGCGTCAAACTCAATGGGTGTTGTGGTGGAACGCTCACCGCAACACCCGCTGCACGCCACTTTCACGCTAAAAACAGCGTGAAGGGGGCCCTATTCATAAGGCAGCGTTAAGCCACTTAACGTGGCTTAACGCTGCCTTGTGAATAGGGCTAAGCCCCTATCGCCACCACAACGTCACTAAAAGTGACCGTTGTGGTGGCGATGGGGGCTTGAGAATATGCCCCTTACTGTGGATGATACCAGTACTTACAGTGGGCTTTGTGCTGTTATAGGGATTCTGCACACACAGAGCTATGCACAGGATGATAGGACCTCGGAATATAGTGGTGAGCCTACCATAAGCCGTAGCACCTAAAACCCCAACCCAACTAGCCTTAGCGTCCCATTAGCAACAATGTACCATTGATTAGACAACCCAGAACACGGTATCTCTCTCTCAGGACTAGCAGTAGCAAGAACACCCTTTCGTCACTCACTCATACCTGTCCACAACGGGCGTAAGAAGTGACACAGTATAGGTTAAAATGTTTATTTCAACTTACGTGCTCTAAGATACAGTACACGTGTCAGTACTATCAGCATAATGCATAAGAATAATATAATCAGCATAGTTACAACTCCATAGAATACAAACGGGAAAGCATTTCATAAAGCAGTGGCTATAGGGCTAAATGACCTTACCACCCTCCCCGTGCTAGGAGCTAGTTTATTATGAAAATAGAAGACCTCTGGGCTTTGACTAGCGAACCCCCATACCTCAGTCTCTAGATGCAAAGACTACATCAGCAGACAATCACAGCTCTTCTCCCTGGAAAGGTTTTTCTCCAAGTCCCTCTTAAGCGGGAAAACCGCAATATTAAAAGCACACCAATTTCTCCATGGCAGCTGTACATGAGTGTTATGTCTAGGTGCGAGGGACTGGCCATATCAGCAAGAACTAGGGACGTTGTTTTTCGACCTTGTAACTGTTGTTCAGACTGAGCCCAAAGGGAACAGGAGAAAAGGTGAGAGACAGAAAATGCAGACAGTTGTAAAATAACTTGGCAGAAGCAGAGGGCGACAGAATAACGGCTAAGAGTAACGTGCGCAAAAGTCATCATGGCAGCCAGGCCTATGCCAACGTATCCAGGCAGGCCAGGAGGCCACAAACCACAAGACAGTGCCAGTCCATTGATGACCATTGGTTGACTTTCTAGTAAATATCATTTGCTTGCTTTTTATTCAGTTACTTTCCTTCTTCTTCTTGTGTTTATCTGCTCCATGGAGCACAGCTTCTTTGCCACCCTTTTAATTAAATGACTTGCTTTCTTCCACTGCTTAATTCACAATACAACAATTTTCTTTTTGTTTCAGAATTCCACGGACTGCATTTTTTTGCGGTTTCTACCTTGCGTACTACTTCCCTCTTCAAATTTCTGCCCGCTGCACTTTCCACCTTGCTCACACCCACAAACTCTTCCATTGCTTCACCTATCTGACATTTTTTACATTTTATTTTTTTAGCCAATTCCGTGCCACGCTCGTCGTCATCTCCTCACTTTGGGGCATATTCACAAGGACCTACCGCCGATTTAACTCCACCTTAACCCATCAAAAGTGGAGATCGATTTAACACCCCATTCACAAGCGGGTGCAAACTGCAGACATCGCCAGTATTCCTGCGATAACTGCCCCAAAATTTACCCCCACGGTGGACACCACCAACTAACCCTAATGAGATGCAGAGTAGGCGTTCCCGTGCAAAAACACACGGAAAAACCACAACACCACTTTCACAACAAACTGCCAGATCTGCGATGCGAGTCAAAACCACGCGATAAGCTGCGGTAGCAGCAGGGATTTAACACCTGCCTTTTGCTGGTGTTAAGCAGGACGACTACCTGCAGCATGAAAGGGAGCCCAGCCAAGAGCCATATCTGAAGACCCACAGATGCCATGGAGACAATGATCATGCAGCTCCGAGACCCATGAGGGCCACAACACCCACCGCCAACCACCCCAGGCCCGCCACCACCCCCAGGACCCGTTCCCCCCGGGAACACCACAGAGGCAGCGTACACAAAGACAGCGGACCCACCTGAAACGCACCTGCCGCCCAGACCCAACGCCAGAGGAGGACATTGCCCACTACAGGCCCAAAAGGACAACCATCCCCCGCATCCTGACCCACATCCCCCACCTGCTGACGGTACCAACCCAGCGGACAACCAACATCCCTCCGCAGACAAAGCTGCCGGCTGCGCTGCACATGTCGGCCTCTGGTACCATCCAACCCACAACTGCCAGAGTCGGAGGAGTCACACAGCCAGCCCCCATCCAAGGTCATCACACCTGTCCTGGATGCCAACATCAGCCTGGTACCCCAGCACCTCCACTTCACCCACACTGCGCAGGAGCAGCTGGAGACCAAGCAAGGCCCCTACGCCATAGCTGGATTCCCTCATGTGTCGGGGCCAATCAACTGCACACATGTACCCCTCGTGCCCCCTGCTGACACTGCACACAACTACCACAACAGAAAGCACACGCATCCCATGAATGTGAGGCAATAGTGGACCGCCCGGGACTCCTCAACAATGTCGTGGCCAACTCCCCAGGCAGAGTGCATGATTCTCACATCTCCCGACAGTCCATCATCACCCAGCGCTCCCAGGATGGCACCCATGGAAATGCAGTGCTCGTTGGTAAGTCCAAAATGAACACACCACACACCTCCAGCCCACAGTCATGCAGCTCACGACACTGGCAATGGGCATGCAGCACAACTACATTCAACATGCCAACTGACCAGACACGACAACACAACTCCATTGGGAACTTGGCCCTGCCATGCCCACAACCCAGCCATGGCATGGCACCACAGACACACAATAGCAGGATGTGAGGAGAGGCATGGAGCAGGCATGTGCGAGAGCGGCAAGTGACTAAGGAATGTGAACCTACCCAATGCCAGGTGTGGCGTGGAGGTGCCAGACAGACCACAGTGTGCAAACCACGGAAATGGCCATGTAGTGGCCAGTGGACGCTACCATGTCCCCACAGGCTGTGGGGCAGAACGCAGAAATGTCGCACGTTACGTCCCCCCCTGCATGCACGGGCGGAGTGGGTTGGACCTGCGTACGCCAGGCCTGCGTAGGGGTGTGAACAAAAAGCCCGTCGCACTGGGCGTGGTTCTCATTCGGAATTGACACCGCGTCTGCCAGGGCGGCGCCTCTCAGCCCGCCACGAGTCCTGCGCCGAGCGCGGCGGGGCCTGCGTCCCTGTGCGCCTGCTGCACCCCGGGCCACTGGTCCCCAGACCCGTCATGCCTGCCCCAGCGCACCAACGAGGCTCCGCTCACCTGCCTACACCGGCGTGTGTCAAAGAGGGCCCACCATGTGCCGGTGCAAGCTCCAAGCCCCAGTCCCGCGACCTCTGCAGCCTCCGCAGACCATCGCTAGCCCCCACGACGCTGGCCCACATTACTCCTTTCTCATTGACATACTCCACCTGCGTCCTCTTCGGCCCAGTAGGTTCCACATGTGGAACTGTGTCCTGAGTCTTGAATGGCAGTGACCCCAGGTCCGTGGCAGCGGCCACAGCACCAGACTCCCTTCGATCAGTGAAGCATAATTCCGTATCGCAGGCCTGCGACACGTGGTGCCACTAACCCTGTTCAACGCAAGCCGGCGACACGTGGTGCCACTAACCCTGTTCAACGCAAGCCGGCGACACGTGGTGCCACTGAACCTGAACTACGCAGGCCGGTGGGACCATCCAACCTAAGCCGTCGACACTCGGTGAATGGCCCGTGCTGACCGCTGCCTCAGGCCTACACTGCAGTCCAGTAGGTCACACATGTGGAACTGTGTCTTGGGTAAGATGTGGAGGAGTCCACACCATTGGACACGCCTCATCGCAGGCGGCATCCCCTAACAGCACTGGTGCCACTAACTCTGTGCGCAATGAGTCATGGGCACTATCTGGTTGGACCTTGGTGGCGTCTGAGTCCATGGCCTGGGGGTTTTCTGCATCTTCATCTGGCTGGACCGGACTTGGTGTCCGACATGTGTCTGTTCCATTCACCTCCACCATAGTGACTGTTTCAGCGTGGTTCTGCTCTCTGCATCATGCCCTGGGGGTACACATTCCACTGTCCACCGAGACACTCCGCGACAAGCCCCTTTGTCATCTACGGAAACCTGCTCTGCACTCGTGACCCTGCCCCAGTGCCCCGCAAGTCAGCGGCCCGTGGCGGTAGGCCCTTGCAGGATGCTGTGCATCCTGGGCCACTAACTCTGTGCAGCACAAGTCATGGGGCCTTTATGGTTGAATGGTTGTGTCCTTTACCATGTACACTGTTGTCGATTTCTGACTGCACGAGGCAAGCCCTTGATGGCTGGTGTGCACACACCCCACACACATCCAACACAGGTGTCACTCGATATGTGTGCCTGCTAATAAATGTGGCCTGGCGCACGTGCACGTAGCCATTCACACCATCTGAGTAAGTGTGTCCGTGTGGTCATTGTGTCAGCATGATGGGCACGGGCCCTGCAACATCACAGTGTGCTGTCTTCAGCGGACGATACCATGTCACCTCAGCGTTGGCAGTGACCTTGGACATGTAGCTTCGCCCGCCCCCCCTGCATGCACAAGCGGCGTGTGCTGGTCCGGCGTACGTCAGGTCAGCGCAGGGGTGTGCTGATTTGGCAGGGGGAGCAGGGCGTGGCTCGGACCTGGCCTTGGGCAGGAAGTGTGGTAAGTGTGTATCTGTGTTGGGGTGTTGTCGCCACCAGGGCCACTTCCCCTGGGATCACAGTTTACTGGACTTTGGACGCAGCTATTACGCGTTTACCGGTTTGTGCCCCCGTCACCCTCCCCCTCTTCTTTCTTAATGTGTCTTTCACCCTCCCCCTCCTCTTTCCCCCCTTCATTCTATGTCTACTCCCCCTGCTCCTACCCCCTCTCCCCTTGTATCTCTCCCCTTGCCTGCTTTTTCCCTTACGTATATGTCCTTATTTTGTCTCAACCTAACATGTAATTTTGTAGCTATGCACTAATAACTGTGTAACCTTTGTAACGATGTAACCTGCAACTATGTTCTGATTCTCATGTAAAGCGCTCTGATACCTCCGGGTCTAGCCAGCGCTATATAAATCCTTTCAAAT
The DNA here is from genome assembly GCA_963921515.1 of Calotriton arnoldi. NCBI lineage: Eukaryota > Metazoa > Chordata > Amphibia > Caudata > Salamandridae > Calotriton > Calotriton arnoldi. The sequence continues at coordinate 177,910 of CAWUFW010014872.1, forward strand.
GTTGACTACTAGTCACCTATGCTACCCATATACTACTATCTACCTCTTTTGTACTGAATGGCGAATACCGAATGTATGTATACTACCTCAACCATCTAATGTTTAATAACTGTATATTGTAAAGCGCTCTGATACCCGCGTGGGTCATGTTCGCGCTATATAAAACTTTATAAATAAATAAAAATAAATAAAAAGTAGTCGATGTTGCAATGTAGCATGCACCAGGAGGGCGAGCCCACACGGACGGGGAAATGTAGGAGCGCAAGACCACTCGGGGTCTTGGCACATGCATGCCAAGTGTTATGTGTATCAGTCCTGCGGCTGCATGAGTCAGTTGCCTAGCCTCATTCGCAGCGCGATCACAGCCAGCCATGGACTGTACACCTGTGTCCGCCCTGTCCGGACCATTGGCCTACACTCACGTGGCCGCACACCTTCAAAGGCCAGCGTCACGGTGTTGTTGGCATGCCGCTGGACATGCGCGGACAGGCATTACAATGGTGTGCCGTAGGAGTGCACGTGATACAACCGTGCAGCGCACACAAGTGTGGGGGCTCGTGGGAGGGAGGAGCAGCTGTGAGGCAACGTAACACACAGTGAGGCCGCTCATGTGCCACGTGCTGGGCATATGATCCATGATTCCCAGACATCCCACCACACCCATGACAGGCCTCTGTACATCTCCTGAATGCATGCAGATGGTGAAGTTACTGTAGGGATGAAGGGTCCTTTGTCTGTACTATCAGGCGGTGGCACATCTGCAGCTCCGAGCTGGGACTTGCATGTGGACAGCACCCCCTGACAGATACGATAGCATTTACTTGCGACTCCCACACTACGCACTGCCCGACCTGAGACCAACGTGTACACATCCCACACGCAGGAGTCCTTGGTCGTAGTTAGCGTGCGTGAAATGGCCTTCACACGTACTCCCACCCCACCCCAGGCCTGCACCCGTTGCACACAGACACTGATCATTGCTCCGAGCTGTGCCATTTCATCTACAGGACTGGCGCAGGGCAAGCCAGTGCCGCTTCAAGCAGGGTCACTGACGCAATGGCAGGCCATCCCGGACACATGCTCGACTCCAGTCACGTGGACCTGTACCGTGCACGTCTGCTGCATGTACTGGGGGCACTGCCGTTGGCAGTGCTGCGGATCAGTTACCGGCTGAGCTTCCGCCTTGCGAACGTCACCTGCGTTCAGCCTGTGTTGCATTGTCGCTCGTGCATATTCGAGTGGACCATGGATGTCTGCCTCTCCAACGTAACGGTAGCTGACCTGGATTTCGACGTGTGTGTGCGCCCCCTGTTGGCCCACGACCAGGAGTGTCACCGTGATGCCCGTTTATGGCATGCATGGATGTTTGGCATGCATGCTGGCAACTGGACCTGGGAGATTGCATGAGTCGTCGTGTGCAGTGAGCGCATTGAACGACTACCCGATTGGGCTTTGGTGCACATTGGGGCCAGGGGTTGGAGTCAGCACATCTGTCCGGGTCAGCTGATGGATTACGTTGATGACATGTCAGATGTGGTGGACAACGATCTCTCATTGGAGATGTTGGCCTACGCTGCTGCACTCACGTTCATGGACGAGTGACAAGGTACCTGCAGCCACAACTGGATGTGGCCCATTGCATGTGTCCCGACGCCTGGTAGCATGTTGGGAATCTGGTCACATGTCCCAAGACGACAGTGGACATGGCTGCATTGGCCTGGACTCCTGATCCATGCGCGGACAAACAACGCGGGTTGGCACTGACTTGTGTTGGTGATGGACTCCCCCGGGGTGGACATGGGTGCTTTCCTACGTTCCTCATTCAGACATGCTGCTGCATTGGTCTGCATATCGTGGCAATTCTCTTGGCCGTACTGACATGCACTTGTTGATAAAGTTTCCGCACTTTCACTTGTCTCCAACTGTGTTGTGTCTTGATTTGTATGCCAATGTGTGTGTCACGGTCTCTCTGGCTCCCTGCCATACGTGCATTGCTACCCCATCAGGGCTGTGGGTTTGTACTTGTGCATTATCATGCCCCTGTTTCGTGCTCTGCCAGATGCGTATGGCCATTTACCGGCCACAAGCGGGTGCACTTGTGTCCTGTGTTCGGTTGTGCAAATGTTGGTGTTTGTACCACATTGTGTTGGATGTTGGGGTGCTCTGCTTCCTATGTGTGTGTGCTGCATTGTGTGTGAGATGTCCCTTCAGCTCTGATTTGGCTCATCCTTCTCCCTTTCAGGCAGTGTGGTTTTCACTTCTGTGCTTGTTCAGTGGTGTGATATTGCCGACTTGTGTGACGTGTGCTCTTGGTTGGTGTTGTTACTCTTGGGCATGGTTTGTCTGCAGTTGTGCTGTGCTTAATTGTGCATGTGTGCCATTGTGCCCATCTCCCCCCGTCCCCCCAGTCCCTGGTCGTTCCTCTCCCTGTTGCTGTTGTGTCTGTTGTTTTGGGCAGTTTCCGGTCCCCGACTCCTGCCACCATCTCCAGACTGATGTGGTGGACACCATTTCCTCCATGTCATCCAGCTCCTGGTGTGGCGCTGGACTTCCACCTCCGGTGTGCATTGCTGCCTTCTTGTTGTTGGCATGTTTCTGCTTGTTTGTGCGTTTCGCATCATTCCGGCTGTTCTGGTTTTCTTCCATTGTCCTCCTCCGCTCTCCGGCTGCATTCACCTTGTCCACGATGGCCTGCCATGTACAATGTTTTGTTGCCAATGGGGCTTGTGGGGTTGTATACTGGCTCCGGTTGCCTCCATTGTGCTTGGCTGTTGTTTTCTGTTTGGTTTGTCTTTCTTTTTCAGGCTTTTGTTGTGCTTATTCCCGCCTGCCGTTGTGTGTCGCGGGCCTGGCGGGGCTTATCGCTGCTTTCCTCATCACGAATGGGCTCATCGCACGTATTTTTGTGTTGTGGTTTGTGTTTTTATCTCCGTCGAGGTGGTTGTATCGCGGACATTGGCCGCGTTTCGGCGGACTATCGCATGAGTACCGCCGTGTTGTAGAATTCCACGTTAACACGGGGTTATTTTCCCAGCGATAGGCTGCGATGTGTAAAGTTGCGTTAACATATTTTGGAGATGTTTAGCACACGTTCTTGTGAATATACCCCTTTGACTTTTACAGCTCTCCAAATCACTGTTGCTCCCCAGCCCTCATTGTTCAGTTCTATAAAAATAATCTGTTTTGGAGAGCCAGAAGCTCCAATTTGGTAGATGCTCACTCCTTTTTCTTTAATGTGCTTTCACACATATTTATTTTATTTACTGCTTAAGATTAGCTGCTGTCATCTTGGAATGGTAAATTAACAGTTCAAAAAAGGGAAAAATGGCTGCGTATCATGGAGCGTATGTGTGTATCTGTCATTATGCTGTGGCTGCTTGTTTTTTTGTTCTTGTCAATGCTTTTCCACATCAGCAAACAATATATAAATATTTTTCTGCCGATGCAGAACAGCACAGGCAAAAAGTAAAAGGTCAGATAACAATATTGAAAGATGAGACCTTGTGACTTTGCCAGTCCTTGACTGGTATAGATTTAATTCTTCTGAATCGAGTGCCTGCGTAGGGTTAGATTATGCATTTTAGAACTTTGTACAGGTAAATAGGTCTTCTTTATTATTTTCATGACACTCTCTACAAGAAAGCAAATAAACTAACCTCTAGTGCATGGTGCATCTGTCTTGGTTGTTAGGTTACAGTTGTTTAAGCTCTCTCTGCGCTAAATGTTTGCAATACATTTCTATGAACAGTGTGTGATCGGGCCAATAGACCCAGCAGAGCTATTTGAATGATGCCATCATCTGGGAATGTGTGTGGAAAGATTGCATTTAAGATTTGGGGGGGGGGGTAGCTTCAGATTTTTCCAACAATCACACTGGCATATAATGTTAAAATACATTATAGGACAAGCAGGGTGCATGAGAGGGGCGTAAGGGGCAGTAGAGAGGCATAGAAATGTAGCCTGGTAGGAGTACTAAGTGAGAGAAAACACAATATTTTGTAAATAACAAACATTTTCGAGGACTTTTAAAACAGAGACAGTGTATGTGCATTTTTGTCTGTGTGTACGTAAACATTCCTGGTGAAATCCGACAGCCACCTCACCATACCTGACTGAAAGCACCGGTACCCAACTATTTATCAGAAAATACATTAGTTAGGGGTGTGACACCCCAAACATTCCCCTTGAAGGTATAGCCCTGCATTTTATTGTGTGAGATATGTCTTTTTATTTGCAAGGTGGCAATCTTAGGGGCTCATTACGATGGCGGGCGGACATCAGTCCGCCCGCCATCGTTGCGGTGCTGGGACCGCCCGCCAGACGTGCGGCGTCCCACCACTGCAATTAGCTGTCTGCAGCACCGTACGCAATGCTAAAATGCCATGCTGAGCATTTCCCTGCACTATGTGGCAGGCACCACGCGGTGCCTGCCACGCAGTGCAGGGAAATGCAGGGGGTACCATGGGTATCCCCCCAGTGCACCCCCCAACACAGAGGGGGCCCGCAACGGGCCCCCGAATCCAGCCTCCGCCTGTGTGACAGGCGGAAAGGGATATCCTAATCCCTACAGCGGTGTCTGCAAGGCACCGCCGCAATGCTGGCCTGTGTTTTGGTTCCGCAAGGTGGGCGGAAAAGGACCGCCTTGCGGAATCGTGGCGGACGGACTTTCCGTCCGCCGGGGACAGATTGGGATTCCCACCGCCATCCTAATTCGGCGGTGGGAATATCCTGTGTGATGGCGGAAGGACCGCCACTGCCGGCCCGGCGGTGGCGGTCTTTCTGCCATCCTAATCGGCACCTTAGTTTGGGGAGTGCTACAGCACCCTCTATGGAGAGAACAGACTTTGGATGGTGTACTGACTTTGACTCAACATGTTTCCTAGGACCGTCATCTATAAATGTTGGACTGCCCAGGCATTAATGCACTATTCCTCAGGATGATAGCTGTGTTATGAATTGATGTGAATTCTAAATTGTGTTACCAAATATTTAATAGGTTTTCCTGCTTGTCTTATGTTTGCAACCATTCAGCATTTAAGAAGAAGTCTGCACCACCTGAGAAAACATGCTTTGCAGTTACATAGAGACATCTTGGTGGATTGATGCTGCTGCTGCAGAGATTAGGAACGTAATGTAAAAAAAAGACGCTATAGAATGATGGGCATAAGCAAAGCGTTCCCAGAGTCCACAGATGATGGGCATAGAGCAGAAGAGAACACTAAGAGCATTAACTGATGACATCCGTGTTAAAAAAATGGGGATAAGCAATTTTACTATAGCACCCTGTGGTGAATGATATATATAGAGCGCGTTGTGGTCAATAATGTCAATCAGAGCTGAAAAAAATAGGATGACAACTTTAATCTGAATGGAGTTCCTTTTATTGTGAAACAGAAGTTGTTCCATTGAATCTTGCTCACAAGTAATTTCGAAATATTTACAAATTTGAGGTGGGTCTCAATTTGGCTGTGTGAAAGTGGTATAAGGGAGGTAATTTTAGGGGGCAAATCCCAACTGCTCCTTTTATGTCAGCTAGGACGTGATCAATGGTCTCAAGCCTTACAATCCAACATCTATTCTGAAAACTCCAAAGATGAAAAATACACGGACTCCAGATCCATCTCTTTCCTGCTGCGCTCCCAGACAATCCGATGACCTAATAGAGATATAAAGAAACTGAATACCCATTTGAAAAAAAACAAAATCCTCACCATTAACAGGTAACTTCTCCTAATCTCAGGGGTCTTGAAATTTATTATACTTTTATCATTTATCTTTAAAATATGATTTTTCCGTCTCATTTAAAGCTAAAACATGGATACTTTTGGGTTTTGTTTGCTCTTAGCAAATAACTATGGGGGTCATTAGGATGGCGGGCGGACTTTAGTCCGCCCGCCATCCCAGTGGTAACGGGACCGGCCGCCTGCCATGCGGCGGTCCCGCACCCCTGATTAGGATGCGACCGCCACCCTGGCGGTCGCGTTCCGCAGTTTAACCGCAGCAATGTCAGATTGACATGTTGTGCATTTCCATGCACAACGTGGCAGGCACCGCCTATAACCGCACGCCTATAACCTATAACCGCACGCATGCTAATATGGATGGCGGTGCCTGCTAGGCACCGCCACCATATTAGGGGCCAAGTCCGCCCGGCCGGCAATCGGAACGATTGCCGACTGGCGGAAAAGCGGCGGACGCCCTTTGCGTCTGCCGCGATACCCCCTGCCATCATAATATGGCGGGGGTATTACTCGTTACGATGGCGTAACGGTCGTCGCCGCCCGGCTCGGCGGTGGCGAACGTTACAACATCGTAATGACCCCTATGTCAGTTAAAGATTACGTAAGTGCTCTGTACATTATCCAGTACTTTCAAGGGTACTACCTAGGTGATACGTATAACTGTGAAACTGGACTGATCGATGTAGAAATTCTGGTTTTCTCAGGATAAGGCCTCTAACTGGAGGGACGCACATTTTTCATATGAAGAATAGACTCAAGAGTATTAATTGCCTGTTTAGGTCTCGCCTGCTGCTTGTAAAATCTATTGTTTTTAATATATCTTAAAAGAGACTTTCATCCTGCCTTCATATTTTTATTGGTCCGTATGCATGGCAGTTTACTTTTCTGTGTTTTTATTGGTTGTAACCCGTTCTCCCTTCTGTGCCTCTCTTATCAGTGTCCCATGCCTAACTACTCATTTTCATCTGCGCTGGTGGTTCGGACTTTTTTTCTTTTGGTAAATGCTGCATACCGTTTACTGTTTACATTTTGTTATCTTTCCCTCCAAACACCTAATATTGCTATATTTTTACTACTAACCAGGCAGTCACAATTGCAGTGAGCTTGCAGTTAAAAGGGCCTTGATTTAAATGGTGCAGTGGCACCGGGGCCAAAAGCTCTAGGGACCCCACTGAGCACTGATTATTGCTAAATTTGATGACTAAACAGACAGTCACCAGTGCAGTTATCTAGCAGGCACTAGGGTCATGATTACAATGGTGCAGCAGGTGCAGTGACACCGGGACCAAAAGCTCTAGGCACACCACTAAACACCTAATATTTCTAAATTCAACTACTAAACAGGCAGTCACAAGTGCAGTTACCTAGCAAGCAATAGGGTCATGATTGAAATGGTGCAGCAGGTGCAGTGGTACCGGGGCCAAAAGTTATCATAACTCCTCTAAACACCAAGGGGTCGATTCCGATCCCGGTCGGAGGCGCACCTAATACCATTCGGCCGGGAAAAAAGCCAGGCGAATGCCTGTTTCCCGACCGATTCGCACATACGTCCGAACGAGCAAGTACGATGCGCACAACTGCCCAAATCCCGACCCAGTCGTACTCACCCAATACAGGTCCTGTTCTGCGACCGAGGCGGATCCGGAAACGCAGAATCGAGTCGCACGGAAGCCAAAATGCAGCCCCGTCCGGCCGGACAAGTACGATGCGCTTTCCGTATGCGCCGAACCCGTCGCTACGCACGGCACGTCAAAGCATCCGGGAGAAGTGCACATAAGCTCCGATTCGCGCCACAAGACGATCCACGGCTACGAGACGAACACGCCAGCGACGAGGACGAGGCGAAGCAAAGAGAAAGACGAACGAGACGAACCAACCATGAATCCCATCGTGCCGATCCTACCAATATTCTACATCTATTACCGGAACAGGCACGGACGCGTACGGCGCAGAAGGTAAGTCAGACACCCACCACACAAACAAACTACACGTACCCGACATATCACACACACACAGAGGGATGCAGAAATTACTTGCAACAGCAGCACCATAGGGGCGGGATGGCTATCACCAATGACACATATACACATAGGGGCCTGGATGCCAACCACTAACACCACCCCTACCCAGGGGGTGCTAGATGCCTACCCCTACCCCTACCACCACCCCTACCCACGGGGTGCTAGATGCCTGTCACTACTACCACCTCTACCCAGGGGGTGCTGGATGCCTGTCACTACTACCACCTCTACCCATGGGGGGCTGGATGCCTACCACCACTACCACCCCTACCCAGGGGGTGCTAGATGCCTACCCCTACCACCACCCCTACCCAGGGGGTGCCAGATGCCTACCACCACTACCACCTCTACCCAGGGGGTGCTAGATGCCTACCACTACTACCACCTCTACCCATGGGGGGCTGGATGCCTACCACTACTACCACCCCTACTCAGGGGGTGCCAGATGCCTACCACTACCACCACCCCTACCCAGGGGGTGCTAGATGCCTACCCCTACCACCACCCCTACCCAGGGGGTGCCAGATGCCTACCACCACTACCACCTCTACCCAGGGGGTGCTAGATGCCTACCACTACTACCACCTCTACCCATGGGGGGCTGGATGCCTACCACCACTACCACCCCTACTCAGGGGGTGCCAGATGCCTACCACTACTACCACCTCTACCCATGGGGGGCTGGATGCCTACCACCCCTACTCAGGGGGTGCCAGATGCCTACCACCACTACCACCTCTACCCAGGGGGTGCTAGATGCCTACCACTACTACCACCTCTACCCATGGGGGCTGGATGCCTACCACCACTACCACCCCTACTCAGGGGGTGCCAGATGCCTACCACTACCACCACCCCTACCCAGGGGGTGCTAGATGCCTACCCCCACCACCACCCCTACCCAGGGGGTGCCAGATGCCTACCACCACTACCACCTCTACCCAGGGGGTGCCAGATGACTACCACTACCACCACCCCTACCCAGGGGGTGCTAGATGCCTACCCCTACCACCACCCCTACCCAGGGGGTGCTAGATGCCTGTCACTACTACCACCTCTACCCAGGGGTGCTAGATGCCTACCCCTACCACCACCCCTACCCAGGGGTGCTAGATGCCTGTCACTACTACCACCTCTACCCAGGGGTGCTAGATGCCTACCACTACCACCAACCCTACCCATGGGGGCAGGATGCCTACCACCAACAACACCCCCACTCATAGGATGGGTAATGCATGACACAACAAGCACACACCAACATAAGGAATGCAACAAAAGACATCCCCCCAACACCATGACAAGCGTGTGTAGACTGTGTCAAATGCCTACAACACTGAACATGACTTTGAACATACAATGTGACCCCCTATCACATGTGTCACACATAAATGTGTGTGGCCTCCACAATGCAAGCAGACCATGACCACTGTGGCAATGGGGTCCAACCCCCATCATCACAGTGACCAAAATGTAAGTGTGGGGCCCATAGCTGAAGCACATCTTGAACATTGTGGCAATGGGGTCTAAACCCCCATCATCACAGTGACCAAAATGTAAGTGTGGGGCCCATAGCTGAAGCACATCTTGAACATTGTGGCAATGGGGTCTAAACCCCCATCATCACAGTGACCAAAAGGTAAGTGTGGGGTCCATAGCTGAAGCACATTTTGAACATTGTGGCAATGGGGTCCAACCCCCATCATCACAGTGACCAAAAGGTAAGTGTGGGGTCCATAGCTGAAGCACATTTTGAACATTGTGGCAATGGGGTCTAAACCCCATCATCACAGTGACCAAAATGTAAGTGTTGACATTGAAAAAGCTGCAACTGGCAAACTGCATGGATGATTCCTGGTCACAGGACAACAAACACATCAGTGGCAAAGTAGTGCTTGTGTCCCATAGCAACATATATTGTGTGAGGCAAACAGTGCAGTGCAAATAAGACATACCTTTGGCCATGTGCAGACAAACATCACCCATGGGGGCTGACACTGTCAACATCCATCAATGACACAATGACAGAAGTGACCATCATAATGCAGACCCACATATTTGCACCAATGGGCACACAAATGTAGATACCCTGTGGAGACTGTAGATGTGAGGTGAACAAATAACATACCATGGCAGCAATGGGACACACAAACAATGATCATTGTGCTGACTGATGACCTAGGAGTCCCAGGGACAGCAGGTGAAACCCACCAAACAACATACAGCCAATGGCACACTAAAGATATGCCAATGCAGTGGTGCAGATGCACAAACACAAACAGGCAGACCCACACTGCACATCAAACACAACAGGTGAGGGGGTGCCAGTGTCCCCAGGCAACCACACAACACATGATGAGGCCTGAATACCAATTACACAGATGCACATACAGTGCCACACAAAAGTAACTCATGGATCCAAATCCCCTATGTGGGCAATCAGGCATTGTTAGATGAGAGGGAGCACAAATTACACATGTCACACAAGCTTGTAGGAACAGCAACTAACACAGCAAGAGACAGACCCACCACAGCACTACCCACAGGGACCCCATATTGTGCTGACACTAGCCTGCATGATAATCCCACTGTGATGACAATGTTAGATGTCGTTCACACTGTGAACACCAGCCATGTGTCCTGAGCAACTAACTACCATCACACCTACACAAGCTCCAATCAATCAGCACGGCCTGCCAGCCAAGGCCAATATGGAGGTAGGGGTCTGGCCGTGCAACAACTCACTTTTGCACACACTCAACACCACACACCCTGATCTCCACCAATGTGCAGCAGTGAAGCTCACATGGACTGGTGACATTGCACATGCACCCATGACAATACCAGGGGTGGTGGTGGGAACTAAGGTGCAGAAACCCATCACACATGGCCAGTCAACAAGACTCGTCATTTTCTGACACACAGCACAGTATGCCGTACATGGGCATGATGTGAAATCCACCACAATCAATGGGATCCCGGCCATAGTCACACACCAATGAAGAAGCCAAGGTGACACGAAGAACACACGTACACAACTACCAACATTGCAGCTCTGACCCTGAGGAGTGGCAGCAGTCACACACACAATGTGTCACAATCACTGAAAGCTAACAGAAACTGTAAATCACATGACTCGTGTAAACAACAAGTGCCAAGGGGAATCCTGAATGTGTCCCATCTGCGTTTGCCCACATCCCCAGCACTGACAACAAAGACAACCTGGGATGACAACCTCATGAACATTAGTTTGCCATGCACCCACATCACAGAGAAACCAGGTCCAAGATGCTGGATGAACACAGAACAACTCAGCAAGCATCACAAACAGGAACATCCCTAGGGACACAGCCTGTGTAGGAAAAGGGAAGGGAACACGCACAGACATGCTTACACAACACAGGCCCACGCAATGTCACCAGATTACACACTGCCATGAGGGCACTCCACTCCTGTGGAAGGTCCGCTGTGCCAAACCTTGTCTGTGCACGACCCAAACATGTCAGCAGAACACTCCGTCAGTGAGTCAACAACCACAACACACAGAAGGCTCTGCTCACATCAGCCTGGGTACGGGGGTGTCACGTCAGTCATCTGCACACACACCAAACACGTGTCAAGCAAGTTGCACTGTATACACAGATGAGTCCTTCGACATTGATGTGCAAAACTGCATGTCCAGTGGAGCTGGGCACACAGTCAGGGAAATCGGAACATTGAACAGTGGTAAGCCCACCAGATGTGCATCAGTGTAAGACAAAGATGTTCATTTACAAATGCAAAAAGGACATCCCTGTGTCAAATGCTGAACATTACACCCTCAGACTGTAGCAAAGGATGCCATAGATCCAGACTACAACAGGACACATATCCCATGGACCACATGGAGTCCATCACTGCAACACTTCATCGTCCTGATGTGAACACTATTACAACTGCAAATGCAGGATGCTACTCATCCACATCATGTACATCAAAATAAAACCCAAAAGTAAACAAAAAGAGGCTTTATTCAGCAAATGTCAGGGTAAACACGGAAGTCCAAAAGAAACTAAGGCCAATGGCCAGTCCAAAATCACAGTACCAACGGGGTGAGAAGTGACAACTGGTCACACATTGCTTGCCTGCACTGGTACGGTTGGGGGACATCCCCTTGGAGGGGCATACAAGGGGCAGGCCAGGCACTGCAGGGACAGGATCAGGGGATGGCAGAGTGAGGCAGTGAAGGGGTGGTGGGTGCAGGAGTGTCACCGGCAACTGCAGTGGAGGTGTCTGACTCAGGGGGCCGGCACCACTGTGGTACACAAGTCAGTTGATGTGGGTGCTGCAACCACTGCAGTGGGCTGGACTGATGTAGTGGACTGGGTACCCACTGCAGTGCCCGAGTCAGACATGGTGGTTGTGGACTCCACTGCAGTGCATGAGTCCAAGGGAGTGGAAGGGTGGGCAGATGAGGTGGGCAGGACAGAGGGGGGGGACCCGGTCCCCACAACAGTGCCACTAACAGGCAGAGCGTCTGGGTTGGGGGTGGAAGAGCAAGTGGCAGGGGGAGGGCCTAAGCAGTCTGGGGATGCGGTATCGGTGTGTGGGGGAACCTGGGGCAGGGTGTGGCGGGGGAACCTGTGCAGTGGTGGCCTGGGGGATGGAGGAGAGAGACTGGGCGCTGGAGCTGCGTGGTGGTGGTGGTGGGGTCTTGCTCTTCCTGCTCCGGGGGACTTCCTAATGGGCACCTGTGTCTGCCTGCGCCTGGGGGAGGGTGTCCGGGGGCGAGGGGCACTCCTCTCTGTGTGGGTGGACTTCCTCTTCCCCTGGTATGCTGGATCAGCAGGAATGGAGGGGAAGAGGCCGAGGTCACACAGGAAGATCTGCTGTGTAGGTGGGGTAGCAGGCGAGGCAAGGGAAGGGGTCTTGGAGGGAGAGGATTTGGAGGACTGCGGAGTGAATGTGGATGCCTGTGTGTGTGTGTGTGTTCCCCATCCCCTGTGTCTGTGGTATCAGTCCCCTGAGGATGCTTGTGTGCACGTCTTGCCTTACTCTTGGGTGTGTCTGTGCTGCTCGTGTCTGTGTGTTTGGGTGACTGTGCAGGTGTGCATGTGCTTTGGACAGGTAGGGGGCAGGAAGTGTGGATGGGGCAGAGGTGGGAGGGGTGAGGGACTGTTGGAGGAGGGACACTGCTGCCGTCAGGGAGGAGTCCATGGACCTATTGCTCCTCTGTAGGGCAGACATACCCGTCGAGATGCCCTCCATGAACGACACCAGCTGTGTCAACAGAGTGGTGTGTGCATGGAGGACACTCAGCATTGCTGTCTGCCCTACATGGAGCTGCCGAAGGAGGTACACAGACTCCTCACTCAGGGCAGCAGGGGACACAGGGGCAGGGGGTGCGGTGCCTGGCATGAAGGGGACACGCTCCCGAGCACGGGAGCCTCCACGGACCTCAGGAATGGGAGCCGATGGGAGGGCAGTGGTGGTGGTGGTGGTGGCGGGGCCAGACAGACTAGCTGGCCTTTGGTGGCTGCTGAGACCCGCCTCCACAAGGGAGTCATCCTCCGAGCTGCTGTGGTCCCCAGCTGAGGTGGATGGTGCTGAGGACTCCTCGGTGTGGCTCCCTCGCCCTCCGTGCCACTGGGTCCCTCTGACCACTCGTCCGATGCTGACCCAGTCTGGCTCCGCTGCTCCTCCTGGTCCGTGGAGCTGTCCCCTCCTGTGGCCGTGGATGTATCTGCAAACAATTAGGGAAACAGACAAACATCAGTCACCTGCACTGACCGCACACACCACAGTAAGTACAGCACATTACAGAGCAAGCCCTGGCATCCTTAGTTGAACATTGCCTAAAGTCCTCACACAGATTCGGGGAAGCCAATTGTCAGTCTGATGGTCAACCATGGGACTCACACCCTCCTGCCCTTGCACCCATCTGTCTGGTGCCTGTCTGATGGTAAGACCCCAGTGTGGACACATGCACCACCTACACAGTTGTTGGACATTGCAGGGAACACGGTGAAGCATGTGAACATGCACACATCACATCTCTTGCCACTGAGTCAGTGCAGGTGTCCGGATAAAGGGATGGCCAGAGTCTAATTAGAAATGCATGTGATGCATACCAGCACCAGACACCATGATGCACCCATGTCCGGATAGTCAATGCCACAATGGGGTGCATGTAGCACATGTCACTCCCCTGCAGGATCAGTCCCAGGAAGTTTAATGCCATGACACAGGAATGCGTGCAAAGTCATACATTACTGTCTCAAGTCACATGGCCATGGCAGCCAGACAACAACAGTCTGCACTGTGTCACAATCCGAGGGCATGGGGAATGCAAGTTATGTGACTGACAAGTGCACATGTCCATCCCCCAAAAACCACATAATCTGTACTACTATTTGTCCATGTCATACCAACTGGACATATGGGGGACATGAAACACAACTCTCTGAACATGAGCACCTCACAGTGTGCTGTGAATGAAAATACAGCTGCCTGAAAGTCACAGTCGCAAACACCTGTGTGCACAGTCAAGTGATCAGACACCTATAAGTCACAGAAGTATCGTCTATCATGGTCACATCTCAGATGGCATGCTGAGCCCTAACCGATAAACATACCAGTAGTCCTGACAACGAAGACACAGCACAATGAGACAGAGGCAGACACCTGAGGGTACATTTCACTGATCACAACATGCCAGATGATACACGGGAGTGGGAGTACAGAGTGTATTGTATGCCCTGGAGTAGGCATTACTGTCCAGCTCCACCTGTAAGAGGGATGAGTCCTGGACAGTAGGCAGGTGGCTAAGCATGTGTGACACACTGGATACACATACTCCTGAGGCCCAAATATTGTTCCCACCAACAGCATGGGTGTGTGCCAAATTCCCCAGGGACATGTGGTGAGTCAGAGCAGCAAGCGGACCACATATCAAAGTTACATCCAGATCACATGTCAGAACTTAGGCATTGTGTAAGCAATTGACCCACCCATGAATCGCACAACATAGTCACGGGAACAAATGCTGTCCCCCACCTTGAGCAAAGCAAAATGCAATGACACAGTCCCCAAATGACACAATTTCCTGACTATAAGGGCCACACATATGCGTATCAGAGGAGAAGTGGGCATGTCACAAATGAGGGACATGGGTCCTGGACCACATGACTGATGTACTGTGGAAGTTTAACCAGGCCAGAGGAGGGCACATAGCATGTCAGACAAAGTGCACAGTGCAGTCATGGACTCACCCCCTCCTTGCTGCTGTCTGTCCTTCAGCTGCCCATCCAGGTCAGGGAAGACCACCGCCAGGATCCGGAGCATGTGGGGGTCAGGGTCCGGTGTCTGCCCCTCCTGCGAGGAGGCGACAGCTTCAGCTGGACCCTTGCGATCCTCCGGGTCCAGCCACGAAGGTCCTGCCACCTCTTTTGGCAGTTGCGGATCCTGCGCCTGTAGACCCCCACGGATCTTACTTTCCAGGCGATGGTCAGCCAGATGTCCTGCTTCTGGTGGGCATCAACCTGTGAGGATGACAAAGTGAAAAGGCCATTACTACACATGCAACATATACGTGCATCACACAGTTGGATATACATGTCTCAATCACAGGGGCATATGATGTACACAGGCAGTGCAACAATGGCTATGAACAGTTTGCCAGCAGTCACTACATGGTATCATTGCATGGGAAGTAAACCTAGTTGGAATGCACTGTTACTGCACTGTACCAGTTCAGTGCATGTAACTACACACTTTGGGGTGTAACAACTACTCAGTGGGCATGCTAGCCAGTGGTGTGCACACTGAAAATCCTGCTAGTCAGACAACATGCACAATTAGTGATGCAGTGGACAGCACACTCACCTGCTCCCCTCGTTTCCCATACAGCTTGCGGTACTGTGGAAGGAGGCTGTCCAGCAGGGCCTGGTTCTCCTCAAGGCTGAAGGCTGGGGCTCTCTCCACAGTACGTGCCATTGCAGGAGCCAGAGGATGCATAAACAGCAGCAGTGTTGGTGGCAGATGTCGTCCTGGAGCATGTAGTGCAGGCAAGTGAGCTCTCAGGGGAACAGCCAGCATTATATGTGTGCTGCAGAGGCAGATACTGTCCCATGTGTCCAAAGTGATAGGTCCAAGTCGTTTGCATCTTCTGAATCTGACCAATCCATGGAATAGCAGCACTAATACACGCCCACAGCATCCTTCAAATCTTCAACTTCATGACACCCATGATTTTGCAACATTGTTGTGGCTGGCCAACTGAATTCACTGCATCAGACTCGTTGGAGCTTCGAAAACGCGTCCGTTGCCATGCCAGGCCCCAGCCAATGTGTGCGCACCGTTCGGTCCATTGCTGTACAATGCGTACCCGGGATACAACACGTACCCGCTCACATTGAATGCAATGGGCCGGCCGGGCACACCGATCGGTCCATTGCTGTACAACGCGTACCCGCTCACATCATATGCAATGGGCCGGCCGGGCACACCGATCGGTCCATTGCAGTTCAACGCGTACCCGCACACATCATATGCAATGGGCCGGCCGGGCACACCGATCGGTCCATTGCTCTACAACGCGTACCAGGGATACAACGCGTACCCGCTCACATTGAATGCAATGGCCAATGTGTGCGCACCGATCGGTCCATTGCTGTCCAACGCGTACCCGCTCGCATTGAATGCAATGGCCAATGTGTGCGCACCGATCGGTCCATTGCTGTCCAACGCGTACCCGCTCGCATTGAATGCAATGGCCAATGTGTGCGCACCGATCGGTCCATTGCTGTCCAACGCGTACCCGCTCGCATTGAATGCAATGGCCAATGTGTGCTCACCGATCGGTCCATTGCTGTCCAACGCGTCCCTGTACAAGTCACTGGCATATGTCACCATGCCTGTCACAGGTGAACATATGCCAGCCACATATACTTCCCAGGGAGTGAGGGGCACACCTACAACACCACAGCCTGTCCACACTGTATCCTAAGGCATGTAAGGCTGCATTACCTATTCCGTGTATGGGGGTGAACATGTTGTTCTGTGGGTGTCACTTGGGGGCAGTCACTCCCAGGCTGTGCACGTGTTCATGGGGACAGAATCCTTGGTGTGTCGTGCACATGACCACTGTGATGTGCAACTGTTCATTCCTGAGCATGTGGCATGGTCACATTTCACGGTGGTGTATGTGTATGTCATGTCACATACCCCCTGAGTCCCATGTGGGACGGTATGTACGTCCCAGGGTGACCCATTGCCACAATAGTGATGGTCCTCCACAGTCTGTGTGCATGTTGTGTTTACAATGTCTCTGATTCCATGTGCACAATGGGAGACAGTCTCCACATCCACGTTGTTTGTGCATGAACTTTGATGTTGTGCGTGTGTGTGTCACAGACGTCCATGTCTGTCCTGCCGAGGCAACAGGGACCACTACCTGTGGGGGTCATGGTTGTTTTGCTGTGGTGTATTCATGATGCACCATGTCATGCCAGTGTCCATGTGGCAATACAGGGTCCCTGGGAATCTACCTGTCGATGAGCTGTGATGCCTGGGGCACATCTGTCCTCACATGTCACTGTGGGGTGTGTTTGGAACGTGGCAGCAGTAGATGGGAACTGTGACACGGCCTCATGATATCCCATGGCACAACCTGGGACTTGTTGATGCCACTTGTTGAACTGTGATGTTAGATGTTGGCCATGTAGGTGCCATACATGTCCTTACGGAACTGCACACATCATGTACTTGTGTCTCATAATGATGTATCATGTGATATTGAGTATGGTCAATGCCACATATGTGGGGTGACTGACAATCTTTCTTTCTTCACCTATGCACTGCAGGGCACCAGCTGTCCATAGACCATTCCCTGACCTTGCATCCATGGTGGAACGGGACTGCATCCGACGGTACCGCTTCACCAGGCCGCTGATTGAGGAATTGACGGTGCGCTTGGCCCCACATTTGCAACCTGGCCGGACATACCCCACAGCGCTGACCCCCAAGGTGAAGGTGATGGCAGCCCTACACTTCTTTGCCACCGGTACCTTTCAACACACTGTGGCGTCTGCTGGTGGGATGTCACAGACCATGTTCAGCCGTGTGCTACGCGATGTTTTGGAGGCTATGTTGAGATACCTGAACCAGTACATCTATTTCCCTAGACCTCAACAACTCACTGACGTGAAGAGTGACTTCTATGCCCTGGGGAGGATGCCGCATGTCATTGGCTCCATTGATGGGACACATGTGGCTTTGATACCACCACAGGCACAGGAGCAGGCATACAGGAACCGCAAACATTACCATTCGGTCAATGCACTGGTGGTATGTCTTGCTGATATGAGCATCTCACACGTGTGTGCCCGTTTCCCGGTTCTGCACATGATGCCTACGTGATGAGGAGTAGTCGCATCCCGAGGATGATGTCCCAGATGCGGAACCAGCATGCCTGGCTTGTCGGTGTGTACTGACTTTGTACCCTTGTGTGTGTTCTGCAATGTAGTATTCCACCCTCTTTTCCAAATCAGCTAATGTGCAATTGTCCATATGTAGGTGACTCCGGATACCCCAACATGCCGTGGTTGCTGACGCCCCTCAGGAACCCTGTGACACCAGCCCAGATGCGCTACAATGAGGCACATGGTCGGACCAGGAGAGTGATTGAGCGGACATTTGGTCTCTTGAAGAGCCGCTTCCGCTGCCTGGACAAGACAGGAGGGACCCTCCCATATGCCCCAGCAAAGGTGTGCAAGATTGTCATCGTCTGCTGCATGCTACACAACCTGGCTGTGCGGAAGGAGTTGCCTCTCATCCTGGATGACAATGACCAACATCCGCCACCTGTGGAGGATCCTGGCCTGGACCACGATGCCAGTGATGATGATGATGATGATGGTGATGTCCGCACACAGCTCATCACCAACTTCTTCAGCTGAATGTGAGTATCCGGAGATGTCATGTCAATGATGTGAGTATGCATGATATGTGTTGGTGGTGCTCTGGTGCTGTTTGAGTGTGGCCATGTGCTACATGACTGTATGCGTGTAGCGATGTGTCCTTACAGGTAGTCTGTACTCCCCAACAGTGTTGACATGCTAACTTGGTTCTGGGTGGGTATCTTGTGACATGTATTGAGCATGAGTATTGCAGTTCTGTCCTGTTCTTCAGTGCTTTTGACTGTGTGTCATTTCTGTCCTTCACAGGGTACTTTCAGAGTTGTTTGGTCAACTGTGATCCCCCGACACCGTGATTAAACTTCCAGGGTGGTAGCTGTCGTGTCCCTACAGGTGATGTGCGCCACACCCATGGACTTCCTTCCTTCTACACTTGTTGACTGTGTGCCCACTGCCAGGTGGGATTACCTTGCATCTGTAGTGGTTACAACATGTTGCAAATGTGTAATAAACCTGTGCTTCACTTTGTGATGTGCGTTGTCTGTGGTCACACATCTGACTGACATTTGCTTACTGCACCAGTGGGCTAGTTAACAAAGACTGTAAAGAGGTGTTGTGTCTGTGCATTGCACCGTATTTCCTGGCAACATCAGTGTAGGCGATGAGTCAGATGGCCTTGGTGTGCATATGTTGTGTAGCCCTGGTGGTGTGTCTCCCTCATATGTGTCACGTTGCCATGACTCACATGATGGTGTTGTACTTGCTGTAGCAGTTAGCATGCACAGTGTAATTTCGCAGGTCATCATCTCCATGACAGAAACCACGTTGGAATCACAACAGAGGCAGGTATGGTGTATTAGTGTGTTTATTGTCATACATGTGTGAGTATAGTGCACAGGATGGTGGGTGCTGTACATTGTGATTGTAATCCAAAGTTCCTAGATGATTTGGAAGTCCTGGTAGCAGATATGTCCTGAGTAAAGTCCACAGTCATCTGATACATTGGTCCAACTTGTACTCCCATGTCATGTGGGGGAGTTGTGTTGCATTCAACAGTGTGAACAGTTTGCGCACAAAGGTGATTATCCAGAACAGGTGTTGGCTTCCTGGGGGTTGCGCATGGCCATCGGCCTCTCAGTTGCCCTTCCTCGGACGACCCCTCTTCTTTGGGGGGGACCCTCAAGTGCAGGCTGCTGCGGTGCAGGGGACTCTCCGCCAGAGTCATCCTCCCTCCCTGTGGCAGTTGCAGTTGTTTCAGCACCAGATGTTGTGGGCACACAGGGAGGTGTTGACATGTTGCTGCTCATCTGGCGGAGGCATTGTAATATGTCCCTATGCACCGCCGTCATTTCTTGCAGTGTGTCCCACTTGGACTCCATGCGGGACATGTGTAAGTCCAAGCGGGCATGATGGGCAGCCTGCTGCTGTCGTATGTCCCTGAGGATCCCCACTACCTGGCTGAGCTCTCCGGTGCTGGTCTGGTACGCATCGGCTATGCGTACCAGTTGTGGGTCATCATGCAGTCCAGACCCCTCTGCGAGCAGCGACCTATGTCTACCACCCCTCCCACCACCCCATGGCGACACGTGCAGTACCTGAGGTGGCACGCACAGGTGACCCTGGGCCCCCTTGGGGGTTGTTGGTGGTGTTGGTGTCCATAGCCCCACGTTGGGCCAGGGTCCGTGTGCTGGTGGTGGTGGTGCTCCTTGGTCTGTCCGTGTCGGCAGGGGTGGTTTGTGTGTTGTCAGTCGTTGGAGGGGTGGGTGCAGGTGGTGCAGCTGGTGGTCCTGCTGGTGCTGCATGATGACTCGCTCCGGAGGTGCCAGGTAAGCCTTCATCATCCGAGGAGGGCAGAGGCTGTTCCACACCAGTGAGCTCCGTTTCCCCTGGAGCCTGGGACAGGGACTCCTCAGCATCTGCTGCTGTGTCCCCATCATCACCTGTTTTTGAGAGACACACACAATGTATGTTATGTTTCTGCAGGCATCAATGGTTCACACACCTGACAGTTGTGACTGTACCTCTGGATGCGGGCCTGTACATTGCATTGTCCTAAGTTGTCACAGTCAGAGGTTGATATTGGTGTAGCACATTGTCCTGCATACTTTGAGCATTTCAATGTGAATGTTGGGGTGTGTACATGGCCTGCATTGGTTGTATTTGGTTGACATCCGGCCCTCCTTCTCCCCCCCAGCCCAGTTATCCCACCATGAAGCATGCCACCCTTGCAGTGGGTTCAGGTTGACTCTCAGGATGTCAGTGAGTGGTGTCCTGCTGTTGGTTGGTGCACAGTTCCCAGCAGGGCCTTGTGCTCCCCACAGCAGTACCCAGTGTCAGCCATCTTGTCAGTTCTTTTCCACTCCCTGTGATGTGCGCAAGGTTCAGGGTGGTGTTGATGGGACAGTTGTGGGGGTGACCAATATCTGTGACTGCCACTCCCATCATGCTATTGCCTCCAACCCCCTTCCCAGCATGCCCATGCTTCCTTCCTTTTGACTCTGCTTCCCTGTGGGGTTGTGTGCCTGTGCTGACAAGATGGCTGACAGTGTTATCCTGGGGTTAGTTTGGCTACAAGTCCCATGTGTGTCCCTGTGCTTCACACAGCATGACACAGGATTGTGGTTCTTTGTGGGATATTTGATTAGAGTGTGAGGCAATGCATTCTCCCAGGTGAGGTGTGTGGAGTTTGTGTTAGGGGTGTGTGTGAGTAGAGCTGATGGTAACTATGGTCAGTGCTGTCAGTCCTCCTTCCCACCCAGCCAGATATCCCACCATGGAACGTGCTTCCATTGCAGGAGTGCAAGTTGGCTCTCAGGATGTCAGTCAGTGGTGTCCTGCTGTTTGTTGGTGCACAGTTGCCAGCAGGGCCTTGTGCTCCCCACAGCAGTAGCCAGTGTCAGCCATCTTGTCAGTTGTTTTCCACTCCCTGTGATGTGAGCATGGTTCATGGTGGTGTTGATGGGCGCATTGTGAGGGTGGGCAATATCTGTGACTACAACTCCCATGATGCTATTGGCTACACTGACTTGCCCAGCATACACAGGATTCCTTCCTTTCAGTGGGCTTCCCTGTGAGGTGGTGTTGTAGTGGTGGCTACATGTCTGGCTGCGTTTGTTAGTTATATTTGTGCCACTGCCTAGCTGTATTTGTAGTTGTGTTTGTACATGTGATGACACAGTTACATATCACTATGAGATGGCATGTGTTGTGTTTATCTGACTGACATACACATCTTGGGATGATTATGTTTTGGTTGGTGTGTATTTGCTAAGGGTGCATGGTTTGACTCTCCCCTTGACAGTGATGTGTGTGTATTGTCGCACAATATTGTGTACATTTGTTGTGTACTCACCAGGCTCTGGGATGTTTTCTAGTCCATATACGCTCACTGGTGGTAGGATGGCCCGCATCTTCTCCTCCCAGGGCCTGAGGTATACTGGTTTGGCAGGAGGGCCACTGCCGGTGTGTTGGCTCAAGAGGTAGTCCTTCTTCAGCAGGTCCCTGACCCTCCTGCGCACGTCATACCACCTGTTCTGGATGTCTTCCTTTGTGCACAAACATGGTGATTGTGCGTTCACCCTGTCGACGATCCTCTCCCACATCTTGGTTTTCTGCGACATGGGGGTCTGTTGGACCAGTGTACCAAACAGCTGTGGCTCTACCCTGAGGATCTCATCTACCAGGACTTCCAATTCACTATCTAGGAACTTTGGATTCTTCTTTGGGGGCATGGTGATGGGTGGTGGTGGTGAGTGATGTGTCTGGGGGTGTGCAAGTGAGGGTGTGTGAGTGTGTGTTTTGCTGGGTGTATGTGAGGGTGCTATTTGTTGAAGTGCTGATGGTGTGTGGCTTGTGTGATGGATGAGCTGTCAGTGTGTGTGTGGTTGCTGTCTGTTGGTGTTGAGTGCTGGCAGGTCAGTTGAATTTGCAAAGGATCATGGTAGGGATTTGTGTCCTTTATATGGGTGGAGTTGTGGGTGTGTCTTTGTTCCATGTCCCCCCAGTATTTATTGGCTTTGTAATTGCTTGTTTTCCCCCTTTTTTGTGTTTTTTCCTTTGTACTTTTTGTGCATGTAGGAGACGTTCTTCTGACCGAGTCGGACCCTGCAGTTGTCTCGTGCGAGCTTCTCCGATTCGTTCACGCTGTGTTTGTGCTGTTTTCTGTGTTGCGTCCGCGTCGGTCGCGGTGTATTGGGTTGCTTCGGCTCGCTGTTTTGTATGCGTGTCGGTCGTACGGCTTGAGCTCCGTGCGACTCGGTCGTGTTTTCCACGCGTTGCATCGTACTTGGCGGGTCGGAGTTCGCGGGTACGTTTCGTTCGGGATTCTTCCTGGTGCGTGTCGGTCGGTTCGATTTGTGTGGTTTTCCGGCCGGATAGCTGTTTTCCGCGCGGTTCGGTCGTTCGTATTGTGTTCCGTACGAGTCGGTCGGATTTTGCACGCTTTTCATCGTACTTTGCGGGTCGGGCTGCACCGGTACGTGTCGGTCGGAATAAATTCCGGCTCCGAGTCGGTCGGTACGTTTTCCGGCCCGAATCGGAATCGGCCCCCAAATATTGCCATATTTTGCTACTAAACAGGCAGTCACAAATGCAGTTAACTTGCAGGCACTAAGGTCATGATTTGAATGTTGCAGCAGATGCAGAGGCACTAGACCCAAAAGTTGTCAGAAGTCCTCTAAACACCAAATATTGCTATATTTAACTGCTAAACAGGCAGTCACAAGTGCAGTTACCTTGCAGGAACAAGGGTCATGATTTGAATGGTGCAGCAGATGCAGTTATACCGTGGCCCAAACTCTAGGAACCCCTCTAAACACCAAATATTGCTATATTTTTATTTTTTTTTAAACAAATTTTATTTGGTTATTCATTTGAAAATTGAGCGATTGCCCTACACAGACCTGTAGGGGCAAAGAAAATGGATTGATATCGCTGAAGTCCCAACATTTTGAGCATTTTCAAACATCTGCCAAACATGCAGGTGATACAACTTAAACAAACTGCAGACAATGCTGAATCTCAAGACATGATTATATGATATATCAAAATAACAATCTATTTTCATACGATGCGGGATTGTCCGGTCAGTGAGCATTGGGAATATGGGGTTACCTGTTGAGGGTCTGTGGATGGCAGGGGGGGAAGCTCTATTCCACGATATATCGCCCACCTGGTTCAAATTTTCCTATGTTTAGCGGGACAGCCACAAGCTAGGAATACTGCTATTTCCGCACCCATGCACCTATCCAGTTCGGTCTTCCATTTGCCTAGTGTCGGGGGAGACGTCCCTTTCCACAGTTGTGCGATATCGTGCTTGGCAATAGTGAGGGCCAAAAACAGTAAGGGGTCGATTCCGATCTCGGCCGGTAGGGCACCGAATCGGATTCGGCTTAACCGGATCCGATTCGAAGCCCTATTTCCCGACCGATTCGTACGTGCGTCCGGGCGAGCGAGTACGATGCGTGCGCTCGCAAAATCGCTGACCGACTCGTTCGCAGAACCCGACCGCTCCGATCGCTCCGACCGACTCGCACGGACACGATCCGCATCGCACAATGGAGACGTTCCCCGGCTGGGCAAGTACGATGCACGCCGCGAGCAGTCCGACCGACATGCGCCGTCCGGCTCCAAAGAGCAGTCGGAGCCGTACGCATAGCCGCGCGAGTCGCACACAGGGGGGACCCACCTGTGCATGTACGGCGCGAGTCGCTTCGCCGCGTACCCGCTGTAGGGGGCGCCCTTGTTCGCCTCGCACCCATTGAGGCAATGGGAGCCCGCGTACGCGTTGTACGACCGGCTCCCATTGACTTCAATGGGAGTCTGACCGACTCGAGTACGATAGCATACGGACGCATCGTACTCGTTCGGTCGGGCTGCTAGGGTCCGATTCGGTCGGAAATCTCTCCGGGTCCGGCTCGGTCGGAGAGATTTCCGGCCCGAATCGGAATCGGCCCCTAAGTGTTGCTTGTACTTATTTCCCCCTATATCGTCTGTGCTGTGTAATAGGAAGAGTCTTGGATCTAGCGGGAGTGCCCATGAAAGAACCTCATTTAAGCAGGACCTGATTCTATGTCAGAAGGGTTGTAGCGCCGTACAGCTCCAAACTGTATGAAAGAAAGTCCCGTTGTCTCGTCCACACCGCAGGCATGTAGGGGACTGAATCACTGCCATCCGCCAGAGTCTGGTCCAGGTATAATATACGCGGTAGAGATATTTAAACTGTATCAGTCGATATCGGGTAGAGACCGCCGCGCCCCGTGGGCTAGCAATGGCCTCAGCCCAGTCGTCGTCCGTCATGTCAGGAATGTCGGCTTGCCACGCAAGCCTTGTCTTGTCTAGCGTTGTCTGTGTGTGGGTCGTCAGGGTCTGGTATATTTGCCTGATCTTGTGTAGGCCCAAATCTCCCATCAGCAGACGGCCCTCTAATGGGTGGAATTACGGAAGGGACTCAAGCGTGTGGATCAGGGGAGTCAACGCATGACGGAGTTGGAGGTATTTGTAGAATTGTGTTTTGTGTAATGTAAACTTGTCTTGTAGTTGCTGGAAGGACTTCAGTGTCCAAGGGTCGATATCACCACTAGATCCCACTCCCGGTACCCCCCAGGGCAGCCACCGGGCAGAGGTATGTACCCTGCCATAGTGGGGTCGTCTGGGTCAGCGTCTCGCTCCAACCCATCTGTCGGACTGTAGTCCGCCACAGCTGTATTACGACTTTACCTGCTGGAGGTAAAAAATCTAGGCGCGTGGCACTATACAGGAGTTGGAGGAGGGGAGTTCGTTCCATTGCCGCATGCTCGATTGCGAAGGCCGGGTCCGTGGGTGAGTTATACCACCATTCGTTTACCACAAGTAGATGGGATGCCGCATAATAAGAATAAATGTCTGCTGCCGCGATCCCCCCACAGTATGTGGATTGGATGCATGTACAGAGTGCAACCCTGACCGCCCCACCGTTCCAGAGGAATTTGTTTTGTATGGCGTTGACCTGTGCGAACCAGGAGCGTGGAATGTTATATGGGAAATTTTGGAGGCGATATAGAATCCGAGGTAGCGATACAATCTTGAAAATAGCCGATCGCCCGTAAAGGGACAGGGGAAGAGAGGACCATATTGTCGTTTCACCGTTCAGGCCTGCCATCAATGGAGTGATATTTTGGGCCCATGAGACTTTGGGGCATGGTGACACAAAAATGCCCAGATATTTAAAACCGTCTGTCGCGTGGGACAGATGCGATGCCCAGGACGTGCGTCCTTGGTGACCGCACACTGGGAAGAGCACGGATTTTGCGGGGTTTGTATGTAGACCTGAAGTTTCCCCGAACACTCTGAGGATTTGCAGTATGCGGGGCCCCGAGAACCATGTGTCCGTCATAAAAAATAAGACGTCGTCCGCGTATAATGCGATACGGTCCGATCTTGACCGAGACCACTCAAAGCCCCGGAGCACCGGGTCGCCTCTGACCCATGCCGCCAGTGGCTCAACCGCGAGGGCGAACAACAGGGGGGACAGGTGGCAGCCCTGTCTAGTGCCTCTTTGGATAGGGAAGGGATCTGAGCAGTGCCCGGCTATGCGTACAGACGCTGTTAAGTTTGTATATAGCAGGCGTACATAAGCAATGAAGCGTGGGCCAAAGTTAATCACCTCGAGCAATTGAAAGAGGTATACCCAACTAAGGGAGTCGAAGGCTTTGTCAATATCGGCTAGTAGCATGGCCGCTGGTCGACCCAGCGCTGGGGCTGCTGTCATAGCGTTGTGTACTCTCCAGATGTTATGTCGAGTGGCTCTTTGGGGCATGAATCCCGACTGATCGGGATGGATCAGATCTAAGACACATGTGCGCAGGCGGTCGGCGAGGACTTTCCCTAATAGTTTAGTCTCAAAATTGATGAGGGAAATGGGGCGATATCAGGAAGGATCCTCCGGGGGGCGGCCGGGCTTGAGAAATAGGACTATTTCTGCATGTCGCCAATCCTGGGGCAACATGTTTTCGTCCAGTGCCTCCTGTATTGAAATATTGCTATATTTTACTACTAGACAGGCAGTCACAAGTGCTGTTTCCTTGCAGACAATAGGGTCATGTTTTGAATGGTGCAGCAGGTGCAGTGGCACCAGGCCTGAAAAATGTCAGAACTCCTCTAAACACCAAATAGTCCTATATTTTACTACTAAACAGGCAGTCATAAGTGCAGTAATCTAGCAGGCACTAGGACCATGATTTGAATGGTGCAGCAGGTGCAGTGGCACCGGGCCCAAAAGTTGTGAACTTTTTTTCTTACATTAAGGCTGCACATCGTTTACTGTTTACCAATAGTTATCTTCCCCTGGCTCCACGCATTTAAAATATGCTTGTTTAACTCTGCTTTAGTGGGTGGAACTTTTAACTAATTTTCACATTCCTTATGATTTTGTTCTGCTAATAAAATTGGATTTATTTTCTCTGTCGTGTTTGTCGCTAATAAAATAGTTTTTTTTCTCTGTGATTTGTTTGTTGTTGGCACATTATGTATCGTAAACCCGAACGAAGTGACTGCAGTGCTTTACATGAGAACGCTCCGTGGTGCTCTAAAGGGACAGTTTCTGTATAACATTACAGCGCCAGACAACTGCCGCAGATTCTTGGATTGTAAACACAGTCATGTGCCTGTTCCATAAGTATTCCTCGAGTTTTGTGATTGCAGCCTGTTCTGTCTACTGGCTGGGAAGGGAGGCTGTATAGTTACAAAAGCAGTGAATTCGGAAATTCCAGCTGCTGGGCATGGTTGTCGCATTGCATCAAAGCTTGTCTTTGTGAGCAAGCGTGTTTGGTGACTGTATGGGATTTGGGTAAGTAGACATAATATCGAGTTTTAAATATCTTTGTGCTATAATATCGAGTTTTAAATGTCGAAATTCAAAAATATTGTTGTTTTTAATATCGATGTGAAGAATATCTATAAAGGGGCCGATTCCGATTCTGGTCGGACAGCTCAAAAAGAGCCGTCCGGACGCTTACCTACCGACCGACTCGTCCCGGGAGCCGGTCAGTCCTGCCGATCAAGTACGATGCGTGCATGTGCTGAAAACCCGACCGACACTGACTCGCCAAATACATACTCAATTCTCCCTACGACCCGGTTCCGTAAAGGCCGAATCGACTCGCACGGGGGCTATGTCAGAGCAGTTTCCGGCCGGACAAGTATGATGCGCACTTCCTATGCTCCGAGCGAGTCGACACGTATGGCACGTCACAGCATCCGGAAAAGCTGCATGAAAGGAACGATTCGCGCCACAACACGATCCCCGGACACGAGACGTACAAGCCTGCAACTGGGACGAAACGAACCAACGACCAGTGCATACGAGACGGTGTCGACATGAATCCCATCGCACAGGTCATACCGATCCTCTACATCCATGGCCTGATCCGGAACAGACGCCTACGACGGAGACGGTAAGAGACACACACCCCAAACAAACACCCGACACGTACCAGTAAACCTGTGACAAACACCCAGGCCCTCCTCTTGCCTGTCACCTCCACCCATAGGGGGCCTCTTGGCTGGGACTACTCTCACACCCACACATAGGGGGCCTCTTGCCTGTCACCACTCTCACCCCCACTCATAGGGGGCCTCTTGCCTGTCACCACTCTCACCCCCACCCATAGGGGGCCTCTTGGCTGGGACTACTCTCACACCCACACATAGGGGACCTCTTGCCTGTCACCTCCACCCATAGGGGGCCTCTTGGCTGGGACTACTCTCACCCCCACCCATAGGGGGCCTCTTGCCTGTCACCACTCTCACGCCCACCCATAGGGGGCCTCTTGCCTGTCACCACTCTCACCCCCACCCATAGGGGGCCTCTTGCCTGTCACCACTCTCACCCCCACCCATAGGGGGCCTCTTGCCTGTCACCACTCTCACCCCCACCCATAGGGGGTCTCTTGCCTGTCACCACTCCCACCCCCACCCATAGGGGGCCTCTTGCCTGTCACCACTCCCACCCCCACCCATAGGGGGCCTCTTGGCTGGTACTACTCTCACCCCCACTCATAGGGTGCCTCTTGCCTGTCACCCTCACCCATAGGGGGCCTCTTGCCTGTCACCACTCTCACCCCCACCCATAGGGGGCCTCTTGCCTGTCACCACTCTCACCCCCACCCATAGGGGGCCTCTTGACTGGTACTACTCTCACCCCCACCCATAGGGGGCCTCTTGCCTGTCACCACTCTCACCCCCACCCATAGGGGGCCTCTTGCCTGTCACCACTCTCACCCCCACCCATAGGGGGCCTCTTGGCTGGTACTACTCTCACCCCCACACATAGGGGGCCTCTTGCCTGTCACCACTCTCACCCCCACCCATAGGGGGCCTCTTGGCTGGTACTACTCTCACCCCCACTCATAGGGGGCCTCCTGCCTGTCACCCCCACCCATAGGGGGCCTCTTGCCTGTCACCCCCACCAATAGTGAACTGTGTGAGTACCACTACCAATGCCCACACACATAGGATGGGTGATGTGTAACACATACCACATACCCCAACATAAGGACTGTAAACCAAAGGATATCCCCAACAACCTCATGACCACAACATGTAGTCTGTGTAAAATTCCCACTACAGTGAACATTACCATGTACACACAATGTAACTCACAACACGTGTCTGCAATACCACAGTGTGGCTAACACAAGCCAAGCCTCACATGAGCACTGCAGTAATGTCCTCAACACCCATCACTTGAGTGTACAAAAGGTAACTGTGTTGTACTAAACAGCACCATATGTAGAGCACTGTGCTAATGGGGTCTGAACCCCCATCAGCACAGTGACATGAAGGTAAGTGTGGGGATCACACATGCAGCATATGTAGAGCACTGTGCTAATGGGGTCTGAACCCCCATCAGCACAGTGACATGAAGGTAAGTGTGGGGATCACACATTCAGCATATGTAGAGCACTGTGCTAATGGGGTCTGAACCCCCATCAGCACAGTGACATGAAGGTAAGTGACTTATTGTTGAAAGCTGCAACTGTCAAACAGCATGTACGAGTCCTGGTCCCACCACATGACCCATTCCATTGCAAAGTAGTGGTTGTGTCCCATACCAACAGAGCTGTGTTGATGCACACAGTGCACTGCATCCAAAACATATACCCAAAGATGTGCAGACAACCATCACACGTGGGGGGTGACATTGCAGACACAGCTGAATCACTCATTTCCACAAATGACTGTCACTATGCACACCCACACACATCTCCACAAACAGACCCACAAAGCTACACATCCTGTGGGGACTGGAGGTGTCAGGTCACAAACACCCATGCAATGGCAGCAGGGGGACACACCAAACAGGAGCAATGTGCAGAAGGCTGTGGTATGGCTCGCAGGGACTACATGGGAAATCACACAGACACCAGTCAGCCAATGGCCCACAACACCAATACAAAAGCACTGCTGCAGATGAACAATCACAAACAGCCAGAAACACGCAGCACATTGGACAAAACATGTGTATGTCTATGTCTCTGTGTCCACAGGCAACTACACAACATGTGAGGGGGCAGGCCTACAATGTCACCAATGAGGACACAGTGCCACACAACAGAGAAGCATGAATTGGGCAACCCCTTAGTGGGCAACCAGCCATTGCAAGGTGAGAGGGAACACAACAGACATAGCTGACACAAGCTGCAATTATCAACAACCAACAGAGCCAGAGACAGACCCACTGAAGCACCACAGCAAGGGACACTACATTGGGGTCACACAGGACTGCATGAGAAGGCCACTCTGACGACCAAGGTAGATGTGGCACATACTGTGCAGCACACCCACCTGTGCCACCTTGGGCAGCTGACCACACACACAAACGTCCATCAGACCCACACAAATACAAAGCCCTGGACATGGCCTGCAATACTAGGACAACATGGTGATAGGGGACTATACAAGTCATGACCCTCATCACACCACTCAGAACACCACACACCTTGACCTGTATCAAGGTGCATCTGCCAACACCACAGGGACCGCTGATACAGCAGAAGACCACATGACAACACCAGGGCTGGTGGGGGGCAGCGAAGGTGAACAAACACATCACACAAAGGACACTCAACATCCCTTGTGGATGTCTGACACAATGCACAGTATGCGGAACATGGCCCTGATTACCAATACACAAGATTAGCTGGGATCCCTGTCACAGTCCCAGGGCAATGCCGCACCCAAGGAGACCCACAAAGAACACATGTTGACACCTTCCAACATTGCACCTCTGAACATGAGGAGTGGGAGCAGGCACACACATGTGTTCCAATCACAGACACATACCACATAGGCAACACTACAAGAAAGTGGAAACCAAAAAGGGCCTAGGGGAAAACCGACTGTGTCCCATCTGTGTCTGCCCACATACCCAGCCCATACGACAAACACACCTAGGCACAACACCTTGATGAGCACTAGTGTGCCATGCACCCACATCCCAGGGAACCAAGGGTGAAGATGTTGGGTGAACATAGGACAACTCAGCAAGCATCACCAACAGAAACATCATCAGGATACACAGCCTGTGTAGCCAAAGGGAAGGGAAAACACACAAACATGCTCACACAACACACACCATGGGCCCAGCCAATGTCACCCAACAACACACTGCCATGAGGGGACTCCACTCCTGTGGAAGGAAAGCTGTGCCATATGTCGTCCATGCAGGCCACCAGCATGTCAGCAGTATACTTTGTCACACAGCCAACATATACCACACATTGGTGGCCCTGGTAACAGCAGCCTGGGCACGGGAGGGTCCCCTGAGTCAACTGCACAGAGTCAACACACATGTAGATGAAGTAGCACTGAGGACACAGATGAGTCCATCCACATAGATGCCTACACTTGCATGTCCATTGGAGATGGCCACACAGCCAGTGAAATGGGCCAATTGAACCATGCTAAGGCCAACAGGTGTGCATGTGTGTAAGACACTGATGAGACATTGCTAACAAAAGATGGATAACACATTCCCAAAGACCATAATCATGACCCCCTCAGATTGCTGCAAAGGATGACATGGATACACACCCCAATAGGACATATCCCCCATGGCCCACATGGGCTCCAGCACAGTGACACTACATTTTCCAGCCATGAACTACACCATCACTGGAGCAAGGGCATGTCAAGCATCATCAACATCATGTACATCTGAAGCAAAACCACTAGTGAACAAAAAGGAGCTTTTATTCAGCCTAGTTTTCTTTAAATGGAAAATCAAGAAGAAAACCATGAAGGCCTATGGCCAGTCCATAAACAGACCCAACAGGGTCAAGTGTCCAAATGCCACATTTGGCTTGCCTGCACTGCTACCGGAAGGGGACATACCCCTGGGAGGGGCATACATAGAGGCCAGCCAGGCACCGCAGGTACAGGATCATGGATCAACAGAAACAGACAGGGAAGGGGTGGTGGGTGCAGGAGCGGCAGCTGCAGTGGAGGGGTCTGACAGGGTGGGTGCCGGCACAACTGGGGGGCACAAGTCAGGAGCAGTGGGTGCCGGCACAACTGCAGTGGGCTGGTCAGAGGGAGTGGACAGGGAACCCACTGCAGTGCCCAAGTCAGACCGGGAGGGCATAGACTCCACTGCAGTGCCCATCCCCAGGGGAGCAGAATGTGGATCCGGTAATGTGGGCAGGACGGAGGGGGAGGACACGCCCTCCACAGCAGTGCCACACACAGGCTGAGCGGGGTGTGGGGTGGTGGAAGAGCAAGAGGCAGGGGGGGAAGGCCTGAGCATCTTGGGGATGTGGTAGCGGTGGGTGGGTGAACCTGGGGCAGGGTGTGGTGGTGGTACCTGTGGAGTGGGAGCCTGGGGGATGGCGGGTGGAGACTGTCTGGTGGAGCGTTGGGCTGGTGGTGGGGTCTTGCTCTTCCGGTTGCGGGGGGACCTGCGGCGTGGGGTCTCAGCCTGCCTGCACCTGGGGGAGGGTGTCTGGGGGCGAGGGGCACTCCCCTCTGTGTGGCTGGACCTCCTCTTCCC
This sequence comes from Calotriton arnoldi, assembly GCA_963921515.1. Taxonomy (NCBI): domain Eukaryota; kingdom Metazoa; phylum Chordata; class Amphibia; order Caudata; family Salamandridae; genus Calotriton; species Calotriton arnoldi. The sequence continues at coordinate 210,590 of CAWUFW010014872.1, forward strand.
CTTGTGTGCTGGTGTGGATGGATCAGTCTGGAAGAGTCCGAGGTCAACCAGGAAGAGCTTCTTTGCAGCTGTGGATGCAGCTGGGGCAGTGGAAGGGGCTATGGAAGGGGCTGTTGAAGGAGAGGCATCGGAGGACTGCAGAGTGCCTGTGGATGCGTGTGTGTGTGTGTCTGACCCATCCCCGGTGAGTGTATGTTCAGTCCCCTGAGTATGCGTGCGTGCATGTTTAGACTTTGGCTTGGGTGTGTGTGTACTGCCTGGGTCTGTTGTGTGCAATGACGGTGCAGGTGTGTGTGTGAGTTGGACAGGTAGGGTGCTGGGATCAGGGGATGGATATGGGGCAGGAGGGGGGAGGGACTGCTGGAGGAGGGACACTGCTGCCGTCAGTGAGGATGCCATGCCCTGACTGGTCCTCTGTAGGGCAGACATGGCTGATGACATGCCCTCCATGTACGACACCAGCTGGTTCAACAGACCCGTGTGCACATGGAAGACACGCAGCATGGATGTCTGCCCCACATGGATCTGCCGCAGCAGGTCGACAGACTCCTCACTCAGGGCAGCAGGGGACACAGGGGTAGGGGGTGCAGTGCCTGACTGGAAGGACACATGCCCATGAACACGGGCGCCTCCACGGACCTTAGATGTGGGAGCCATGGGGAGGGCGTTGATGGTGGGGGCGGGGACAACCTCAACAGGTGTCGGATGGTGGCTGCTGCCACCCGCCTCCACAAGGGAGTCCTCGTCACAGCTGCTGTGGTCCTCAGCTGCGGTGGTGTTTGCCAAGGAGTCCACAGTCACACTCCCCTCGCCCTCCGTGCCACTGGGTCCCTCCGACTCCTCAAATTCCGACCCAGTCTGGCTCACTGGCTCCCCCTGGTCCGTGGAGCGGTCTCCTTCTGTGTCCGTGTCTGTATCTGCACAGGAAAAATAGAATAAAAACACATTAGTCATCTGCACTGACCACACACACCACAGAAAGTACAGCACATCAGTGGCCAAGTGCGGGCATCAATCAGTTGAACATTGCTAGGAGTGCTCACACAAATTTGCATAGGCCAATGGTCAGTCTGAGAGTCAAGCATGGCATTCACATCCCTCCTGCCCTTGCACCCATCTGTCTTGCGCATGTAGCATCCCTACACCCCACTGCGGACACATGCACCACCTACCCATTAGTTGACAGGACTTGAAAATACGTAGTGGTCTGTCAACATGCACACATCACATCTGCTGCCTATGGATCTGTACATTTGCCTGGACGTAGGGATGGCCAGTGTTGCATCTGAGAGGCTGGGGCTGAGTTCATGCACCAGACATCCTGAGCCCCGCAAGTCCTGCATTCCTTGGCACAATGGAGTGCATGTTGCACATGACACACTCCTGCAGGATCACCCCTAGGTAGTGTAGTCCCATGGCTCAGCCAGGCCTGTGAGATCATACATCACAGTCTCCAGTCACAGGGGGCAGGGCAGCCTGACAACAACTGTCACCACTGTGTCACATTCCCAGGACATGGGGCCTGCAAACTCTGTAGCTGACAGCTACACATGACCATCCACAGAAAACAACATCGTCTGGATTCTGATGTGCCCACCCCAGACCCATTGGTCGCATGAGAGACATGGGACAGGGCACTCTGAAGCTGAGCAACTCGCACTCTGCTGTGAATGACACCCAGCTGCTGGAACTACCCAGTTTCAGGCATCATTGTGCACAGTCAAGTCATCACATCCCTACATGTCACAGAGGTATTGTCTCACATGGGCACATCTCAGATTGCATGCTGACCCCAAACCCATGTACACACCAGTGGGCCTGACAACGGTGCCACAGCACAATGACACAGGGGCAGACACCTGAGGGAACTGTTCACCTGGCACAAAGTGCCAACCGAGACACGTGAGTGGGAGTACAGACTGTTGCATGCCCTGGACTAGCCATGACTGTCCTGCTCCACGTGGAACAGGTGACAGCCATGGACAGTAGGCAGGTGGCCATGCATGTGTGACACACTTGAGATACATGCTCCAGGGGCCCCAACATTTTCCCCACCAGCAGCATGGGTGTGTGCCAAATGCCCCAGGCACATGTGGTGAGCCCGAGCTGCCAATTGGCCACATGACAGGAGTACATGCAGATAAGTACCAGGTCCCTGGCATGTACTGTACAATGGTCCCTCCCTTGAAGCCCAACACTGAGTCCCCTGAAGCAATGCTGGCCCACATCTCATGCACCTTCAAATGTAAGGGCACACTTTCCACGTGACACTATGCCCAGACAGAAAAAGCCACACCTGGCAAACAGATGAGAAGGGGGCAAGTCACCAGAGAGGGACATGGGTCCTGGACTATCTGAACAATGTACTGTTGAACTGTCACCAGGCCAGAGGGGGCACACAGCATGTCAGAAACAGCACACAGTGCAATCATGTACTTACCCCCTCCTTGCTGCTGTCTGGCCTTCAGCTGCCCATCCAGGTCCGGGAACACCACCGCCAGGATCCTGAGCATGTGGGGGTCAGGGTCCGGTGTCCGCCCCTCCTGCGAGGAGGCGACAGCTTCAGCTGGACCCGTGCGATCCTCCGGGTCCAGCCCCGAAGGTCCTGCCACCTCTTCCGGCAGTTGCGGATCCGGCGCTTGTAGACCCCCACGGATCTCACCGCCCGGACGATGCTCCACCAGATCTCATGTTTCTTCTGGGCAACAACCTGTGAGGATGACAAAGTGCAAAGGACATTACTACACTGGCAACATATTAGTGCAACACACAGGCAGTCATACATGTGGGCATCAGCAAGGCTAATGAGGTACACAGGTGGTGCAACTATGGATGAGGGACCGGTGTCCAGCACTCACAACTTTGAGACATAGCCTGGGAAGGGTACCTAGTGACAATCCACCTTGCACTGCACTGCACTGTGCAGTACATGTGGGTGCCCCATTTGTGTCAAGAGCAGTACTCAGTGGGCAACCAAGCCACTGGTGTACACACTAATGCTGCTGCTGGTCAGACCAGTAGCACAATCAGCAAAGCAGTGGACAGCACACTCACCTGCTCCCCTGGTTTCCCATACAGCTTGGTGTACTGCGGCAGCAGCCCGTCCAGCAGGGCCTGGTTCTCCTCCTCACTGAAGGCTGGGGCCCTCTCCACAGTACGTGCCATCCTTGAAGCCAGAGGAAGCAGAGACAGCAGCAGTGATGAGAGTGATGTGCTCCAGTAGCATGTTGTGCAGGCAAGTGGGTTCTCTGGGGGCCAGGCAGCCTTATATCTGTGCTATGGAGGCATGTCTGCCCTGGGGTACAAAGGGATAGGTCCAAAAAGGTAGCATCCTATGAATTTGGCCAATCCATGGGATAGCACGACTCGTACACGCCTTCAGCATCGTTTAAAACATCACCTCCATGACACACTGGCAATTGCAACAATGTAGTACGACTCCAACTGAATTTCCTGCACACGCCTCGTTCAAATTTAAAATCCGCGTCCATCACCATGACAGCTCATAGCCAATGAGGGTGCAGGGCTCGGCAACTGACTGTACTACGCGGATTTTGAATGGCAACACACACCCGTCTCCATCAGATTCAATGGGCAAGACATGCGCGCGGCTCGGTCCATACACGATCGACGTGTCACACGCGTCTGTCGCCATTGTTATGTATGGCACAGACGTGCGCACGGCTCGGTCCATACACGATCGACGCGTCACACGCGTCCGTCGCCATTGTGATGTATGGCACAGACGTGCGCACGGCTCGGTCCATACACGATCCACGCGTCACACGCGTCCGTCGCCATTGTTATGTATGGCCCAGACGTGCGCGCGGCTCGGTCCAATCCAATTTTCAGCGTTTTGGGGACATTGAACGTGTCGGTCAGCCTTGCTGTCAATTCCTGACAGATGCCATCCTCTGTCACTAGCTAGGGACTATGGGGCACACCAATGGCACCACTGCCTGTGCCACAGTGTGTCCTTAGTCATGTGTGGCTGCCTCTTATGTGTGTGTCTGGGGCACAAGATGTGTTTCGTCGTGTGCCACTTGTTGACAAGCACTCCCAGGCTGGACACGGATGTGGGTGGACACATACATGTGTGGTGTGCCCATTGCCACAGGGGGGTGCAGCAATGCAGTCCAGGACATTGCCAATGGACACAGCCCCAGCCAGGATGTGCGTGTGTGTCGTGTCACATGTACCCTGTCTCATCAGTGTTTGTAGGTTCAATGCAGGGTGAGACGTACTAACTTGTTACGGGAGATGGACCTTTCACGCATGTAGGTGTTGGGGTGGGTCGGAGAATAAACGGTGGAACGCTGAACAGGGGGTTAGATATTCCGTCTAACATAACGGAGATCCCACAACATTGACCACGTCCAGTTTTAACGAATGAAGGGGGAGCACTAAGAACAGATACAGATTTGTGTGCGACTGTTGCGTCGATTTTGAAGAAATAAAGACGGCCTTTTGCGACCTTTTGACCTACCCGATACTTTGTAGAGGTCTCGGTATTTATGGACATGCGGCAAATTTATTATATTTTGAAGTACGTTGTTTGAGCCCTCTTTCCTGTTGGATTTCAGGACTATATGATTGAAAATTTTAAGCCTTGAGAAAGTCGATCTGCGACGAAACACGTGTCGGCTGTTATTTTACGACAACTACGTGGCAACATTGTAAAATATGATTAAGCACTTTTATGCTCTTGCTAATTTGATTGTTCTTGTGCATATTATATTCTTTTTCTATTAAAAAACACTACTGACTGTTTGTGGTCAGTCTTTACTATTGGTTTGTGCTCTGTCTTCGTTTTGGTTTAATGTGAAGTGCATTGAGGGAATTTTTCCTCACTGCACTGAGTAGCACTGGAGACGGCACAGTGTTGACATAGAGCACACCAAGACATATTATATTTGACTTTTTGCAAACTATAACAGAGGTGCTGACTATTCTGTTGAGATAACCACTGCTGTCGTTCATTTCTAGTACAGGGTGAACCAGTGTCAACGTTGTGATGTACATACACTATCTGTGTGCATGTGGTGTGATCTGTCAGTGATCCAATGTGAGCCGATCCACATATCCCATTGGTTTGTACATGCACAGTGTTGTTGTGTGGGGGTGGCACAGACACCTACATATGTCCTCCTGTGGCGACAGGGCACATGGGCTGTGGCCAACATGCTTGTTGTGTGTTATGTCAACGATACGTCACATCATGCCTGTGTAACAGTCAGTCAGGGAGCTGTGATGTGGAGAAGATATCTGTCCTCGCTAGTCACTGTGGGCTTTGTGTGGTAGGTGGCAACAAGGCAGATGTACTGTGCTAGGGCCCATTGCTTTGTCATGGCACAACAGGGGACCTGTCATGTACACATCTTGAGCTTCAATGTGCGTTGATGCCATGTATGGGACATATGTGTCTGTAACCTGTGGCAACCACCTCAGCTCATTGTGTGATGTGTTTGTTCATGATGGGCTGTGTTGCTGTGGCTTTGTGACATGGCTGGAGGGTGTGCCTTCATCCTTTGTTTCTGTCTGTACTGCAGGGCACCAAATGTACATAGGCCATTTCCGGACCTGGCAACGATGGTGGAACGTGAGTCCATCAGAAAGTACCGTTTCACCAGGGCAGTGATTGAGGAGTTGGCAGGGCAGTTGGGCCCACACCTGCAACCTGGTCGGCCATACCCGACGGCACTGACCCCCAAGGTGAAGGTGATGGCAGCCCTTCATTTTTTTGCGACGGGTACCTTCCAGTACACTGTGGCTTCTGCTGGAGGGATGTTGCAGACGATGTTCAGTCGGGTGCTTCGGGATGTGTTGGAGGCCATGTTACATTTCCTGGACCTGTACATCTATTTCCCCACGCCCCAACGAATTGCAGACATAAAGGGTGACTTCTATGCCCTGGGGAGGATGCCAAATGTCATTGGCTCCATTGACGGGACACATGGGGCTTTGGTGCCACCACAGGCACATGAGCTGCCATACAGGAACCGCAAGCATTTCCACTCCATCAATGCTCTGGTAGTTTGTGTGGTGGACATGACCATCTCCCATGTGTGTGCCCGTTTCCCTGGGTCTGCTCATGATGCCTATGTGATGAGGAGTAGTCGCGTCCCTAGACTGATGTCACGGATGCAGAATCAACGTGCCTGGCTTGTTGGTGTGTACTGACTTTTCCTCATTGTGTGTGCCTGCCAGTTTTTGCTACCTGTTTTTCTCCAACTCCTCTGATGTGCATGTGTCTGTATGTAGGTGACTCTGGATATCCCAACATGCCATGGTTGCTCACACCCCTGAGGAACCCTGTGACACAAGCCGAGATGCGCTACAACCAGGCACATGGTCGTACCAGGAGGGTGATAGAGCGGACATTTGGACTCCTGAAGAGCCGCTTCCGGTGTTTAGACAAGACAGGAGGTGCCCTCCCATATGCCCTGCTAAGGTGTGCCGGATCATCATCGTAGCATGCATGCTGCACAATCTGGCAGTGCGAAGGGAGTTGCCCCTCATCCAGGATGACAATGACCAACACCCGCCACCTGTGGAGGATCCTGGCCTGGGCCAGGATGCCAGTAGCGATGATGAGGCTGCGGAGGATGTCTGCACACAGCTCATCAACAACTTCTTCTCCTGAACGTGAGTATACAGTGATGTGTTGTCAATGTGTTGTGTGTGCATGTTTTGTGTGTGTGGTGCACCTTGCGTGTGGCTGTGTGCTACTTGTGTGGATGCCTGCAGTGATGTGTCCATCCAGTTTACCTGTACTCCCCACCAGTTGTGTGATGATGAGTATTTTGGGGTGGTGTAGTCTGTGATTTGTGTTTGCCATGTGTGTTGCAGTTGTATGGCGTCATGCAGTGTTAACAATTGTGTTTCTGTCTGTCCTTCACAGGGTACTGTGGCAGTTGTTTGGTGTACTGAGACCCCTGATACCCATACTCCACTGCCAGGATGGAGTCGTTAGTGTCCCGACGAGTGATGTGCCAGGCACCCCAGGACTTCCGTAGTCATCCACTTGGTGACCGTGTGCCCACTGTCAGGTGTTGGTAGCTTGCATGTGTGTAGTAAGGGACATGTTGCAATTGCCTGACAATAAACTGTGCTGCACCTTCTGATGTGTGTTGTTTGTGCCTACACATCAGACTGACATTGACGTACTGCACTTGTGGGCCTGTCACCACTGACTCAGGATGGGTGTGTAGTTTGTGCATGCCACAGGCTTGCCTGTCAACATTGATGTTGGCAATGAATTGGTTGGACGTAGTGAGCATGTGTTAAGTAGACCTGGTGGTGTGTCTCCCACATATGTGGCACATTGGCCTGACTAACATGACAGTGTTCTCATCACAGTACAGGTTTGCATGCACAGTGTTCTTCAGCACATCCAGATCTACATGCCACTGACAACCTCTTAATCACCACAGAGTCACGTCTTGTTTTTAGGTGAATTTATTTGCACACAAGTGGGGATGGTGCTCAGGATTGGGAGTGCTGTCCATTGGCTTTAGAATCCAAAGTTCACAGATAACAAGTTAGAAGTGTTGGTAGATGAAATGTCTAGAGTACAGTCCACAGTCGTTAGGCACATAGTTCCAACTCAGACCCTCCATGTCATGTGGGGAGTACGATGTCGTACGACAAGGTGAACGGTTTGCACACAAAGGACACTGTCCAGAACAGGTGTTGCGTTCCTGGGGGATGTGCATGGCCATCTTCGTCTCACTTGTCCTTCACCGGACGACCCCTCTTCTTCTTCTCAGGGGAGCCTCACCTGCAGGCTGCTGCTGTGCACGTGGGCCTCCGCCAGACCCCCCCTCACTCCCTGTGGCATTGGCAGATGTTGTTGCCCGAGATGTAGTCATCGCACAGGGAGGTGGCCTCAAGTTGGTGCTGATCTGGCGGAGGCAGGTCAACATTTCCCGGTGCACCTCTGCTATATCTTCCATGGTATCCCACTTGGACTCCATGTTTGACAAGTGTGTCTCAACACGGGACATGTGGGAGTCCAAGCGGGAATGGTGGGCAGCCTCCTGTTCTTTGATGTCCGTGAGGATCCCCACTACCTGGCTGAACCCTCCGGTGCTCTCCTGGTACGCAGCCATGATGCGTCCCAGGTGGGTGTTATCCTGCAGCCCCGCACCCTCAGCGGAGCCTCTGCTCGGCCTCCCACCCCTCCCACCACCCCTCGCCACACGGCCAGCACCTGTGGTGTCCCGCACAGGTGTCACAGGGCCACCTTGAATGTTGTTGCTGTTATCAGGTGCCATGGTGCCCTGTGAGCCTGTGCCGTCTGATGGTCCGGTAGGTCTGTCCGTGTTGGCAGGGGTGGCTTGCGGTGTATCAGTAGTTGCAGGGGTGGTTGCAAGGGGGCAGGTGAATGTTGCCGAGGGGCTGCATGTGGGCCATGACCGGAGGGGCCAGCTTGGTTGTCGTCTGACGAGTAGTGAGACTGTGCACCACCGGAGCCAGGTGGGTCCACCGGAGCCTGGGACTGGGACTCTTCCTCGTCTGTGGATGAGTCCACATCTGCCCCTGTGTTTGGAAGGAAGACACAATGTTAGTGATGTATTCGTGGACATCAATGGTTCGTACACATTACAATGGCCACTGTGGTTGGTGTTGCATGCCTGTCCATTGCATCATCCTACTTTGTCACTGACGGAGATTTCCATTTGTGTGGTGCATTCACCTGACACCCTGAGGCACTTTGGTTGTCAAGTCTAGCTGTCTGCCTGCCTGGCATCTTCATTGCACGCTAGACTGTACTATGCCATTCCTACTCTGGTGCTGTCACATGCCTGACACAGGTGTTTCATCCCTGTCAACATTTGTGCTTTGACACTGGCATCCTTGCACAGGCACCTAGCTTGTGATCTCTGTTTGGGGCATCTGTAATGCCAGTTTGTGTCAGTCAATGTGCGTCACATTAGTGTGTCTGCACTACCTGGTCACAGTCCAGCATGACCGGGTTGTCCTGATGTTCTCTTCTGTGTTGTCTGTGTCCCCAGTCCACATCCCATTTCACACAGGTGATGGTGTCACTGTTGCTAATGGAGTTGTGTCTGAGTTTTGTGGTTGCTCACATGCTTTGTGATGTCAATGTCCTCCATGGTGGTATGGACTGTTCGCTGCAGCTGTCTTTCTTTACCAGAGTCGTGACCAGAGGTGTGTGTTCGGTTGCTTCAGCTGTGAGTTGCATGCCTGCTCCAGTGCAGCCCATGTTAGTCCTTGTGTCCACAGTGTCCATATCAGTGAGTGCTGTGTGGTGTGGATGATGCCTACAATACTGGACAATGTCTGCGTGTCATGTGGCTCACAACGGGAGTTTGAGTGTATGTCAGCATGCTACAGTGTGAGGGATGTTGGTAGGTCCATTGTAGTCAGTCAGGTGTCCCCTGTCACTGCTGTGTATGTGTGTTGCTGTGTGTTTAGTTCTCTGTGGTATGTCTGCATTTCAGCACTTGTAAACTACAAGCTGCGCCTATCCGTCCAGGCCAGGGGGGGTCCCTGGGACACTGCATCCCCGGAAGTTGAGTGCAAAGGTACATTTGCAATAGCTGGCAGTGTGACTGTGATTGGGTTGGTCGATGCGTGGGTGTGACTGGCAGCCTACTCTCACATTGGATACATGTGTCAGCCATCTTGCCCTGCTCTTTGGTTTGGCAGTGAGTGTTCCCAGAAGTGCTGTTAGTTTTGGCTGGGAAGATGTGATTTGCAGCTGCCTCAATGGTTTTCAGTGTCATTGCAGTACCTCCTCCTCCCCCAGGGGCCAGGCAATTCACACAGAGACATGCTTCAATGGCGGTGAGTGTGGGTTGATGTTGAGGTTGTCAGTCAGTGGTGTAGTGGTGGTTGTACACATGTAGCAACAGTCCCTGTACGTCACACAGCAGTAGCCAGTATGGTGGGTCTTTGGGTGATGTTTGCATGGAGTGTGGGTAAATGCCTTCTCCCAGGTGAGTTGTGTGGAGTTTGTGTTGAGGGGTGTGTGACAGCACATGGTGGTGGGCATGGTCAGGGCTGGCAGTGCTTCTCCCTCCATGGCCAGATGGGCCACTATTGTGTATGCTTCACTTGCAGGGAGTGGTAGTTGACTTTCAGGATGTCAGGCAGCGGGGTCCTGCATTTTGTTTGTGTACAAACCCCATCAGGGCCTTGTGCTCCCCACAGCAGGACCCAGTGTCAGCCATCTTGAGGGTACATTTCCACTGCCTGTGAGGTGCACATGGTTAAGAGTGGTGTTGATGGTCCATTTGTGAGGGGGACTATTGGCTGTGACTACAACTCCCATCATGCTTTTGGCTACACTGACTTCCCCAACATCCCCTAGCTTCCTTCCTGTGGGTCAGGTTCCCTGTGAGGTGGTGTGACAGTGGTGGCAAACTGTGGGGCAGTGTCTGTTGGGGTTTTGTGGCACTGAGTTGCTCTATGTTTTGCTATGTTTGTACACGTGATGACATAGTTCAATGTTGGTATGAGATAGCAGGTGTTGTGTTGCTGTGCAGGGCATTTGCCTGTAGGGTTGACTTTGTTTGTGTTACTGTGGCTTTGTTAACGGAAGTTGTTTTGCCTGTCCCTTTGACAGTGATATGTGTACATGGCCCCACAATCTTGAGTATCTTATTTGTGTACTCACCAGGCTCTGGGATGTCAGTCAGACCATGTATGCTCTCCGGTGGTAAGATGGCCTGCACCTTCTCCTCCCAGGACCGGAAGTAAACGGGTTTGGCAGGAGGGCCGCTGCCGGTGTGCTGGCTGAGCTGATGGTCCTTCTCCAGCAGCTTCTTGACCCTCCTGCGCACGTCATACCACCTGTTCTGGCAGTTGTCCTTTGTGCGCAAACAAGGTGCTTGTGCGTTCACCTTGTTGACGATCCTCTCCCACATCTTTGTTTTCTGGGCCATGGGGGTCTTTTGTACCAATGTGCCAAACAAATGTGGCTCTACTCTGATGATTTCATCTACCAACACTGTCAACTCACTATCTGTGAACTTTGGATTCTTCTTGGGGGGCATGGTGATGGTGGTGGTGGTGGGAGTGGTGAGGGGGTGGGTTGGTGGTGGTGGTGGTGGTAGTGGTGAGGGGGTGGATGGGGGGTTGGGGTGGTGGTGTTGGGGGGTGGTGGTGGTGGTGGTGAGGGGAGAGTGGATGGGGGTTGGGGTAGTGGTGTTGGGGGGAGGTGGTGGTGGTGGTGGAAGTGGTGAGGGGAGTGTGGATGGGGGTTGTGGTTGTGGTGTTGGGGGTGGTGGTGGTGGTGGTGGTGGTAGTGGTAGTGGTGAGGGGAGAGTGGATGGGGGTTGGGTTCATGGTGGGGGGTGGTGGTAGTGGTGGTGGTGGTGATTGGTGTGTGTGTGTGTGTGGTGCAAGTGAGGTTTGTGGGTGTCTGTGTGTGAATGCTGTTGGTGAGGTGGTAATGGTGTGTGTCAGCAGAGTTGTGTGTGTGGAAGTTCTCAGGAAATAGCAAAGGCTCATGGGAGTGATTAGTGGCCTTTAAATGGGTTGAGTTGTGGGTGTGTCTCTCTTAATTGATTTTTTTTATATATATTGCCTTTGTCAGTGCTTGTTTGCTCCTTTTTTTTGTCTTTGGTCAGCTGTTATTTGTGTGTGTGTACGAGATGTTCTTCTGACCGTGCCGGACGCTGCTGGTGAGTTGTACGGGCTTCTCTGAGCCTTTCACGCTGTTGTGCTGTGTTGTGTATGTCGTGTACGACTCGGTCGCTGGGCGTTCGACTCGGTCGTGGGCGTTCGTTTCGCTCGCGGGAGTTCGAGTCGGTCGCGTGCGGAGTCCGTTGGTTTGAGTGTTTGTGTCGTGTGCGTGTCGGTCATGCGGCTTGTGCTCCGTGCGAGTCGTTCGTGTTTCCCGCGTATGGCATCGTACTTTTTTGCGACTCGTATGTCGCGGGTACGTGTCGGTCGGCTCCGTTCCGGGTTCGTGTCGGTCGGTACTACTCGAGGTCTTTTTCCGGCCAGAACCCAGTTTTCCGTACGGCTCGTTCGTCCGGATCATATTCGGGAGAGTCGGTTGGAAATCACAGGCTTTCCATCGTACTGCGCGGGTCGTACGGCGGCGATACGTGTCGGTCAGAACTTTTTCCAGGGACGTGTCGGTCGGTTCAGTTTACAGACGGAATCGGAATCGACCCCTTAGTGTGTTGTATAAAATATCGTTGTCAAAAATATCGATTTTGAAAATATCGTTATTAAAAAATATCGATTTTGTAAATGTAGTGAAATATTTATTATAATATATTTGTAAATGTATTAATAATTTTTAATAAATCGGATATGTTTTTTAGAAAAAAATGTAGGAGCGGGATGTTGGGTTTATAGGGGATAACGGTGGGGAGTGTTTTTAAAAAAAAATTAAAATTTTGAAAGTAATATTGAAGAAATTAAAAAATGTTTTTTAGGAGTGGGATGTTGGGGTTATAGGGGATAAGGGAGTGTTTTAAAAATTTTGGTTGTAAATTTACATTTTTTTTAATGAATATTAAAGAAATTGAAAATTGTGTTTTAGGAGCGAGATGTGGTTATCGGGGATAAGGGTGGGGAGTGTTTTAAAAAAATGTACATTTCTAAAAAAAAATTAAATTATATTAAATAAATGTATTTTTTTTTAGGAGCGGGATGTTGAGGTTATAGGGGATAAGGGTGGGGAGTGTTTAAAGAAAAAGAAAATTCCCCCAATTTTTTTATTTTATAATAAATAAATTTAAAATTGGATTTTAGGGGTGGGATGTTGGAATTATAGGGGATAAGGGTGGGGAGTGTTTTGATTTTTTTACTTAATAAAAAAAAAATGTAAGTAATAATAAAGAAATTTTAAAATGTTTTTTAGGATTGGGATGTTGGGTTTATAGGGGTCGAGGGGGTAGTTTGTAAGTTAAAAATAAAAATTTAAAATTAAAAAATTAAAAAACAATTCTAAATATTAATAATTTTTTTTTAATTAATAGTGAAAATCTGTGGATTTTGCAGCTAATTTTGAGGAGTAATGTTTAAATTTAAAAAATAATTGGAAAAAGTGAAAAGTTGAAAAAAAATAAAAAAAATATTTATTATGATTTGTTATTTTTATATGGTATTACAGTAGTGAAAAATAAAAATTTATAACAAATAAAAAATATTTAATGTAGAGGTGTTTTGTGTTGAGATGGGATTATCTGTTCTTTTTTTTTTTTTTTAAATTGTAATTACATTTTTAAAAAATTCACTTTTTTAATTAAAAAATAATTAAATTGTAAACTTTCAAGATGTTTAAAGTTTGGGTTTGAGATTGTTATAAAAATGAAAAGTACATTTTAAGTTTAATATTTTTATATATAATTATTAATTATATTTTACTTTTTAATAAAAAGTGTTATTATTTATTTATCATGTAATTTATAAATACAAGAACATTCATAAAAATACTTTAAAAAGTCTCATAACTTTGGGGCTCATTATGATGGCGGAAGGACCGCCACCGCCGGGCCGGCGGTGGCGGTCCTTCTGCCATCACTGAGCATTTTACCCACCGCCAAATTAGGATGGCGGTGCGTATCGCGACGGACGCAAAGTCCGTCCGCCACTTTTCCGCCGGAGGCAATTGCACCGATTGCCTGGCGGACGGAAAAGGGCCACTAATATGGTGGCGGTGCCTAGCAGGCACTGTCCGCCATATTATGATGTGTCCTGGAATAGGCCTTTCCATGGCGGCGCTGCCGCCATGGAAAGGCTGGCGGGGATTGGGTTTGGGGGCCCGTTGCAGGCCCCCTCTGTGTGGGGGGAGGGTGTAGGTGCACTGGGGGGTACCCATTGTACCCCCCTACATTTCCATGCACAAGGTGGCAAGCACCACGTGGTGCCTGCCACGTTGTGCATGGAAATGCACATCCTGACCTTTTAACATTGCGAACGGTGCTGCAGCCAGCAGCACCGTCCGCAATGTTAAAAGGCCAGGATGCGCCCGCCAGTATGGCGGAAGCATCCTAATTGGACTGGTGGGACCGCCGCATGTCTGGCGGGTGGTCCCAGCACCGCTATGATGGCGGGCGGACTGATGTCTGCCCATCATAATGAGCCCCATTGTTCTGGATATGTTTTTAGAATTGGGGATAGGTTAATATATATGTATAATGTGTATTATTATATATGTGTTTATGTAATTGTTTTGGGAATATTACATTTAATGAGTATATTGTTTTGCACTTTCCTTAAGTTAATATAGTGTGGAGTGGGAATATTAAATTATATACGTTTAGGGGCCGATTCCGATGTCGGACGGACTCAGGTCCGTCCGACATCGGTCAGGAGCCGTAACCGACCAACCTGCTGTCGTCGGTTACGGCCCTGCAGAGTACGATGCGACCGAACCCTGTTCGGTCGCACTCGTATACTTCACAATGGGAGCATGCATTCCGAGCGGAATGCATGCTTGCATTGTGAAAAGCAGGGTGCAGTTCATCCCTGCACCCTGTGGCCGGCACCCCAAGGTGCCTGCCACCGGGTGCAGGGATCCACAGAGGGGCACCATAGGTGCCCCCAGGCCACCATTCGGCAGCCTCGCACCCATGGGGGCCCTACTGGGGGCCCCCAAAGACAGTTTCCGACTGCATTTTCATGCCGGAAAGACCGGCACGAAAAGGCAGTGAAAAACTGCCATCGTACTCCCTCGGTCGTAAAGAGGCGGCCGGGGGAGTACTGAAGGATTTCCGGACGGCGGACGGGCTCTCCGAACCCGTCGGAAGCCATCCGGAAATCCGAGTCGAATTCCTTTCTGACCGAGCCCATCGAAATGGCTCGGTCGGAAAGGAATCCGGCCGGCACGTTCCGATTCGGGCGGAAGGGCTCCGACCATCGTTCGGAGCCCTTCCGTCCGAAATCGGAATCGGCCCCTTAGTGTCCAGCACCTTCCCTGAGTTAATATAGGGGCCTATTATGATGGCGGTCAGATGACCGCCGCCCGGCCGGTGGTGGCAACCGCCGGACCGGCGGCGGACATCCACCCGCGATCGCAAGCCAGAAACCGCCGGTCAGATTAGGATGGCGGGGGTGATCGCAGCGGTGGGAAGATCCGACTGCCGCTTTTCCGCTGGTTGCCATCCGCACTCCTGCCTGGCAGACGGAGAAGGACCGGGACAATGGTGGCGGTGCAGAGCAGGCTCCGCCAGCAGGATTATGATGCCGGTGGTAGCCAGCCTTTCCTCAGCGGTCAGACCGCCATGTAAAGGCATGCAGTGATTGTCTTCCGGGGGCCCGTTGCGGGCCCCAATGTTTTGTGGGGGTGGGTGCACTGGGGGTACCCATGGTCCCCCTACATTCCCTGTACCAGGTGGCAGGCACTGTGCAGTGCCTGCCACGCAGTGCAGGGAGATGCAGGACATGCTCCTTTTGACATCGCGGCGGTGCTGCGTGCATCAGCAACCGCCGCAATGTTAAAGCCCGCGATCCAACCGCAGCGGACGGATTTTGAGCAAGGAACATCGTAATACGACCGGCGGTTATGTCGCGGGCCTTGCGGGCGGTCTTTTCCCATTACCATGGCGGTCGGGGACCGCCATCGTAATAGGCCCCATAATTTGGAGTGGGAATAGTAAATTATATATGTTTAGTGTCCAGCACCTTCCCTGAATTAATATAGTTTGGAGTGGGAATAGTAAATTATATATGTTTAGTGTCCAGCACCTTTTCTGAGTTAATACAGTTTGGAGTGGGAATAGTAAATTATATATGTTTAGTGTCCAGCACCTTCCCTGACTTTTTGTAGTTTGGAGTGGGAATAGTAAATTATATATGTTTAGTGTCCAGCACCTTCCTTTAATTAATATAGTTTGTAGTGGGAATAGTAAATTATATATGTTTACTGTCCAGCACCTTCCCTTAATTAATATAGTTTGGAGTTGGAATAGTAAATTAAATATGTTTAGTGTCCAGCACCTTCCCTGAATTAATATAGTTTGGAGTTGGAATAGTAAATTATATATGTTTAGTGTCCAGCACCTTTCCTGAGTTAATACAGTTTGGAGTGGGAATAGTAAATTATATATGTTTAGTGTCTAGCACCTTCCCTGACTTTTTCTAGTTTGGGGTGGGAATAGTAAATTATATATATGTTTAGTGTCCAGCACCTTCCGTGACTTTTTCTAGTTTGGAGTTGGAATAGTAAATTAAATAGGTTTAGTGTCCAGCACCTTCCCTGAGTTAATATAGTTTGGAGTTGGAATAGTAAATTATATATGTTTAGTGTCCAGCCCCTTCCCTGAGTTAATATAGTTTGGAGTGGGAATAGTAAATTATATATGTTTAGTGTCCAGCACCTTCCCTGAGTTAATATAGTTTGGAGTGGGAATAGTAAATTTTATATGTTTAGTGTCCAGCACTTTCCCTGAGCTGGTAGTGTGGGATTAGTAAAAAACTAGTTCTTTATTTTGGAGTAAAGTTAATGATAAAAATGTATGTTTAAGTGGTAATAGTATGTTATGTATGTGTATTTAAAACAATATATTAATAACTGTCAATTAATGTAAGATAATTCTTTTATTGTAAATATATATTTTTTTAAATATAGGAATTAAATACAGAACAATATTTATATTTTATTTATGTCTTTATTTCCATTCTAAGATTCAAGCAAAGAAATATTATGCATTTTATTTTATTTACATTGTTTGATATATATATTGATATACAGTGAAACAATAATACTTTTTTATTTTTGGATACATTGCATATTTAGTACATATTTAAACATAAACATATAATTTTTAAGAATAGTCAGCATGAAACATTTTTATGTTCAATATAATGGAGAAGTTGGTAAATTTGTAAATTTTTTACAAATAAAAGATGCAGTTATCCACTGATTTTTATACATTTTTTTAATACATATTTTTTTGGTAACAGTTATAGAATATTTATTTATATTGTAAATATGCATTACATAATTACATATAGGGGGTAATTACGATGGCGGGTGGACTCGAGTCCGCCCGCCATCGTTGCGGTGCCTGGGACCGCCCGTCTGTAAGGCGGCGGTCCCGAACCACGTATTATGATGCGACCGCCACCGTGGCGGTCGCATCATGCTAGGTTAACATTGCGGTGGGTGCTGCTGGCTAAAGCACCCGCCGTAATGCTAAAACAGCATGTCGTGCGTTTCCCTGCACTACGTGGGAGGCACTACGCGGTGCCTGCCACGAAGTGCAGGGAAATGTAGGGGGGTACCCTAGGTACGCCCCAGTGCACCACCACCTTCCCCCAACACAAGGGGGGCCCGCAACGGGCCCCCGAAACCAATCCCCGCCAGCCTTTCCATGGCGGTTTCACCGCCATGGAAAGGCTGACTACAGCCAGCATTGTAATTTGGTGGACGGTGCCTGCTAGGCACCGCCTCCATTTTACAGATGCTGACCGCTCCTCCAGGCAATCGGTATGATTGCCTGTGGCGGGCGGTCTTTGTGACCGCCGCGGTCCGAAAGCGATTCCCCCACCATCGTAATTTGGCGGGGGGGAAATTGCTGTCAGATGGCAGCGGGCCCGCCACCGCACGGCTGGCGGGCCTTCCACCATCGTAATCACCCCCTTAGTTACAATTTTTTCATTGTATAAGTTTTTTTATATTTTTGGCATAATTCCTAATAAACAATATTATATTTTGTATAATATTATTTCAATTGTAAATATGAATAATATTATAAAGGTAAGAAAGCATTTTGTAAAGAAAAATATTTTTTAACATTAATACATTTTTTCACATTTATAGCAAGCAGTACAATTTTTTTCTTACATTGGTAAGTTAACATAATTTCTTTTAATGTATAATAATAAATATTGTTTTTGTTCTAATATTTACTATTATAGTTTAACAATTTTAAACAGCAAAGAAAAACATTTTGTACATTAGTAATATTAGTATTTTTTTAACATTTTTTTGTATTACATTTCAAATGTATATTGAGTTTAATGTAGAAAAGTATTTTTCTTATTTCAATTAGGCAGCCATTTTTTTTTACTAAGTTCTATTTTGTAGGCTATCTGTGTTGTTTTAGTTCATTTCTGAGGGGAGAAGCTCGCGGTTGGAAGCTGTGTCGCATCGGTTAAGGTAAGTTTAATTTAATTATTTTTTGGCTTAATTTAGGAGTAGGGCGAAGGTAGTTAGGTAGTGTTTAGTATATGTAATGTTTGTATTTTGTGTTTTATGTGAGTTTTCGTTTGTAGTTTTGCGTATGCGAAATGCGGTTAGTGCATTGATAGGTAGGTGTTAGGGTTTGCTATATATGTTTAATTATGTTTAGAATATGGTGTTATAGTATGTTAATGTATGTTTTTAAATTATTTTATTGTATATTTTTATGGGAGAGATTGTGTTGTTTTTTTCCACAGGTTTTTGTCGTTTGGAAGTTGCCGTTGGGAGAAGTATGCTTTTTTTATTTAAGGAACTGTGTATTAGTTTCTAGTAAACTAATAATTATTTTACAGTTCCTTTATTTTTCGGGTATTTCTTTTTTAATTACATTTTTCGGGTTTTTTATGGATTCAAGTCTATGGGTATATTGCCGGCGCATTATATTTTACACAGTTGTATTTTCCCATTATTTTTTGGGACGTTTAACCAAGTATTGGGATTTTTCCACGATTGGGATTTATTTGTGGCAGTTTGGATTCAATTCTTCAGCTACAAAAAAGTAAGGGGCTCATTATGATGGCGGAGAGACCACCACCGCTGGCCCGGCGGTGGCGGTCCCTCCGCCATCTGACTCTCATTTCCCCCCGCCACATTTGGATGGCGGGGGGAATCGTTCCGCAAGCGTGGCGGGCGCAAAGACCGCCCGCCACGCTTCCGCCACAGGAAATCGTTAGGATTGCCTGGCGGAGCGGACATGCCCGGGGAAAAGGTGGCGATGCTTAGCAGGCACCGCCCGCCAGATTACAATGCTGGCGCCAGCCAGCCTTTCCTGCCATGGAAAGGCTGGCGGGGATTGGGTTTGGGGACCCGTTGTGGGCCCCCTTGTCTTGGGGGGAGGTGTAGCTGCACTGGGGGGTACCCATGGTACCCCCCTGCATTTCCCTGCACTGTGTGGCCGGCACCGCGTGGTGCCTGCCACGTAGTGCAGGGAAATGCACAGCATTACTATTTAACTTTGCGTACGGTGCTGCAGCCAGCAGCACCGTCCGCAATGTTAAATAGCCGGGATGCAGTGGTGGGACCGCCGCATTACTGGCAGGCGGTCCCAAGTCCGCGACGATGGCAGGCAGACTCATGCCCGCCCGCCATCGTAATGAGCCCCTAAGTTATTTTAAATTATTTACAATGGGAGGAAAATGTAATTTTTGTAATTGTTATTGATATTTTTTAATATATAAAATATATTTATTATGTCAAATAATATTTTTTTAAAGTTAAAATGAATTGGCATAATATTTATATTTTAGATGTTTGAAAAGAAATGTTTAGTTAAGAACTCAGTTTACAATTACAATTTTTCTATGTTTATGTATTACTGTTTTAAAGTAGGGATTTAGCTATTGTTTCTAGATATTCTAGCCCTTTAGGGTTTGGGTAGAGTCTTACTTTGTATTGTAAGTGCTCGAACATTGTTTTAGTTTGTTTAGTTAGTTTTGGACCTAGCTGTGTTACATACTGTTCAAGTCTTAGGGCCTCATTATGATGGCGGAGAGTCCGCCACCGCCAGCCGTGTGGTGGCGGGCCCTCCGCAATCGAACTGCTATTTTCCCCCAGCCATATTACGATGGCGGGGGAATTGATGGGGAAGCGTGGCGGTCGCAAAGACCGCCCGCCACGGTTCCTCAAGGTGGTCCTTCTCCGACCGCCTTGCGGAACGAAAACATAGGCCAGCATTGCGGTGGTGCCTTGCAGGCACCGGCGTAGAGATTACGATATCCCTTTCCGCCCGTCTATTTGCGGCAGTCAACCCGCCATGAAAAGACAAGCGGAAACTGATTCGGGGGTCCGTATTGGGCCCCCCTTCATCCCTGGGCCTGGGACAAGTGCAAGCCCTCCTACATATCCCTGCACCATGTGGCAGGCACTGCATGGTGCCTGCCACGTAGTGCAGGGATATGCAAGTGCCTTCGTATTTGCATTGTGGCGGGGGCTGCTAAACGCATCCCCGCCACAATGCAAAGTGTGGGCGATGCGATCGCCACGGTGGTGGTCGCATCGTAATCGGGGTTGCGGAACCACCGCCTTACAGGCGGGCGATCCCAGTCCCCACGACGATGGCGGGGGTACTCAAGTCCGCCCGCCATCATAATGAGGCCCTTAGTTGTTGGTAGCTTTGTTCTTTTTGTATTGATTGTAATAATTTATGTAGGGTTGGTTGGGTTCTACCTGTTGTGGCTTGGAAAGCATTATGCCATCCTTCCACAGCATTATTAGTTTTTGCTTCTTTGTTTAGGGTACTGTTATATACATTCCACCATGGAATGTGGTATTTGGGCTGTCTTCTGTGTCTAGATCTGTGTAGTCTTCCCACCCAGGTGTCCTCAAAATATTCCAGTAGGGGACTTAGTTTATGTTCATTTGTTTGGTAGTAGGGGATTTCTATTAATAGATTGTAGTGTTCTGCTACATCAGTTATTGGGACGTATGCTAGTGCTATTAGTCTTTTAATTTCAAATGCAAAATTGCTATTAGTTGCATATTCTACACCTAGGGGCCGATTCTGATGCGGGTTGGAAAAGCTTCCCGACCGAATCGGTTGGGAAATGGTGTCCGACCCACTCGGATCGGGAAAGTCCGACCGGCGGAGTAGGATGCATCCGGATGCTTCCAGATACGATTTGGTTGAACTCCCATTGACTTCAATGGGAACATTTGTTCCTAACCGCATCAGAATTGGGCCCTCGGTCGGGAAGACACGTTCCCGATCCGATTTGGAAGGAGCAAATGCCGTTAGGAGGCCATCCTAACCGCATCAGAATCAGGCCCTCGGTCGGGAAGCTTTTCCAACCCGCATCAGAATCGGCCCCCTAGGGCCCAATTCTGATGCGGTTAGGAACAAATGTTCCCATTGAAGTCAATGGGAGTTCAACCAAATCGTATCTGGAAGCATCCGGATGCATCCTACTCCGCCGGTCGGACTTTCCCGATCCGAGTGGGTCGGACACCATTTCCCAACCGATTCGGTCGGGAAGCTTTTCCAACCCGCATCAGAATCGGCCCCTAAGCGTAGATTTTTGAAGGTGTCTTCATATGCATTGATTAAAGTGGTAATAGCAACCTTGTATTGCTGTGTGAGGGTAGTTTTTCAGGATGGCTTGTATCATTGACTGTTCAAAGTCTATGATAATTTTTTGAGGATAGTAATTATTAATTTCTTGCTTTACTTTTGTTAAGAGTTCTACAAAGGTAGTGGTTTGTTTGTTTGGTAACAGGGCATATATAAAGGGGATGTTGGTATTATGATATAGTCCATGGATTGTGTATAATTGGTAAAATGGTTTGGGACATATTTTAAATGTTCCGTCCATCATCCATGTCTCACAATTCTGTAGTTTAAGTAAGTTTGTGGGAGTTGTAAATATTATAATCCTTTTGTTGTTAGATTTATTGTCATAAAGAAGAAATTGCTCTTCATTATGGGGTACAGTGAGTTCAGGTGGTATTTGAATTTCACTGAAAGTTTTGGCGGTAGGAGGGGTGGTAGCAGTTGATTTTTTTGTTCTAGCTATTAGCCTTTTTAACGTTGAGGCAGAGGGTAATTGGCCAGTTACATGTTCTGGAACTCTGGGGAGTATGTCTTTTAGTATTTCAGTTGTAGGTTTTTGAGAGCTAGTGCTAGCTTCTTTCAGAGTCTCTAAAGTGTCTCTCACTTCTATTTCAGCTATGTTAGGGGGATGGTTATGTTCCTTAACATTTGATACAGTAGTTTATTTTGTTGTAGCCCTCCCATAACATGTATTTGCATCACTTTTGCTGCATTTCCAATTAATTTTGTCACCTGTCTGTTTTTCTTGGGTGTAGACATATCCCATATAGCATAATAACAGTTTTCCTTTCTTGGAAGTAATAAATTTTGCACCTTCAGTCATTCTAATGCTTCAAATGCTATGAGAAATGTATATAAACAATATTATATGTATTGTAATTGTTCTTATTGTAATACACATTTCTATATACAAAATTATACTTACATGCTTAAATATGTTGACCTTTTTTTGACGCTGAGGTGTTTCTGTTGGTGATTGTCTTTAGTGGTTCTTTTTACTTCCTGCGGAGAATAAAATAATCATTTGAATAAAATTGTTTAACAGCATTTTCTGTATTTTGGGGTTTGGGTGGTTAGTGGGCGCTTTGGGTTGGGATTTTTAGTTGTTATATTAGTTTAATTGTGATTTATACTTACTTTTTTTGCAACGTGGTTTTGTTAATATTTTTTGTAGTTAGTTGAGTGTCTTTTGGAGTTTCTGTAGAGGAGATATAATTTTAAAACAATAATACATTAATTATTTAATTTTTGTAAAAAGTCCTTTACTATTATTTTATACAGTTGTAACATTGAATTGATATTTTACTTACTTTGTGAAGTTGAAATCAAAGTTTTCAATGAGGAAGTCCAATGTTGTAGAAGCAATCCAGCAGAGATTCCCCTTATACTTGGTTTTGTTGTTGTAGAATGAAATAATGTTCCATTTTCTTTAGTTTATATAGTGTTTGTTTAATTGTCCTTTCAATCTTATTGGGTTATTTAAGTTGTAGGTGTTTTTCATTGGTTGTTACTAAGGTTTTCAATTAATTTGGCAGTTGTTTCCTTATATGGGAAACGCTAATTAATGTTTAGGTAAACTTTTTTATTTTTACTTTATTTAAAAGTATAATAATATATAATTTGTAATTTATATAGTATTGAATGTATAACAATATTTATTTATTTAAAATATTCTGTTTGTAAGGAGTAATTAATTTGGTGGATTTACATTTTTTTTTATTTATTATAATGTATTTAATATTTATTCTATTTATTTAATATGTTGTGTGTGTTTGTGATATTGTTTATATTTTTTTGTTATATATTCTGTTATTAAAAATATTTTTAAGGTGTCGATATTTTGTTTTTGGCGATAATTGTGTGGTCTATATTTTTGTTATTGATATTTGTGTCATTTTGTATGTTTATTTAATGTTTGCAATATTAGTTATAACGATATTTTTTTGATCGATATTAGTGATATCGATGTTAATGTTTGACGATATTTTTGTGTCAATATTTGTGTATTTCTTTAAATAAGTATAGAATATCAATATTTATGTTATCGATATTTGTGTGTCGATAATTTTGTAGGTCGATGTTATGAGTGTCGATGTTATGTCAGTGATCTTGGGATTTGTGCTTCTGTTCTTTTTTCAGAAGGTATCTATTATTTTGGAATACTTTAAAGTAAAAAAATAAAATTCTTCTTTTGTGTGAGTTCTCCACTTTTTTAACACCAAGAATTTAACATAGTAAGCAGGTAGGTGGTAAAACTGGCTTTTTTCGGACTGGCCTTTACTGTGCAGATTGTATTGTTCTAGCACCAAAAGCATGTTATATCGTTTGCTGTATTTTCTGTTGGCCACATGAATAGCAACATGGTAATTGAGCTATACTCTTTAAATTGAAGCAGGAGTTATTTCCTAATAGTGAGAATTTTGCCATTCATCTTTCCGTGGATGTAAATAGCATGTGATATTTTAGCTTAATAATTGCTAAAAATGTTGGAGTTCTCCAAAGTAATTCAAACTGCCTCCTGTATTTTTTAGGTTAAATAATAAAAAGAACATCAACTGCACATTCTTAAAACAGGCAAACGCTTTGTCTAAATTAGCATGCTTTATGCCTGGTATTTTAGCTTAATAATTGCTAAAAGAAAGTAGTGGCTGCTACCGGACAGGAGTGGTGGGGCTGGGGGTAGTTAGAGAAATGTAATAAAAAAAAAGACTTACCTTTAACGGCCAGCCGCCGCCTCTCCTCCGTTCTCCGTTTTCGTCCTCTTCATCTTCCTGTCCTGGCCAGCAGCAAGAAGCACTCGGGCACACAGGCTCCCCTGTGCCAATCACAATGCTGCAATGCAGCGTTGTGATAGATCTGGGCGCCGTGGATCAGCTCTCAGACTGGAACAGGGAGCCTGTGCATTTTCCTCACCAGGCTGTGTGTAATGCAGCCTGGTAGGAACATGCAAAGTGCACATGAACTGTTTGGTCAGCCCAAGAGGGCCGGCCAAACAGTACATGCGTACTTAGGGAGTGCAAACCACTCCTCCCCTGTGCTGGCCTGCCCCGCCCTGCCCCACCACTGACTGCCATAGGGAAAATAAAATGATAATAACGATATCTTATTATCATTTTATTTTTCCTTTTGAGCAGTGGGGCGACGCTTCTCCGCTTTAGCGGAGGAGCCGCCACTGCTAAAAAGGTTTTGGGTTGTTCAAAGTAATTTAAACATCCTCCTGTATTTTCATTGTTATATAATATAAAGAACACCAACTGCACATTCTTAAAATAGGCAAAGTGCAGTTATCTAGCAGGCACTATGGTTATGATTTCAATCGTGCAGTAGGTGCAGTGGCACCAGAACTTATTATAACAAATGCCTTGAAAAAATACAGTATTTGTTACAACATACAAACTTCAAAGTATATTGCACAATAATTGAAAATATCACAGTGTACTGTTTAAATAAAAAAAATTGTAAACCATAATTAGCACAATGCCATTGACAATGCAAGTGCTAATATTTACTATATGCTCATTATTGGTTCAGAGTTCGTGTTCATGTTTACGTTTTTGGGCAATAATTAAAAAAAATGTGCAGTGCAAAATAAAATAAAAATCTTTGTAAGAGAAATCTGTAATAACAAAAAAACTTGCCCATCTCAATAAAACAATAATCTCACTTTCAGTGAGTTTCTTTCACTTATATTGCACAACGGCTCATTAAAAAATTTAAAGTTTGTTTTCATTTGTTTATCTTAAAAATGGACAATAACCAAACACCTTTTCATTTCGTTTTTAATCTTGTTTTTTTGGATTTGCAAAACAGCCCTTACGCTGTACTTGTATGGTTTTTTTATCCACTCTTTACCTATTCTCCCCATGGCTGCAGCACTTTCAAGCCTACTTATCAGGTTCATGTTTTTTTTATCTTTGTCCTCCACCTATTCGCCCCAGTTTATAATACTACTTGGAACAGCACAATATATTGCCTTTTTGTATATAAACAAGTCATAACACTTTAACAGACTTTCTGTAACTTATATTGTACAACTACTCGGCAAGCTACAATTTACAACAAAAAAAGCTTATTATTAATCACAGAGGTGTAACCTAATGCATTTACTAATGCTTGTTTAATAATGGATCAGATAGTTGTTAGCCTAAGTTTCCCAACTTATAAGTAATGCTATATAAAGATCCTGGGGGTGGGATGTATATGTGTTAAGATTCTCATTAGCCTTTGCTCTCAGGGAGCTTTAGAAAGGTCACGTTGCAGT
This sequence comes from Calotriton arnoldi, assembly GCA_963921515.1. Lineage (NCBI taxonomy): Eukaryota > Metazoa > Chordata > Amphibia > Caudata > Salamandridae > Calotriton > Calotriton arnoldi. Next base: position 236,072 of record CAWUFW010014872.1, read on the forward strand.
CACCAAATGACTCTTACAAATGGCTCTTTAATTGGCAAGTGATGCACTCCTCTCCTTCCTCGCCCTCCTGCTTGGCAGGTAGTACTACAAGTGATGCAAAGAGGGCTTCAAACACTGTAAAATAACAACCAAATGCCTTGTTTGCCGAAGAAGACAGAGTGACCCATAGGGCATGGTTTTGAATTTGGCTGAAACATGTTGTCAAATTAGAGATGTGGGAACCATTGGATTTCCAATTAGCATCCTGATCAAAAACATAAATAATGCACATTTTACATAAAATGCTGTAGGCTTCTCAGTGTTTTTCTTAAAATCCAATCCTACCCTTTGTACATTATATAAAGCCAATTCCTGCCGCATCGCTGGTTCTCCATCGTTTATCATAACCAGCACCTTCAGTGCATGATGCCTACCTCTAACAGCATTCTTCAGCAAAAAATGCCAGGGCATGTGTATCCATGTGCTTAAAAGTTTAGGGCAGGTCAGTAAACTATGTAGGCTACATTTCTCCTTAACTCTGATGGGGTGGTATCGATTTCTGCAACTTAGACCAATGACAATTTGAAATGATACCACTTTTAAAACCCTCATTACGAGTAGGCTATTAAATTCTGGTAACTCTTGTTATCACACATACTAGAATTTTAAGAATAGCAGCTAGCACTACACCTCTGCAAGCTTTCCCAGGTAAATGTCGACAGGTCAAACCTTCTGAAATTTAACAGGTAAAAATGGCCAGTAATTACCAGAACATGCATATTTTGCTAGATTAATCAGCAAAATCAGCATGCTACTCCACCCAACAAAAAAAGATACTATTGGTAATATCCAACCTGTGATGAGTCTAATTTTATCAGGTCCAATAAATATCACACCAAATACCAGACCACTCGTAATGAGGGCTTAAATGTACACAGGGAACCAAATAACGCTGGGAACCCGACAATTTTCTTTGTAAGGTCAAGTGATTTCTTAAACATGATACTGCACATGGCTGTTCCTACTTTCACCTGCATCATGAGCCTTAACCATTGCTTTACAACAGCTTAAGAAGCTTATTTGGAGGCCTGCACCTAGCATTAGCTCTTGATTAAGATTTTCTTTCACCTCTTGACCCTCCTTATATGCAATGCTTAATATGTAAAAGAATGAGTGCCTGTGCCCAAAGCTCTGCTCAGAAGCCCGCTGCCAGTGCAATTAAATATTGGCACGCTCAAATCCAAGGATGCGTATTCTTGAATCCACCTCATGCCTCTTTAATTGACTACCAGACACTCCCTACCCTTTTATCCCGCTCTTGCAGGTTCCTGCTTTCTCCCTTTATGACGGTTTTTCCACCTTTCACTTCCTCCATCTTTCCTTTTTGTTTGTTTTGCCTTCACTTGCTGTCGGTAAATGTGATTTTATCCAACAGAGTAAACAATTTGCTTGGAAAGTCGACTGCTTGTGCCGTCCCCCTTTTCCAGGCACACATGTTTTCTGAGCCACATATGCATCATTGTGTTCTACCCTTGCCCCTTGTCCCGGTCTACTACACCACATTTTGAAAACATGGGGAGATGTCTGCATCCTAGAAAGCCTTCTCAATTGAGAGAATGCAGATCAGAATATCTGATGGGTCCCTCCACTATAATTCCAGCTGGGATGGCAAGCGAGACATAATTTTGCAAGCTATCCTGGACACCGGGAACGCTAAAGCGGATTCAGTCATGCTTGATCTTGGCCTGCTGCACAAAGACTCAGTGCAAGCTCTCTGAGAGATTCACGTTCAATGAGAACACTCTACAAGACCTTCAGCCTTGCACATTAGATCTTCAACAGCAGGTTAAAGTGCTGCTGGATTGTGTGAGGTTTCTGGAGGGCAGAGCAAAAGATGCAGAGGGACAGAGATGCCACAGTACCATGAGAATTGTTGCACTACAGAAGGGGATGGAGAGCAAACATATGACTAGCTTTGTGGAAAGTTGGTTGGCCAAGGATGTGGCACCAACATCTCTTTCGCCCAAGTTTGTGGTGGTACACATGCAGTGAGTTCCATCTAGTTGACCCCCTACCCCTACCCCAGGGAGCCCCACCACAGCAAATAGTAGCAAAAATCCTGAACTTCGGGGATAGAAATGCCATATTATGAGCACCCCAGAATGTTGGGCATTATGCTGTTGAAGGAGGGAAAATTATGATTTTCCCAGAGTATACCTTAGCGGTGCAGCACCGTCTTGTGTGTTACATGAGAATGAAATGGAATCTTAGAGAACTAGGCCTGAAGTACGCCCTCCTCTTCCCAGTAAGCATATTTTATTTTTAACTGAACCTTAGGAGCCATAGAATTGGGTGGAGCAGTACTGTGCCTCACTAACTGGGCTGAACACACCCTCCCTGCAGCTGTGTTCACCCAGTGGCCCCCAGAGGGGGAGCCGGAGACCTAGACAAAAGACACTGAGGGGCCGATTCCGATCTCGGTCGGAGGCGCACCCAATACCATTCGGTCGGGAAAAAAGCCATGCGAATGCCTGTTTCCCGACCGATCCGTACAGCACACCGAACGAGTAAGTACGATGCGCACAACAGCACAGAATCCGGCCGAGCCGTACTCACCCAATCCAGGTCCTGTTCTCCGACCGAGGCGAATCCGGAAACGCAGAATCGAGTCACACGGAAGGGAAAATGCAGCTCCGTCCGGCCAAACAAGTACGATGCGCTTCCCGTACGCGCCGAAACCGTCGTTACGCACGGCACGTCAAAGCATCCGGGAGAGGCGCACATAAGCTCCGATTCGCGCCACAACACAATCCACGGCTACGAGACGAACACGCCAGCGACGAGGACGACGCGAAGCGACGAGGACGACACGAAGCAACGAGAAGGACGAACGACACGAACCAACCATGAATCCCTTCGTCCCGATCATACCAATATTCTACATTTACTACCGGAACAGGCATGGACGCGTACGGCGCAGAAGGTAAGTCAGACACCAACCACAAAACACATACAACACGTACACGACACATCACACACACACAGAGGGATGCAGAATATACTTACACCAGCAACAGCAGCACCATAGGGGCGGGATGCCCATCACCAATGCCACATATGCACACAGGGGCCTGAATGCGCACCACCACCCCTACCCAGGGGGGGCTGGATGCCAACCACCACAACCACCCTTAGCCAGGTGGGTGCCAGATGCCCACCACCACTACCACCCTTACCCAGGGGGCTGGATGCCTACCTCTACTACCACCCTTAGCCAGGGGGTGCCAGATGCCTACCACTACAACCACCCTTACCCAGGGGGGCTGGATGCCTACCACTACTACCACCCTTAGCCAGGGGGTGCCAGATGCCTACCACTACTACCACCCTTACCCAGGGGGGCTGGATGCCTACCACTACTACCACCCTCACCCAGGGGGCTGGATGCCTACCACTACTACCACCCTCACCCAGGGGGGCCGGATGCCTACCACTACTACCACCCTTAGCCAGGGGGGCTGGATGCCTACCACTACTACCACCCTCACCCAGGGGGGCTGGATGCCTACCACTACTACCACCCTCACCCAGGGGGGCTGGATGCCTACCACTACTACCACCCTCACCCAGGGGGGCTGGATGCCTACCACTACTACCACCCTTAGCCAGGGGGGCTGGATGCCTACTACTACTACCACCCTTAGCCAGGGGGGCTGGATGCCTACCACTACTACCACCCTCACCCAGGGGGGCTGGATGCCTACCACTACTACCACCCTTAGCCAGGGGGTGCCAGATGCCTACCACTACTACCACCCTCACCCAGGGGGGCTGGATGCCTACCACTACTACCACCCTCACCCAGGGGGCTGGATGCCTACCACTACTACCACCCTCACCCAGGGGAGCTGGATGCCTACCACTACTACCACTCTTAGCCAGGGTGGTGCCAGATGCCCACCACCACTACCTCCCTTAGCCATGGGGGCTGGATGCCTACCACTACTACCACCCTTACCCAGGGGGGGCTGGATGCCTACCACTACTACCACCCTTAGCCAGGGGGGTGCCAGATGCCTACCACTACTACCACTCTCACCCAGGGGGGGCTGGATGCCTACCACTACTACCATCCTCACCCAGGGGGGGCTGGATGCCTACCACTTCTACCACCCTCACCCAGGGGGGCTGGATGCCTACCACTACTACCACCCTTAGCCAGGGTGGTGCCAGATGCCCACCACCACTACCACCCTTAGCCATGGGGGCTGGATGCCTACCACTACTACCACCCTTACCCAGGGGGCTGGATGCCTACCACTACTACCACCCTTAGCCAGGGGGTGCCAGATGCCTACCACTACTACCACCCTCACCCAGGGGGGCTGGATGCCTACCACTACTACCACCCTCACCCAGGGGGCTGGATGCCTACCACTACTACCACCCTTAGCCAGGGGGTGCCAGATGCCTACCACTACTACCACCCTTACCCAGGGGGGCTGGATGCCTACCACTACTACCACCCTCACCCAGGGGGGCTGGATGCCTACCACTACTACCACCCTTAGCCAGGGTGGTGCCAGATGCCCACCACCACTACCACCCTTAGCCATGGGGGTGCCAGATGCCTACCACTACTACCACCCTCACCCAGGGGGGCTGGATGCCTACCACTACTACCACCCTCACCCAGGGGGGCTGGATGCCTACCACTACTACCACCCTCACCCAGGGGGGCTGGATGCCTACCACTACTACCACCCTTAGCCAGGGGGGCTGGATGCCTACCACTACTACCACCCTCACCCAGGGGGGCTGGATGCCTACCACTACTACTCACCCTTAGCCAGGGGGTGCCAGATGCCTACCACTACTACCACCCTCACCCAGGGGGCTGGATGCCTACCACTACTACCACCCTCACCCAGGGGGGCTGGATGCCTACCACTACTACCACCCTCACCCAGGGTGGTGCCAGATGCCCACCACCACTACCACCCTTAGCCATGGGGGCTGGATGCCTACCACTACTACCACCCTTACCCAGGGGGGCTGGATGCCTACCACTACTACCACCCTTAGCCAGGGGGTGCCAGATGCCTACCACTACTACCACCCTCACCCAGGGGGGCTGGATGCCTACCACTACTACCACCCTCACCCAGGGGGCTGGATGCCTACCACTACTACCACCCTTAGCCAGGGGGTGCCAGATGCCTACCACTACTACCACCCTTACCCGGGGGGCTGGATACCTACCACTACTACCACCCTCACCCAGGGGGCTGGATGCCTACCACTACTACCACCCTTAGCCAGGGTGGTGCCAGATGCCCACCACCACTACCACCCTTAGCCATGGGGGTGCCAGATGCCTACCACTACTACCACCCTCACCCAGGGGGGCTGGATGCCTACCACTACTACCACCCTCACCCAGGGGGGCTGGATGCCTACCACTACTACCACCCTTAGCCAGGGGGGCTGGATGCCTACCACTACTACCACCCTCACCCAGGGGGGCTGGATGCCTACCACTACTACCACCCTCACCCAGGGGGGCTGGATGCCTACCACTACTACCACCCTCACCCAGGGGGCTGGATGCCTACCACCACTACCACCCCCACTAATAGGATGGACAATGCATGACACAACCAGCACACCACAACCTAGGGAATGCAAGAAAAAGACATCCCCCAACACCATGACAAGCGTGTGTAGACTGTGTCAAATGCCTACAACACTGAACATGACTTTGAACATACAATGTGACCCCTAGCACATGTGCCACACATATATGTGTGTGGCCCCCACAATGCAAGCAGGCCATGACCATTGTGGCAATGGGGTCCAAACCCCCATCATCACAGTGACCAAAAGGTAAGTGTGGGGTCCATAGCTGAAGCACATTCTGAACATTGTGGCAATGGGGTCTAACGCCCCATCACCACAGTGACCAAAAGGTAAGTGTGGGGTCCATAGCTGAAGCACATTTTGAACATTGTGGCAATGGGGTCCAAACCCCCATCATCACAGTGACCAAAAGGTAAGTGTTGACAAAGAAAGAGCTGCAACTGCCAAACTGCATGGATGATTCCTGGTCACAGAACAAAAACACATCAGTGGCAAAGTAGTGCATGTGTCCCATTGCAACATAAATTGGGGAGCCAAATACTGCAGTGCAAATAAGACATACCTTTGGCCATGTGCAGACAAACAACACCCATGGGGGCTGACACTGTCAACATTCATCAATGACACAATGACAGAAGTGACCATCAGAATGCAGACCCACATATTTGCACCAATGGGCACACAAATGCAGATACCCTGTGGAGACTGTAGATGTGAGGTGAACAGATACCATACCATGGCAGCAATGGGACACACAAACCATGATCATTGTGCTGACCGATGACCTAGGAGTCCCAGGGACAGCAGGGGAAACCCACCAAACTACATACAGCCAATGGCACACCCAAGATATGCCAATGCAGTGGTGCAGATGCACAAACAGGCAGACCCACACTGCACATCATACACAACAGGTGAGGGGGGTGCCAGTGTCCCCAGGCAACCACACAACACATGAGGAGACCTGAATACCAATCATACAGATGTGCATACAGTGCCACACAAAGGTAACTCATGGATCCAAATCCCCTATGTGGGCAAGCAGGCATTGTCAGATGAGAGGGAGCACAAATCACACATGTCACACAGGCACGTAGGAACAGCAACTGACACAGCAAGACACAGACACACCACAGCACTACCCCCAGGGCCCCCACAATGTGGTGACCCTGGGCTGCATTACAATCCCACTGTGATGACAAAGCTAAATGTCGTTCACACTGTGAACCACAGTCATGTGTCCTGAGCAACAAACTACCATCACACCTACACAAGCACAAATCAATCAGCATGGCCAGTAAGCCAAGGCCAACATGGAGGCAGGGGCCTAGCCGGGCAACAACTCTCATCTGCACACACTCAACACCACACCCCTCGACCTCCAACAATGTGCAGCAGTGAAGCACACATGCACTGGTGACATTGCACATGCACCCATGACTATTCCAGGGTGGTGGGTGGGAACCAAGGTGCAGAAACACATCACACATGGCCACTCAACAAGACTCCTGAATGTCTGACACACTGCACACTACGCTGTACATGGACATGATGGCAATACCACACCAACCAATGGGATCCCAGCCACAGTCACACACCAATGAAGAAGCCAAGGTCACCCACAAAGAACACACATAGACAACAACCAACATTGCAGCCCGGACCCTGAGGAGTGCCAGCAGTCACACACACAACGTGTCACAATCACTGAAAGATAACACAAACTGGAAATCACATGACAGGGGCAAACAACAAGTGCCAAGGGGAAACCTGACTGTGACCCATCTGCGTCTGCACACAAACTCAGCCCTGACAGCAAACACACCTATGGGTGACACCCTGATGACCAGTAATGTGCCATGCACCCACATCACAGAGAACCCAGGGAGAAGACTTGGGGGGAACATAGGTCAACTCAGCAAGCATCACAAACAGGTACAACACTAGGGATCACAGCAGGCACAGCTAAACGGAAGTGAACACACAGACATGCACATACAACACACACCTTGGGCGCAGGCAATGTCACAGGAGTACACACTGCCATGAGGGGACTCCACTCCTGTGTGAGGAAAGCTGTGCCATATGTTGCCTCAGTAGGGCCCCATCATGTCAGCTGAGCACTTGGTCACACAATCAACAATTAGCACCAAATGAGGGCTCCCGTCACATCAGCCTGGTCATGGAAGTGCCAACGTAATCATCAGCACAGATCCAACACACTTGTATAGCAATGTTGCACTGACAACACGGATGAGTCCTTCCCCATTGATGCCCAAACCTGCATGTCCAGTGGAGATGGCCACACGGTCAGGGAAGTAGACGAATTGAACAATGGCAGGCACAACAGATGTGCAGGGGTGGAAGCCACAGATGTGAAATAGCTAATCTAAGTAGGAAATCCCATTGCTAAATACTGAACACATGACACCCTCAGATGCTGCTATGGATGACATGGATACACCACAGGATAGGACACATTCCCCTGGACCACATGGGTTCCTGCACAGTAACACTTCATTATCATGAGACCAAATATCACCATCACTGCAGCAAGGGCATGGTTAGCATCATCAACAACATGTACATCAGAAGCATAAGCACTAGAGAACAGAAAGTTGCTTTATTCAGCATATGTGTGTAATGAAAACAAAGTCCAGAAAAAACACAAAGGCCAATGGCCAGTCCATTGTCAAACTGGGTGACAGTGGCAGATGTCACCCTACGCATGCCTGCACAAAACCAGGGACAATCCACTAGGAGGGGCAACTGGGGGAGCAGGCCAGGCACCGCAGGGACAGGATCAGGGCTCACCAGGAGGAAGCAGGGAAGGGGTGGTGGGTGCTGGAGAGCCACTGACAACTGCAGTGGAGGTGTCTGACATGGTGTGTGCCGGCACAACTGGGGGGCATGACTCAGATGTTGTGGGTGCCGGCACGACTGCAGTGGACCCTGCAGATGGAGTGGACAGGTCCGCCACCCAAGTCAGACAGGGTGGTAGTGGACTCCACTGCAGTGCCTACCACCAGGGGAGGAGAATGGGGAACAGGCAAGGTGGGCTGGACAGAGGGGGATTACACCCACACCACATCAGTGGCACAGACAAGCGCAGCGGGGGGTGTGGTGCCGGGAGAGCAAGTGGCAGGGGGAGAAGGCCGGATCCTCTTGGGGATGGTATATCTGTGGGTGGGGGAACCTGGGGCAGGGTGTGGTGGGGGCACCTGTGGAGTGGGGGCCTGAGGGATGGAGGAAGGAGACCTGGTGCCTGAGCTGCAGGGCGACGGCGGGGTCTTGCTCTTACGACTCCGGGGGGACTTGCGGGTGGGGGCCTCAGTCTGTCTGCGCCTGGGGGAGGGTGTCCGGGCGCGAGGGGCACTCTGCTCCGTGTGGGTGGGCTTCCTCTTCCCCCTGAATGCTGTATCAGCTGGATCGGAGGGGAAGAGGGCGAGGTCACTGAGGAAGAGCCACTGGGTCTTTGGGGTTGCAGGTGAGGCAAGGGAGGGTGCTTTGGAGGGAGAGGCAACTGAGGACTGCGCAGTGCTCGTGGATGCGTGTGTGTGTTCCAGGGCCCCATCCCCTGTGAGTCTGGTTTCAGTCCCCTGACTGTGCGTGCGTGTGCGTTTTGTTTGTGGCGTGTGTGTCTGTGTGCTGGATGTGTGTGCTGGTGTGTGCCTGTGCCGGTGTGTGTGTGCTTGGGACGGGTAAGGTGCTGGGGAGTGTGGATGGAGCAGAGGCAGGAGGGGTGAGGGACTGTCTGAGGAGGGACACTGCTGCCGTCAGGGAGGAGTCCATGGACCTATTGCCCCTCTGTAGGTCAGACATGCCCGATGAGATGCCCTCCATGAACGACACCAGCTGAGTCAACAGAGCGGTGTGCCCATGGAGGACACTCAGCATGGCTGTCTGCCCTACATGGAGCTGGCGAAGGAGGTACACAGACTCCTCACTCAGGGCAGCAGGGGACACAGGGGCAGGGGTGCGGTGCCTGGCCCAAAGGAGACACGCTCCCGAACATGGGAGCCTCCACGGACCTGGGGAATGGGAGCCGATGGGAGGGCGGTGGTGGTGCTGGTGGCGGCGGGGACAGCAACACTAGCTGGGGTGTGGTGGCTGCTGACACCCGCCTCCATAAGGGAGTCATCCTCCGAGTTGCTCTGGTCCTCAGCTGAGGTGGATGGTGCTGAGGACTCCTCGGTGTGGCTCCCCTCTCCCTCCGTGCCACTGGGTCCCTCCGACCACTCCTCGGCTGCTGACCCAGTCTGGCTCTCCGGCTCCTCCTGGTCCGTGGAGCTGTCCCCTTCCATGGCCGTGGATGTATCTGCAAACAATGGGGAAACAGACAGACATCAGTCACCTGCACCAAACGCACACACCACTGTGAGCACAGCACACTACAGAGCAAGCCCTGCCATCATTAGTTGTACATTGCTAAAAGTGCCCTAACTGAACAGGAGAAGCCAATTGTCAGTCTGATGCCAACCATGGCACTCACATCCCACATGGCCTTGCACCCATCTGTCTGGTGTCTGTTGGATAGCAACACCCCAGTGTGGACACATGCACCAACTACACAGTAGTTGGACAGTGCAGAGGACACAGTGTAGCATGTGGACATGCACACATCACAACTCTTGCCACTGAGTCAGTACAGGTTTCCGGATGAAAGGGACGCCCAGAGTCAAATAGGATATGCATGTGATGCATACCAGCGACAGACACCATGATGCACCCATGTCCTGATAGCCATCGCCACAATGGTGTGCATGTAGCACATGTCACTCCCCTGCAGGATCACCAATAAGTAGACACATGCCATGGCGGAGGCATGACTGCTAAGTCATACATCACTGTCTCAGTGATGTATGACTTGGCAGCCAGACAACAACACTCTGCACTGTGTCACAATAGTAGGTCATGGGGAATGCAAGTCCTGGAGCTGCACAAGTGCACATGTACATCCCCCACACAACACATCATCTTAACCCTCATCTGTCCAGGTCATACCGATTGGACATATGGGAGACCTGTGACACTACCCTCTGAACCTGAGCCCCTCACAATCTGCTGTGAATGGGGAACAGCTGCCTGAACTTCACATTCGCATACCCCAGTCTGCACGGGCAGCTGATCAAACACCTATGTGATACACAAGTATCGTCTCCTATGGTCACATCTCCAGTGGCATGCTGAGCCCCTACCAAGAAACACCCCAGCAGTCCTGGCAACTAATCCACAGCACACTGACACAGAGGCAGACACCTGAGGGGTCAAATCACTGCGCACAATGTGTCAGCTGATACACGGGAGTGGGAGTACAGAGTGCATTGCATGGCCTGGAGTAGGCATGACTGTCCTGCCCCACATGAATGAGGGATGAGCCCTGGACAGTGGATAACTGGCTATGTATGTGTGACACACGTAATCTGCACACTCCTGGGGCCCAAACATTGTTCCCACCCGCTGCATGGGCATGTGCCACATACCCCAGGCACATGTGGTGGCTCAGCTCAGCAAGTGGACCGCATATCAAAGCAACACGCAGATTACATGTCCGAACACAGGCGTTGTGTGAACAATGGACCCACCCATGATGCCCACAACAGAGTTAGGGAAACAGATGCTGTCCCCCACCTTTAGTGAAGCAAACTGCAAGGAAACAGTCCCAAGTGACACAATTCCCTGAAGGTAAGGGCCACACCTGGGTATCAGATGAGGAGTGGGCAGTGCACAATAGAGGGACATGGCTCCTGGACAACATGACTGCTGTACTGTGGCAGTTGAACCAGGCCAGAGGAGGGCACAAAGCATGTAATACAGAGTTCACAGTGCAGTCTTTGACTCACCCCTCCTTGCTGCTGTCTGGCCTTCAGCTGCCCATCCAGGTCTGGAAACACCACCGCCAGGATCTGGAGCATGTGGGGGGTCAGGGTCCGTGTTCCGCCCCTCCTGCGAGGAGGCAACAGCTTCAGCTGGACCCGTGCAAATCTCCGGGTCCAGCCCCGAAGGTCCTGCCACCTCTTCTGGCAGTTGCGGATCCGGCGCTTGTAGACCCCACGGACCGGACAGCCCGGACGATGTCCTTCCAGATCTCCTGCTTCCGATGGGCATTAACCTGTCAGGATGACAAAGTGAAAAGGCCATTACTACACATGCAACATATCCGTGCATGACACAGTTGTATATACATGTCTCATTCACAGGGGCACATGATGTACACAGGCAGTGCAACGCTGCCCATGGACAGTTTGCCAGACGTCACTACATGGTATCATTGCATGGGAAGTAAAACCTTGTTCAAATGCACTGTCACTGCACCATACCTGTCCAGTGCATGTCACTACACACTATGGGGGTTGACAACTACTCAGTGAGCCTGCTAGCCAGTGGCGTGCAGACTTTCAGCCTTGCTAGTCAGACAAAATGCACATTCAGAAAGGCAGTGCACAGAACATTCACCTGCTCCCCTGGTGTCCCATACAGCTTGCTGTACTGTGGAAGTAGGCTGTCCAGCAGGGCCTGGTTCTCCTCAAGGCTGAAGGCTGGGGCTCTCTCCACAGTACGTGCCATTGCAGGGTCCAGAGGGGCAGAGACAGCAGCAGTGCAGTGGCAGATGTCGTCCTGGAGCATGTAGTGCAGGCAAGTGAGCTCTCAGGGGAACAGCCAGCAATATATATGTGCTGGAGAGGCAGATACTGTCCCTTGTGTCCAAAGTGATAGGTCCAAGTCGTTTGCATCTTCTGAATCTGGCCAATCCATGGAATAGCAGCACCAATACACGCCCACGGCATCCTTCAAATCTTCAACTTCATGACATACATGATTTTGCAAAACACACAAGATGATGGACGAAATGCTGCACATTGGCAAACATTCACCCCCAGTCACAGATCTGGGTTTAATCCATCGTTATTTTGCTTCACCACGCCACCCCAGTTCAGACATAGCCATATGCAAATCAGTCTTGACCCTGTGCCTCATGGGAACAGTCCAGACCGAACTGCCAAGCCATGTCTTCCCTGGACCGGAATCAAGCATCCTAGGACCGGTTTCAGGCTATCAGCCTTCATCAGCCAGGATAGCTTGACTCCAGTGGCGTAGTGAGCACGGGACCCACGTCTGGGCATACCCTTCCCACATAGGGCGAAATGCAAAACACACAAGATGATGGACGGAATGCTGCACATTGGCAAACATTCACCCCCAGTCACAGATCTGGGTTTAATCCATCGTTATTTTGCTTCACCACGCCACCCCAGTTCAGACATAGCCATATGCAAATCAGTCTTGACCCTGTGCCTCATGGGAACAGTCCAGACCGAACTGCCAAGCCATGTCTTCCCTGGACCGGAATCAAGCATCCTAGGACCGGTTTCAGGCTATCAGCCTTCATCAGCCAGGATAGCTTGACTCCAGTGGCGTAGTGAGCACGGGACCCACGTCTGGGCATACCCTTCCCACATAGGGCGAAATGCAAAACACACAAGATGATGGACGGAATGCTGCACATTGGCAAACATTCACCCCCAGTCACAGATCTGGGTTTAATCCATCGTTATTTTGCTTCACCACGCCACCCCAGTTCAGACATAGCCATATGCAAATCAGTCTTGACCCTGTGCCTCATGGGAACAGTCCAGACCGAACTGCCAAGCCATGTCTTCCCTGGACCGGAATCAAGCATCCTAGGACCGGTTTCAGGCTATCAGCCTTCATCAGCCAGGATAGCTTGACTCCAGTGGCGTAGTGAGCACGGGACCCACGTCTGGGCATACCCTTCCCACATAGGGCGAAATACAAAACACACAAGATGATGGACGGAATGCTGCACATTGGCAAACATTCACCCCCAGTCACAGATCTGGGTTTAATCCATCGTTATTTTGCTTCACCACGCCACCCCAGTTCAGACATAGCCATATGCAAATCAGTCTTGACCCTGTGCCTCATGGGAACAGTCCAGACCGAACTGCCAAGCCATGTCTTCCCTGGACCGGAATCAAGCATCCTAGGACCGGTTTCAGGCTATCAGCCTTCATCAGCCAGGATAGCTTGACTCCAGTGGCGTAGTGAGCACGGGACCCACGTCTGGGCATACCCTTCCCACATAGGGCGAAATGCAAAACACACAAGATGATGGACGGAATGCTGCACATTGGCAAACATTCACCCCCAGTCACAGATCTGGGTTTAATCCATCGTTATTTTGCTTCACCACGCCACCCCAGTTCAGACATAGCCATATGCAAATCAGTCTTGACCCTGTGCCTCATGGGAACAGTCCAGACCGAACTGCCAAGCCATGTCTTCCCTGGACCGGAATCAAGCATCCTAGGACCGGTTTCAGGCTATCAGCCTTCATCAGCCAGGATAGCTTGACTCCAGTGGCGTAGTGAGCACGGGACCCACGTCTGGGCATACCCTTCCCACATAGGGCGAAATGCAAAACACACAAGATGATGGACGGAATGCTGCACATTGGCAAACATTCACCCCCAGTCACAGATCTGGGTTTAATCCATCGTTATTTTGCTTCACCACGCCACCCCAGTTCAGACATAGCCATATGCAAATCAGTCTTGACCCTGTGCCTCATGGGAACAGTCCAGACCGAACTGCCAAGCCATGTCTTCCCTGGACCGGAATCAAGCATCCTAGGACCGGTTTCAGGCTATCAGCCTTCATCAGCCAGGATAGCTTGACTCCAGTGGCGTAGTGAGCACGGGACCCACGTCTGGGCATACCCTTCCCACATAGGGCGAAATACAAAACACACAAGATGATGGACGGAATGCTGCACATTGGCAAACATTCACCCCCAGTCACAGATCTGGGTTTAATCCATCGTTATTTTGCTTCACCACGCCACCCCAGTTCAGACATAGCCATATGCAAATCAGTCTTGACCCTGTGCCTCAATGGAACAGTCCAGACCGAACTGCCAAGCCATGTCTTCCCTGGACCGGAATCAAGCATCCTAGGACCGGTTTCAGGCTATCAGCCTTCATCAGCCAGGATAGCTTGACTCCAGTGGCGTAGTGAGCACGGGACCCACGTCTGGGCATACCCTTCCCACATAGGGCGAAATGCAAAACACACAAGATGATGGACGGAATGCTGCACATTGGCAAACATTCACCCCCAGTCACAGATCTGGGTTTAATCCATCGTTATTTTGCTTCACCACGCCACCCTAGTTCAGACATAGCCATATGCAAATCAGTCTTGACCCTGTGCCTCATGGGAACAGTCCAGACCGAACTGCCAAGCCATGTCTTCCCTGGACCGGAATCAAGCATCCTAGGACCGGTTTCAGGCTATCAGCCTTCATCAGCCAGGATAGCTTGACTCCAGTGGCGTAGTGAGCACGGGACCCACGTCTGGGCATACCCTTCCCACATAGGGCGAAATGCAAAACACACAAGATGATGGACGGAATGCTGCACATTGGCAAACATTCACCCCCAGTCACAGATCTGGGTTTAATCCATCGTTATTTTGCTTCACCACGCCACCCCAGTTCAGACATAGCCATATGCAAATCAGTCTTGACCCTGTGCCTCATGGGAACAGTCCAGACCGAACTGCCAAGCCATGTCTTCCCTGGACCGGAATCAAGCATCCTAGGACCGGTTTCAGGCTATCAGCCTTCATCAGCCAGGATAGCTTGACTCCAGTGGCGTAGTGAGCACGGGACCCACGTCTGGGCATACCCTTCCCACATAGGGCGAAATACATGATTTTGCAACATTGTTGTGGGTGACCAACTGAATTTCCAGCAACCGACTCGTTCGAATTTCGAAAACGCGTCCGTTGCCAGGCAAGGCCATTGTCAATGGGTGCGCACCGATCGGTCCATTGCGGTACAACGCGTACAGGGTACAACGCGTACCCGCACACATTGAATGCAATGGGCCGGCCGGGGCACCGATCGGTCCATTGCTGATCAACGCGTACAGGGGTACAACGCGTACCTGCACACATTGAATGCAATGGGCCGGCCGGGGCACCGATCGGTCCATTGCGGTACAACGCGTACAGGGGTACAACGCGTACCCGACACATTGAATGCAATGGGCCGGCCGGGGCACCGATCGGTCCATTGCTGATCAACGCGTACAGGGGTACAACGCGTACCCGACACATTGAATGCAATGGGCCGGCCGGGGCACCGATCGGTCCATTGCGGTACAACGCTTACAGGGGCACAACGCGTGCACCGCACACATTGGATGCAATGGGCCGGCCGGGGCACCGATCGGTCCATTGCTGATCAACGCGTACAGGGGTACAATGCGTACCGCACACATTGAATGCAATGGGCCGGCCGGGGCACCGATCGGTCCATTGCGGTACAACGCTAACAGGGGCACAACGCATACCCGCACACATTGAATGCAATGGGCCGCCGGGGCACCGATCGGTCCATTGTGGTACAACGCGTACAGGGGTACAACGCGTACCCGCACACATTGAATGCAATAGGTCGGCCGGGGCACCGATCGGTCCATTGCGGTACAACGCGTACAGGGGTACAACGCTGTACCCGCACACATTGAATGCAATGGGCCGGCCGAGGGCACCGATCGGTCCATTGCTGATCAACGCGTACAGGGGTACAACGCGTACCTGCACACATTGAATGCAATGGGCCGGCCGGGGCACCGATCGGTCCATTGCTGATCAACGCGTACAGGGGTACAACGCGTACCTGCACACATTGAATGCAATGGGCCGGCCGGGGCTCCGATCGGTCCATTGCGGTACAACGTGTACAGGGGTACAACGCGTACCTGCACACATTGAATGCAATGGGCCGGCCGGGTGCACCGATCGGTCCATTGCTGTTCAACGCATCCCTGTACAAGTGACTGGCATATGTCACCATGTCTGTCTCAGATGGACATATGCCAGCCACAGATAGCTCCCAGGGAGTGAGGGGCACACCTACAACACGACAGCCTGTCCAAACTGTATGATAAGGCATGTAAGGCTGCATTTCCTATTGTGTGTATGTTGGTGTACATGTTGTCCTGTGGGTGTCACCTGGGGCAGCCACCCCCAGGCTGTGCATGTGTTCATGGGGACAGGATCCTGGGTGTTACGTGTACATGACCACTGTGATGTGCAACTGTTCATATCTGTGCATGTGCCATGGTCACATTTCACGGTGGTGTATGTGTATGTCATGTCACATACCCCGTGAGTCCCATGTGGGACGGTATGTTTGAGCCAGGGTGTCCCAGTGGCACAATAGTGATGGTCCTCCACAGTCTGTGTGCATGTAGTGTTTACAATGTCTCTGATTTCATGTGCACAATGGAAGACAGTCTCCACATCCACATTGTGTGTGCATGGACTTTGATGTTGTGCGTGTGTGTGTCACAGACGTCCATGTCTGTCCTGCAGTGGCAAGTGGGACCACTACCTGTGGGGGTCATAGTTGTTTTGCTGTGGTGTATACATGATACTCCATGTAATGCCAGTGTCCATGTGGCAATACAGGGTCCCTGGGAATGTACCTGTCGTTGAGCTGTGATGCCTGGGGCACATCTGTCCTCACATGTCACTGTGGGGGTGATTGTGACACGGCAGCAGGAGATGGGAACTGTGACACGGCCTCATGATATCCAATGGGCCAACCTGGGACTTATTGATGCCACTTGTTGGACAGTGATGACAGATGTTGGCCATGTATGTACCATACATGTCCTTACGGAACTGCACACTTCATGTAGTTGTGCCTCATAATGATGTATGTTGGGATATTGAGTGTGTTCAATGCCGCATATGTGGGCTGACTGACAATCTTGCTTACTTCTCCTCTGCACTGCAGGGCTCCTGCTGTCCATCGACCATTCCCAGACCTGGCAACGATGGTGGAACGGGACAGCATCTGACGGTACCGCTTCACCAGGCAGCTGATTGAGGATTTGGCAGTGCAGTTGGCCCCACATTTGCAGCCTGGCCGGCCGTATCCTACAGCGCTGACCCCCAAGGTGAAGGTGATGGCAGCCCTACACTTCTTTGCCACCGGTACCTTCCAACATACTGTGGCGACTGCTGGTGGGATGTCACAGACCATGTTGAGCCGTGTGCTCCGCGATGTTTTGGCGGCAATGTTGCTATTCCTGAACCGGTACATCTATTTCCCTAGACTGCGACGACTCACTGACGTGAAGAGTGACTTCTATGCCCTGGGGAGGATGCCGCATGTCATTGGCTCCATTGATGGGACACATGTGGCTTTGGTACCACCACAGGCCCAGGAGCAGGCCTACAGGAACCGCAAGCACTACCACTCGGTCAATGCACTGGTGGTGTGTCTTGCAGACATGACCATCACACACGTGTGTGCCCGTTTCCCTGGTTCAGCACACGATGCCTTTGTGATGAGGAGTAGTCGCATCCCCAGGATGATGGCACAGATGCTGAACCAGCGTGCCTGGCTTGTCGGTGTGTACTGACTTTGTGCCATTGTGTGTGATCTGATCTGTAGTATTCCGCCCACTTTTCCAAGTCAGCTAATGTGCACTTGTCTGTCCGTAGGTGACTCGGGATACCCCAACATGCCGTGGTTGCTGACACCCCTCAGGAACCCTGTGACACCAGCCCAGATGCGCTACGATGAGGCACATGGTCGGACCAGGAGAGTGATTGAGCGGACATTTGGTCTCCTGAAGAGCCGCTTCCGCTGCCTGGACAAGACCGGAGGGTCCCTCCCATATGCCCCTGCGAAAGTGTGCAAGATTATAATCGTCTGCTGCATGCTCCACAACCTGGCAATGCGGAAGGAGTTGCCTCTCATCCAGGATGACAATGACCAACATCCGCCACCTGTGGAGGATCCTGGCCTGGACCACGATGCCAGTGATGATGATTATGATGATGAGGGTGATGTCCGCACACAGCTCATCACCAACTTCTTTAGCTGAATGTGAGTATCCTGAGGTGTCATGTCAATGATGTGAGTTGGCATGATATGTGTAGGTGGTGCTCTGGTGCTGTTGGAGTGTGTCCATGGGCTACTTGACTGGATGTGTGTTGCGATGTGTGCTTACAGGTGGGCTGTACTCCCCAACAGTGTTGACATGCTAACTTGGTTCTGGGTGGGTATCTTGTAACATGTATAGTGCATGAGTTTTGCTGTTCTGTCCTGTTCTCCATTGCTTTTGACTGTGTGTCATTTCGGTCCTTCACAGGGTACTTTCAGATTCGTTTGGTCAACTGTGTCCACCGACGACGTGATTGCACTTCCAGGGTGGTAGCTGTTGTGTCCCTACAGGTGATGTGCGCCACACCCATGGACTTCCTTCCGTCTACAGTTGTTGACTGTGTGCCCGCTGCCAGGTGGGATTACCTTGCATCTGTAGTGGTTACGACATGTTGCAACTGTGTAATAAACCTGTGCTTCACTTTGTGATGTGCGTTGTCTGTGGTCACACATTTGACTGCCATTTGCTTACTGCACCTGTGGGCTACTTGACTACAACTGGGAATGGGTGTGGTGTCTGTGCATTGCACCGTCTTCCCTGGCAACATCAGTGTAGGCAATGAGTCAGATGGCCTAGGTGTGTATGTGTTGTGTAGCCCTGGTGGTGTGTCTCCCTCATATGTGTCACGTTGCCTTTACTCACATGCCTGTGTTGTACTTGCTGTTGCAGTTCGCATAAACAGTGTAATTTTGCAGTTCATCATCCCCATAACAGCACCCACGTTGGAATCACAACAGAGGCAAGTATGGTGTATTAGTGTGTTTATTGTGATACATTTGTGTGAATAGTGCATAGGATGGGTAGTGCTGTACATAAATCTTGCAATCAGAAGTTCCTAGGTGAATTGAAAGTCCTGGTAGACAAAATCCCCAGTATCGTGGCCACAGTTGTCTGAGACATTGGTCCAACTTGTACTCCCCATGCAATGTGTGGGAGTAGTGTTGCCGTCAACAGGGTGAACAGTCTGTGCACAAAGGTGAACATCCAGAACAGGTTCAGGCTTCCTGGGAGTTGCGCTTGGCCATCGGCCTCTCACTTGCCCCTCCTCGGACGACCCCTCTTCTTTGGGGGCCCCTCAAGTACAGGCTGCTGCGGTGCAGGGGACTCTCCGCCAGAGTCATCCTCCCTCCCTGTGGCAGTTGCAGTTTGTTCAGCACCAGATGTTGTTGGCACACAGGGAGGTGTGGCCTGGTTGCTGTTCATCTGCCGGAGGCATTGTAAAATGTCCCTGTGCACCGCCGTCATCTCATGCAGTGCATCCCACTTGGACTCCATGCGGGACATGTGTGAGTCCACGCGGGACATGTGTGACTCCACGTGGGACATGTGAGAGTCCAAGCGGGCATGATGGGCAGCCTGCTGCTGTTTCATGTCTCTGAGGAGCCCCACTACCTGGCTGAGATCTCCGGTGCTGGACTGGTACGCATCAGCTATGCGTACCAGTTGTGGGTCATCATGCACACCAGCAACCTCTGCAAGCAGCGACCTCTGTCTCCCACCCCTCCCACCACCCCTGCTGACATGTGCAGTGCGTGCAGTGGCATGCACAGATGACCCTGGTCCACCTTGGGGGTTGGTGGTGGTGGTGGTGTCCATGGCCCCAGGTTGGTCCAGGGTCCCTGTGCTGGTGTTGCTCCTTGTTCTGTCCATGTCGGCAGGGATGGTATTTGTGGTGACAGTCGTTGGAGGGGTGGGTGCAGGGGTGCAGCTGGTGGTCCTGCTGGTGCTGCAGCTGGTGGTCCTGCTGGGGCTGCATGTAGACTTGCACCGGATGTGCCAGGTTGGTCTTCTTCGTCCGAGGAGGGCAGAGGCTGTACGACACCAGTGAGCTCCGCATCCTCTTGAGCCTGGGACTGGGACTCCTCAGCGTCTGCTGCTGTGTCCCCATCATCACCTGTTTTTGGGAGACACACACAATGTATGTTATGTTTCTGCAGGCATCAATGGTTGACACACCTGACAGTTGTGACTGTGCATCTGGGTGCGGGCCTGTACATTGCATTGTCCTAAGTCGTCACAGTCAGGGGTTGATATTGGTGTGGCACATTGTCCTGCATTATTTGGGCATTTCTATGTATTTGTTGGGGTGTGAACATGGTCTGCATTGGTTGTATTTGGTTGACAGCCGGCCCTCCTTCCCACCCAGCCAGTCAGTTATCCCACCATGGACTGTGCTTGCATTGCAGGGAGTGGAAGTTGTCTCTCAGGATGTCAGTCAATGGTGTCCTGCTGTTTGTTGGTGCACAGTTGCCAGCAGGGCCTTGTGCTCCCCACAGCAGTAGCCAGTGTCAGCCATCTTGTGAGTCCTTCTCCACTCCCTGTGATGTGAGCATGGTTCAGGGTGGTGTTGATGGGACAGTTGTGGGGGTGAGCTATGTCTGTGACTGTGACTCCCATCATGCTATTGCCTCCACCCCACTTCCCAGCATTCCCATACTTACTTGCTTTTGTGGGGAGTTCAGTGTGTGTGGGTGTGAGGGCAATGGCAAGATGGCTGACAGTGGTGTCCTGCTGTTTGTTGGTGTGCAGTTCCCAGCATGCCCTTGTGCTCCCCACAGCAGTAGCCAGTGTCAGCCATCTTGTGTGTCCTTATCCACTCCCTGTGATGTGAGCATGGTTCAGGGTGGTGTTGATGGGCCAGTTGTGAGGCTGAGCAATATCTGTGACTACCACTCCCATCATGCTATTGCCTCCACCCCCCTTCCCAGCATGCCCATGCTTCCTTCCTTTGACTCTGCTTCCCTGTGGGGTGGGCTGGCTGTGCTGACAGGATGGCTGGGAGTGTTGTCCTGGCAGTTGTTTGGCTAAAAGTCCCAAGAGTGTCCCTGTGCTTCACACAACATAACCCAGGGTGGTGGTTCTTTGTGGGATCTTGAGTTAGGATGGGAGGCATTGCATTCTACCAGGTGGGTTCTGTGGAGTTTGTGTTGAGGGGGGTGTGAGGGGAGGTGCTTGTGACTATGGTCAGTGCTGCAAGTCCTCCTTCCCACCCAGCCAGCCAGATATCCCACCATGGTACGTGCTTGCATTGCAGGGAGTGGAAGTTGTCTCTCAGGATGTCAGTCAGTGGTGTCCTGCTGTTTGTTGGTGCACAGTTGCCAGCAGGGCCTTGTGCTCCCCACAGCAGTAGCCAGTGTCAGCCATCTTGTGAGTCCTTCTCCACTCCCTGTGATGTGAGCATGGTTCAGGGTGGTGTTGATGGGACAGTTGTGGGGGTGAGCTATGTCTGTGACTGTGACTCCCATCATGCTATTGCCTCCACCCCACTTCCCAGCATTCCCATACTTACTTGCTTTTGTGGGGAGTTCAGTGTGTGTGGGTGTGAGGGCAATGGCAAGATGGCTGACAGTGGTGTCCTGCTGTTGGTTGGTGTGCAGTTCCCAGCATGCCCTTGTGCTCCCCACAGCAGTAGCCAGTGTCAGCCATCTTGTGTGTCCTTATCCACTCCCTGTGATGTGAGCATGGTTCAGGGTGGTGTTGATGGGCCAGTTGTGAGGCTGAGCAATATCTGTGACTACCACTCCCATCATGCTATTGCCTCCACCCCCTTCCCAGCATGCCCATGCTTCCTTCCTTTGACTCTGCTTCCCTGTGGGGTGGGCTGGCTGTGCTGACAGGATGGCTGGGAGTGTTGTCCTGGCAGTTGTTTGGCTAAAAGTCCCAAGAGTGTCCCTGTGCTTCACACAACATAACCCAGGGTGGTGGTTCTTTGTGGGATCTTGAGTTAGGATGGGAGGCATTGCATTCTACCAGGTGGGTTCTGTGGAGTTTGTGTTGAGGGGGGTGTGAGGGGAGGTGCTTGTGACTATGGTCAGTGCTGCAAGTCCTCCTTCCCACCCAGCCAGCCAGATATCCCACCATGGAACGTGCTTGCATTGCAGGGAGTGGAAGTTGTCTCTCAGGATGTCAGTCAGTGGTGTCCTGCTGTTTGTTGGTGCACAGTTGCCAGCAGGGCCTTGTGCTCCCCACAGCAGTTGCCAGTGTCAGCCATCTTGTGAGTCCTTCTCCACTCCCTGTGATGTGCGCATGGTTCATGGTGGTGTTGATGGGACAGTTGTGGGGGGCAATATGTGTGACTACGACTCCCATGATGCTATTGGCTACACTGACTTGGCCAGCATACACAGAATTCCTTCCTTTCAGTGGTCTTCACTGTGTGTTGGTGTTGTTGTGGTGGCTACATGTCTGGATGTGTTTGTTAGTTCTATTTGTGCCACTGCCTAGCTGTAGTTGTAGTTGTGTTTGTACATGTGATGGCACGGTTGAATGTAACTTTGAGATGGCATGTGTTGTGTTTCTCTGACTGACATACACATTTTGGGATGATTCTGTTCTGGTTGCTGTGTAATTGCTATGAGTGCATGGTTTGACTCTCCCCTTGACAGTGATGTGTGTGTGTATTGTGGCAGAATATTGTGTACATTTGTTGTGTACTCACCAGGCTCTGGGATGTTCTCTAGTCCATATACGCTCACTGGCGGAAGGATGGCCCGCACCTTCTCCTCCCAGGGCCTGAGGTATACTGGCTTGGCAGGAGGGCCACTGCCGGTGTATTGGCTCAGGAGGTAGTCTTTCTTGAGCAGGTCCCGTACCCTCCTGCGCACGTCATACCACCTGTTCTGGATGTCGGTCTTTGTGCGCAGACATGGTGATTGTGCGTTCACCCTGTTGATGATCCTCTCCCACATCTTGGTTTTCTGGGAGATGGGGGTCTGTTGGACCAGTGTGCCAAACAGCTGTGGCTCTACCCTGAGGATCTCGTCTACCATGACTTCCAATTCACAATCTAGGAACTTGTGATTCTTCTTGGGGGCATGGTGATGGGTGGTGATGGTGAGTGATGTGTGTGTTGGTGTGCAGGTGAGGGTGTGTGAGTGTGTGTTTTGCTGGGTGTATGTGAGGTAGGTATTTGTTGGTGTGCTGATGGTGTGTGGCTTGTGTGAGGGATGAGCTGTGGGTGTGTGGTTGCTGTCTGTTGGGTGCTGGCAGTGGAATGGCATTTGCAAAGGATCATGGTTGGGATTTGTGTCCTTTATATGGGTGGAGTTGTGGGTGTGTCTTTGTTCTCTGTCCCCACCCCCACAGTATTTATTGGCTTTGTAATTGCTTGTTTGGCCTTTTTTGTGTCATTTTTCCTTTGTACTGTCTGTGCATGTTGGAAACGTTCTTGTGACCGAGTCGGACCCTGCATTTGTCTCATACGGTGTTCTCCGTTTCGTTCACGCTGTGTTTGTGCAGTTTTCTATGCTGCGTACGCGTCGGTCGCGGTGTTTTGTGTTACTTCGGCTCGGTTTTGTATGCGTGTCGGTCGTACGGCTTGTCCTCCGTCCGACTCGGTCGTGGTTTTCGCGCCTTGCATCGTACTTTGCGGTTTGGAGTTCGCGTGTACGTTTCGGTCGGATTTGTTCCGGGTGCGTGTCGGTCGGTTCGATTCGCGTTTTTTTCCAGCCGGATTGCTGTTTTCCGTGCGGCTCGGTCGTTCGGCTTGGGTTCGGTACGTGTCGGTCGGATTTTGCACGCTTTGCATCGTACTTGGCGTGTCGGGCGCCACAGGTACGTGTCGGTCGGAATAAATTCCGGCTCCGACTCGGTCGGTGCTATTTCCGGCCCGAATCGGAATCGACCCCATAGTCTGAACATCATCACTCCCTCTCCAGCACAAGCACAGGAGGGCAGCACTGGCCGCTGATACCCAACTTCGAAGATGTTCCACCTAAAGCCCTCCACCTGGCCCTAATGCTCACAGGATGCTGAAACCCAAGCCTGGTTCCCCAGTTCCTAAGTTGGCAGCTCTGGCCATAATGCCACAACCTCTGCTTATACATGTCTTGTCACAGGTGTGCTCACTAAATGGTGTGGGTGTGATGTGGTAAGCCATAGCTGGCTGTTACAATGTGAATGCTTAAAGTATACTTACTTTAATATTATGCTTATCATGGTCTTGCAATGTGAGACTTGTTAGTTCACAGTACAATACTTGTCAGTGACTTTACCAGAGTTAAGTGTTGGTTAAGTCTCGAGATCCATGACCCTGCACTTATCCCTACTGTGGATGTTCAAAGTATACCTCCTTCAATAGTACATTTGTTGTGTACTTGCAATACTGGGCTTGTTAGCTCATGGTGCAATACTTACCAATGGCAATGCGTTATATACTCGTCTGTCCCCAGCAACCTACAAGTCCACACTTCTGACTATCCTGTTTGCTTTATTTAACCCAGTAGGATGTTCTCACGAGGTCAACTTGCCCCTTGGAGTGTTGATTGGGGCACAGTGTATCCTGCTGACACAAATAGTTGTTCTGATGTAGACAAAGTGAGCTACCATCTCCATGGGCCATCACCACCACTCACATATCCCGGGTCTTGCACTATGACCGAGGATAGTATATATGTTACATTGTGTAAAGACATACGTTTGTGATTGGGCTTTGTCCCTCGGACCTGGGGAAGGAAGTTTGGGAGTGTCTTTCAAAGTCAGGTTCGGGTACATGCTGAGGATATTCACACACAGTATTCTCACCTAACTCAAGACCAACAGCACAACCCATTTGAATGGTCTCAATACAGGGTCCCTATACACATCTAAAGAAGAATCCCAGCTGTTCCTCCAAACAAAATATCACTCATGATCCGGAATGTCCAGTGAATGACTACAATGAATATTATTCATTAACAGATACATCCCTTATACTGAGCAATCACATTTCTCCTCCAAATCATTCTGTGAACTCATGAGATGGTCCCACCTGCCTTAGACCCTGGGGGAGACTATAATTGTGTCCTAGATAGCCAGTGAAACAGGCCAGACCCTTCACTCTGTCACACAAGTGCGATCCAAAATGCAAAAGCCCCAGGACAATATGTGGAGGTCATTTTTAAATTTTTTTTGCAGAGTTTTATATAGCGCGAACTTGACCCGAATCGGGTATCAGAGCGCTTTACATAGCACCAGTTACGTTACATTAGGACACACGTTCATTTGTGTTAGGCACAGGGAGATAAAGTGATTTGCCCAGAATCACAGGATGTTCAGCGTCATTGCCGAGACTCGAACCCAGTTCCCCAGATTCGAGGTCGGACACCCTAGCCGTTAGGCCAACTCCTCTCCCCAGAGAGTCATGAATCTGAATCTTACGGAATACTGTATTTACTCACCCCCACATGATCTCCACATTAGATTAGATAGCATTCTCTTCTCTGATATCATACAATCACTGGTTTTCTATACTAACATATATGTATGACTGTGTCTGATCACAAATCACAATACCTTATTGGTCAGTGTGCTCTGAAGCAAGACTCAACCTCCTATACTGACATGGAAGCTAGAACCCGTTTTGCTGGCATACCCAGACAAAGTTGATTTGAGAGGACATTGCATACAATGTACAGTAGGATCTCCCTGTAAAAAAAAAAAAAATGGTAAAAAAAACTTATATAGCGCAGACTGTCACCCCACGGGTATCCTGGCGCTGAGACTTATCCTAATATCAGTGTGCATATAGATAAACCTACCCAGACGATAGTAAAATGACTCCTCCCTCGGGAAGAGCCAGGTCTTCAACCTCTTCCTAAATGGAAGCAGGGTTTGGATTTGTCTGATATCTAAGGGGAGATCGTTCCACAGTCGTGAGGCTGCTACACCGAAAGCTCTGCCGCCAGTCCTAGTCTTCTTAAATCTCGTAGTAACCACCAGATTTGTGCTTGCTGAGCGGAGATTTCTTCTGTGAGCATACCACGTGAATTTTTTCTGCAAGGCTTTTGGGCCCAGCCCATGTACTGCTCTAAACACAGTACATAGGGATTTAAATTGTATTCTTTGGCGAACTGGCAGCCAATGAAGATCCTTCAGAGCCAGTGTTGTTGAGGATCTGCGCTGCCTGTTTAGAGCCAATTTGGCTGCTATATTCTGAATCCTTTGTAGCTTCAGTATTACTGAGTTTGGTGCACCCAGGTACAGTGAGTTGCAGTAATCCAACCTGCTCAATATTACGCTCCTCACTACCTGTGACCTGGTAGTAGTGGGTAGCAGTGGAAGGATTGTTCGTAAGGCTCTAATTAAAGAGAAACATGTGCCCACTGTCTTATTAACTTGTGACTCTAACTGGAGATTATCATCCAGCATGACCCCCAGGTTGCGTACTGTTCTAACCGGAGTCAGAAGTTTATCTGTAGGGGTGAGTCTAAATTCAGAGGGGAAGGGGCGGGCAATTTTGGTCGTGGAGCAATATACAATCTCCGTTTTATCCCCATTAAATTGTAAGGCATTGTTTCTGAGCCATTTTGTCGTACTTTGCATACACCTTGGAATTTATCCAGAGAGACTGCCTGGTCTCCTCCTAAAGAGAAGACCAGTTGTGTATCATCTGCATAGTTGACTATATCAATGTCGAAGGACTTGATAATGGGGATGGGTGGGCGCAGGTAGATATTAAATAAAATTGGACTGATTGCTGATCCCTGTGGTACCCCATGGCACACAGGAGTCTTTGGAGATGTAAAAGGTGGGATTGTCACCGCCTGTTGCCTGCCTGTCAGATATGACCTCAGCCATTTCAGTGCCAGTCCTTTCACTCCAATACTCTCAAGTCTCTTCAGTAAAATGCTATGATTCACCGTATCAAATGCAGCAGACATGTCCAATAATATCAATACGGTCGAATTGCCATTGTCTGCCCGCATTCTTAGGTTATCGAGTACTGTCACTAGGGCAGTTTCTGTACCATGCCCAGGACGAAACCCGAATTGTGCCTCATCTAACAGATAGTTTTCTTCCAGGAAATGGGAAAGAGACTTACTGACTGTTCGCTCCAGAATTTTTACTGGACATGGCAGCAGGGAGATAGGTCTAAATCTTGATGGGCAAAAGGGATCAAGTGTGGGTTTCTTGAGTAATGGAGCCCTCAAGAGGGACCTGCGCACATTAGAAAATTCACTGATGCATTCAGAAGATGCAGCCATATGCAGCAACAGAGGCAGAGACTCCCAAGCTAAGTCAGGGAACAATATGCATCCTTAATACAGAAATTGAGATGGGTAGATCACACTGCTTATACGGCTAGGACCCATTATAAAGCAGATAAAGTGGGCAGGCTACTTTCGCACTATGCTACATAGAAGAATATGACATCAGTGGTTACAGCTATTCGTTCTTCCCCAAACACCGTAGACTATACTCAACATGACATACATTCAGTATTCCATTCATACTGTAATTAATTGTATGGTGGAGTGTCAGACAGCCCCACTGCAACCATTACCACCCTCTTAAAAAACTTAAGGTTGCCCAGAATGTCCCCTGTACTTACGGAGCCAATGGAGGAGACGATCTTGGAAGAAGAAATCTACTTGCGTCCCTGCCATACATAGGGGCCGATTCTGATGCGGGTTGGAAAAGCTTCCCGACCGAGGGCCTGATTCTGATGCGGTTAGGAACAAATGTTCCCATTGAAGTCAATGGGAGTTCAACCAAATCGTATCTGGAAGCATCCGGATGCATCCTACTCCGCCGGTCGGACTTTCCCGATCCGAGTGGGTCGAACACCATTTCCCAACCGATTCGGTCGGGAAGCTTTTCCAACACGCATCAGAATCGGCCCCTACATGTGGATTTTACCGGTGTCCCCCTGGTGAGAGTAGGCCGCTGCGCTGCAGCCGGAGTAAGGGGCACCAGGCTGGTTACATGCAGACACGTGTGTACATGCGTGTGCACACGTGTAGGGGCTGCGCAGGAGATTCCCTGGCGTGCGCAGCCCAGGAGCAAGTACAGATAGAATGGTGAGGCAGGAATTATGCAGAGCTGGGTGGTGACATGGAATAGGCTTTATACAATGGGAAGAAACATGTAAGGGAAAGTCAGTGGGCTTTACTGTTTTCACTGAAAGACCACTTCATTATTCTCCTATGAGGATGGGGATCACATGGGATAGTTTCACTTCCCTAGGGCGTACAAATTCCAGACACGCACTAAAGTCCACTGTAACTTAGGTGAGAGGTACAATTCTGCAGAGTCCAAAGTCATATCTGTACTGCTTTTGGGTCATCCAGACATGTCATATTCCTCTGACTCAGCTCATAACCAGAGCCTGGCTGGGGTTGACCCTGCCAGGCTGGATTAATGACCTTCCTCCCCAAGCTGTAGCATCAGAGGCCTAGCCCTTCACGACAAGCATTCCAAGGGCTGAGGTCTCCTCTCCAAAAGGGAGAGAAGATGGGTGGAGCTACCCGGTTATCCATCAGCAGCTGTCACCTGGTGCCAGGCACCAAGCTGCTCTGGAGAGAAGGCAGCAAGGGGGGAAGGGGCTTTTCAGAGACCATGTGGCATGAGACCCCTGGACGACGCCATTTTGAACTAACCCAGAGGCCTGAGGAGGAAGGAGGGAGCAGGGGCAGAGAGGTGATGTGTCGCTGCTTGATAGGACAAGCAGAGACTTCCTGCCAGCCCCCTCCAAATTCTTTTAAAAGAGCTTGCACAGGAAGAGGAGCTCTCTCTGGGGTGTGGTCGGCTGAGGAGGACTGGTGCTGAAGCCTGGCGCCATGGGCAGTTGGAAGGAAGAACCTCCAGACTGTCACGGGACCCTGACTTGCGCAAAAAGAGGAGTCCAGGACCAGTGAGCAGAAGCCTGGGCCTCTGCGCAAGGAGAAGAGAGGCCCAGGAGGAGAGCCAGGTGAAAGGCTGGCGGAGGGAGCCAGGGAAGACCGCTCCCTGCTGAGTTCACCCTCCGTGAGACCAGGATGGCAAAAGAAAGTGCTCCCAGTGGGTGGGGCGCGCCACCAGGAGCAAGAAGAGGCCAAGATGGTGAAAATCGGCCGCCTGGGGGCCGAGGTAGGCCCCCCAAAAAGGTAGGCGACCTTTGACCTCTAATTGGACCGACGATGAAGCGCGTGGGGCTCCGCCACCGGTCTTAAATATACCCCCGGGGTGGATCAGGTCCCGGGGGCTGCCCCCACACGAGGTTAAGTCGGGGAGCGCTGTCGCGTTCCCCGTGAAACTGCCAAGCAGGGTGCCAGGAGCCCACCCTGGACCCCGACGAAAATGGAGACCGGGGAGCGCCGTCGCACCCCCCGGGGAATGGAGAGAGGGGCCTGGGATCCCGACTCCCGTGGGGTGCCGGGAGCCCACCCTGGTCCCAGATGACAATGAAGACAGGGGAGCGCTGTCACGCCCCCCTGGGAATGGGAAGAGGGGCCCGGGACCCCCAACTCCGGGCCCCGCGGAGGCAAAGCTAAGTCGGGGAGCGCCGTCGCGCTCCCCGTGACGGTGCCCTGGGGCCCGGGATCCCAACTCCGGGCCCTGATGTGGATCGCGAAAGGGGGGAGTGCCGCTGCACTCCCCCAGGGCCTGAGGAAGACGGGGGAGTGCCGTTGCACTCCCCCGAGGTCCAGCCGGCCGGTGGGAGACTCCGTGTCTGCCCGCAGACCAGAAGAGATGTGCCGGCTCCCGCTGCAGCACGCGAGGGTGCTGGCCAGTCAAGGAGCCGGCAAGGGCAGCTGGGGGTGGGCTCCCCGAGCTGCCCTCCAACGTACCCATGACATGGGGTGCCCGGGTGGGACCGGGCCCCCGAAAAGAGGAAGGAGCAGCCGGGGGTGGGCTCCCCGAGCTGAATGGGCTCACCTGGCAGCGAGGGCCCCCAACGAGGATCCGGAGCAGCATGGGACCGCAAACGATGGTGGCGCGGCTCTCCCCAAGCAGTGGGGGAGCCGCTACTATGTTATGCGAGGGCTGGAGCGAATCGCCCCATAATGCCTCGCAGGCCCGGACCGGCCTGCAAGGAAAAGCGAATCGTTTTCTGCGTGTGGTGGCCCCAGTAGGATGGGGTCACCGCCAGGTGTGAGCCAAGATGTAGGGGGAGCTGCAGGAGCAACGCAGTCTTCCCCTGCACAAAGAGGTAAAGTCCCCCCCTGAGTCTCTGGGGACTCCAAAGAAATAACCCCTCAAGGGCTCAGCCAGCAGTCATCAGCATCCCGGGGCTGGAACTTTTGTTCTACAGCTGGGGGTGCGTTAGGGGCTGCCTCAAGGTATGGAGGGCTATGCTGGGGATGTCTGGAGAAGGGCATCCCCTGGAGGTGAAGAGGTGCAGTTGCACGAGAAGTGCATTTACCAATGTTATTTCTTTTAGAGGGACTGAAAGTCACATGTGTAATGTGAAGTACCTGTGTAAGGTGAAGTCATAAGCAAAGTGGGGTTATGTTGCTGGACATTCCTGCTAGGGTCTCTGGCTGTATATGCGTAATCCTGTGATTTTAACTGTGATGCCTTTTAGGGGCTTTAATTGCAATGCATTTTAACTGTTATCAACTATGATGAGTACTGTCATTCTAAGGGAGGCCCAAACATGTATTCTTGCTACTGCGTTTGGTGAAGGACAACCCAGACTGTTAGCCACTAAGATGTAGAGGTGTATACTGTATGGTCAGTATGAGATGCTCAGTCAGGATTATGTGTCACCTGGGCAGGTGTACCTATTTTAAATGTTTGTTGAGATAATGGGGTGGGTCGCCGCTGGGATGGTGCCAGTAGGCAAGGCCCTCGCTCCAGGTTGTGTCAACCCACTGCATTAGGGGGCAAGATGATGTGCATACATGGGAGTGGTGGTACTAGACCCCACCCCCCTTCAGGAGGGGTGGGAATGTTATGCAATGTCACAAAGTAATTCCAACAGCTTATGTATATTTGTAAATTGGTGCATAGTATTGAGTAGTGTGTGTGTTTAATAAATGTACTCTTCCTTTTATAAAGCAAAGTACAGACTGGACAATCAATTATTGAGTGTTATTTCTGCGTACTAGTACATGGCGATTACTAGCCTACACCACCTCCCTTGAGTAAGCCTTACACTGCTCTGCAACGCTACCCAACGAGAGTCAAGCGCTACAATAGGGTGTTTGGTTCCCAGTGAAGGATAAATGTGACAAGTTATTTGTGCAGGCCTCACAGATACTGCCTCGTTTTCCAACATTGGTGTCTAGCGGTGGGAAACATAGTATCCCAATCTGGTGCGCATTTATAGCATTTGATAAGTCCAGTTTTGCCACACATTACCTATGCAGTAATGAGCAAATGGAAGAGCACAAGGCTCTGAGAAGGGTTCAAAGTTTTGGTTTTGTGAACTAAAAGTATGGGAGAGGAAAGCCCTGCGCACATATATGTCATGTGAGGATATTATGGTTTAAATGTAAACTGTATTGATATGACAGAGATATGTTGATTATCATGGGATGGCGGGATGGTGCTTTCCAGGAAATGATTGCATACAAGTGTTCTAAGCCATATTGTACACCTTTGAACCCTAACACTACCCGCACTACACCTGCCTGAGGAGGGTGTCTTCTCAAGAGATAGGGACAGCAACTGATACCTACATCGAAAATGGGGGTGTAGGGGTGGATCGGACTTTGGGGGGACAGGAGAGGTAGGGGGTACTGGGAGATTCCCATGCTTTTTAAGGGCAGGGAGGGTTTCCACAGAAAGGGCCCCAGATATCTTTCCCCCGCCGAAAGTTTTCTTGCCATTGGCGCAGGCCAAAACCACTGGAACGGTGGGGCAGGAGGTTTCTTAACCCAGGGTAGTAACATCCCAGGGGTTCCCATGGTGGGGGACCCCAAAACCTTTCCCACGGTGGGAGGAGGGTGCGGTAGAGTTGTGTGTCCGGCAGGCCCCCCAGGTTAACTGGTGGCGGAGGTGAGCAACCCAGGGGTGTCCCATGGTAGTGGGTGGCCCCAAAGGAGGGTAGTTCTCAAGCAGGATGTGTAGTGGTAGCCCCTAGGTACACTAGGTGGGCTAGGTAACTGACCCAGTGGAGATCTGAGAAGGGGGTGATGGGCTCCCTAGATTCCAGGTGAAGGGTTAGTTGTGGACCCTGAGGTGTCAGGGTCAGGTAGGTGGTTACCCCAGGAAGCACCAGGATGTCATTCTGGAGCTGGTGTTGTGAATCTGAGGTGGTGGCTGGGGCGATGCCTAGCCGGTGACCAGTCAGGTAGGTCCTGTGGGGGTTGGACCCCAGGACCAGGAGCATGGGGGTGTTCCCCTAGCTCGATGCAGGAGGTGGACTTCTGCCTGGTAGTACCACCCTGAAGACAGGTGGGGCCCATCTTAAGTGAAGGGGCCCTGTGCTTCAGAGGAGGGTGGTGCGGGCCAAGCCGGGATCTTGAGGGTCCCTGGCTGGTGGAGGTAGTACCACCCTGAAGACAGGTGGGGCCCATCTTAAGTGAAGGGACCCTGTGCTTCAGAGGAGGGTGGTGCAGGCCTAGCCGGGATCTTAAGGGTCCCTGGCTGAGTGTGGTAGTACCACCCTGAAGGCAGGTGGGGCCTATCTTAAGTGAAGGGACCCTGCGCTTCAGAAGGGGGTGGTGCAGGCCATCCAGGGATCATGAGGGTCCCTGGACGGTCTCCCAAGGCGCTGCAGGGAGACCAAGGAGGGCTCTGAGAGAGCTAACTCGGGGCCCACGGGCTCTCTAAGGGTACTCCGGGAGGAGAGCGCCCCTCTCGGAGGGAAGGGTGCATAGGCCCTGTTCTCGCAGCGGAGAACAAGGAAAGGGTCTAGGTTCCCAGGGTAGTTTCCGTGTGGAGCTACTGACGGGGGGAATGAGCTGTAGGATGTTTGACGAGGCACCCTCAGTGTTCCTCCCTGGCACTGCCAGTGTGGTAGTGAGGCCGGTCTGAGGTCCTATCAGGGAGTCAGGCCAGTGGCCAAAGGTGCTTTTCTGTGTGGGAAAAGTACGAGTGGCTGTGCTTTCTTTAGGGAAGACAGTCATCCCGAAAGGGTGGTGGCAGCTGAATGACCCCAGCGGCAGGCTGAGGGTGAGGGTCCGGAGAGGTTGCATCTTTAGGGTGCATGGACCAAAAGGAGAGAGGGTACTGGTTAGAACAATCTCCGGAAGGGAGACCCGCTAGTGACCCAGGGGATGGGATGTAGACCTATCCCAGAAGACCGCATCGGTGCTGAGGCACTGTACCCTTGTCCAGAGAAATGGTAGGCATAGTGTTGCGTGACCAAGGGCAAAGGTAGGCCTAGTGTGGCTGAGTCCATGTAGACCGTGAGTGACCTAGAGGTATCTAACCTAGAGCCCGGAGGGTTCTTAGGGTAGTCTGGGATCCCTGTAATGGGTGGAGGTCTCATGGATGGGAGGAGAGGGTGGTCTGAGCGGATAACTGGTGAGTAAGGTGGGTCTGGTAAGAACCCCTTATAACTAGTTATCGCTGACTACAGGAAGAGTACCCATGTGGAGTGGCTAATTCTTCCCTGTAGGAATCAGCTGGGCGCGGCGTGTGTTAGAAGGTGGTTCTGACCATCTGAACCGCCCGGATTTTTCGCTTTTTGAACACCTAATTGTTGAGCTTTTACTGTGGGAGCGCCTCATAAGTTGGGACTCACCCACAGTAAACTCGTGATGAAAGAGACTGCATGTGGATTTTACCGGTGTCCCCCTGGTGAGAGTAGGTCGCAGTGCTGCAGCCGGAGTAAGGGGCCCCAGGCTGGTTACCTGCAGACACATGTGTACATGCGTGTGCACACGTGTAGGGGCTGCGCAGGGGAGATTCCTGGCGTGCGCAGCCCAGGAGCAAGTACAGATAGAATGGTGTGGCAGGAATTATGCAGAGCTGGGTGGTGACATGGAATAGGCTTTATACAATGGGAAGAAACAAGGAAGGGAAAGTCAGTGGGCTTTACTGTTTTCACTGAAAGACCACTTCATTATTCTCCTATCCGGATGGGGATCACATGGGATAGTTTCACTTCCCTAGGGCCTACAAATTCCAGACACGCACTAAAGTCCACTGTAACTTAGGTGAGAGGTACTATTCTGCAGAGTCCAAAGTCATATCTGTACTGCTTTTGGGTCATCCAGACATGTCATATTCCTCTGACTCAGCTCATAACCAGAGCCTGGCTGGGGCTGACCCTGCCAGGCTGGATTAATGACCTTCCTCCCCAAGCTGTAGCATCAGAGGCCTAGCCCTTCAGGACAAGCATTCCAAGGGCTGAGGTCTCCTCTCCAAAAGGGAGAGAAGATGGGTGGAGCTACCCGGTTATCCTGTTGTATTCCTCTTAGGGTGTCCATAAACGGGCTTTCTAGTATCATGTCCTTATATAGGCACAATTCGCCCTGCCCTTATATAGGCATAAAATCCCAGCCCTTATTTAGGCATTAATCCGTGCACTCCAAATACAGGCATGGTCTCTGACATCCGTCCACCCTATCGTCACAACGAGTTCTTGAAGAACAGACCCTTAGGCTGCGGGAGTTTCCCTAGTCCAGGACTATTGATTTCTTCAAGGACTCATATATTATGCATGAACCAATTATTCCTTAGGGGTTCATTCATGACGTCTTTCGCTGTCCGACTCACGTCAATACTAACATTCTTAGGTGCTTCTCAGGTATAAATATACCTTCCCTAGCCCCTGTAAATCAGAGGAGACCTCGACTTCAGAGGAGCCCGTTTCCCGGCCTGACGCACTGAGAAGACGCTGTCATCCCTGCACGCAGAGAGTCCAGCTTCCAGTGATCTGACTTCCCTTGCGGGGTGTTGGAGTTTGAGTCTGGCAAAGAGATTCCAACCTCTCTCATTCTTCAGGTATGGAGCAGACTAAAACCTAGAGGGACTCTTGGCATACTAGGCATACTGGGGTTAGCGTACTCTTAGTATACCATAGTAAGGAATACTTCACCTACTTCATACCTCGTCCTATACCTAGGTTAGGTTAGGTACATTGGGGTAGAACTAGATTAGAAACGCATCGTATGAGTACTCGCATTTTTAGTCTGTGTTATTTATGTAACAGCATATGTACTAAAAAGATAATGCTCTCGCAGTATTATTTATTTCTACTGCTCACACTGTACATTATTTATCTCGCATACTGTCTTGTGATCGTAACAGCACATTTTACTTACACCAGAAACAAGACTGTTCAATAAATATTTTATTGAAACGCCCGTCTAGTTCTTTCTGTGTAACTTGGAGAAAACTAAGCATGCACGACTGAGCTGAGTGAAATAGTTATCTATTGTTTCCACGACTCTGGGACACGTTCTGATTCTAAAGGGAAACACAGTGGTCATGTTTTGCGGCTGCCAGAAACTACTCCTTCTTGTTGTCAAGGAGTTTCTAGTGGCCTCTGAGCTAGCTGGCACAAGTAATTAAGTTTAATATACTCGATAGGGACATACTGACCTTAGTCCTATGTCAAACCTATAGGATATATTATTCCAATGCGCAGAGCCTATTAGGGAAATAGGAGCTACACTACATGGCGCCCAACGGTTTGGTAAGGCAGTAATTCAACGTTAGATACTGAGTAACTCAGCCGTGCTTTTTCTTCAAGAGACCCCTACCCATATACTCCAAAAGACGTCTGGAGTGGGCAGGGTTAAGTATCCACCACGGCTACATAGGGCAGTACCCTATATATTAGCTGTTTGGTTTGCTCAACGTTGAAGGATAAAGTGTTCCAAAATATTGTGCACCTTATCTTTGTTTCCTTGAAACTTGTTCTACATTTTTCAAAAAACAAAATGACTGAAGACGCCGGAAACGGTGTAGCTGCGGCTGATCCAGCCCAAGCAGCAGCCTTTAACATTACAGGTTTAAATGAAACCGAGGAGGGTGTTATAGACATTGCTCCAAACTTAAGAAGAGCCATTACTCTAAAACTTATAAAACATGGCCTACCACCAAGAGGAGGTAGAGCAGTTTTCGTGATAGAGGCACATGAATCCTTTCAGACAGAGGTATTCTATTCATGGGTTATATTTCCTGAATCCAATCCAGTAACACACATGTTTCACTTCTACAAAGAAGATGAACCACCAGAGGAATATATTCCTTTCGAGGATATTGAAATTCCATTAACATACCAGGAGCATCAGCTCTGGTTTAAAGGCGCCCTAAAACATCACAGAAACATTACCAGGCTCGGTCCACTGGTAGACCAGGAGCAACATGGCCGATTCTAGCCGGCTACACACCTCATCCTGAACTGGATATAATGTCAGATGAGGACTTACTTGTTCAAATACAAGAATTAATACAAATTTACAGACAATTGGTCCAATATGTCATGCGGACTTTTACAGTCCAGCAACCATTAACAATTCCAAATCAAACTCCTCACCAGGGGAATACACTAAAAATTACACCACAGACTCTATACGCAGTCATGGGTAAACGTGAGCAAATTCCTTTCTGGATAGCTCAAAAAATTACTCAAATCGAAGCAGTATTTCCAAATACTAGCCGGTATGAGAAACACAGAATACTGACAAACAGTTTACCAATGGGGATCACAAACTGGAAGACTGTACCACTTGGGGCTCAGTCTTTGCTGCCATCTATACCAAAACACATGGCATTCCGTCAATTGCGGTAATACCTGATGTCCTGAAACAAATTCAAAACGAATACGGGGCAGAGCCTGCTCTAAATTTAGGTATGAAGTTACTGAAAAATTTCGACCAGGTCTCAACAATAATATTATCTAATATTAAAGGGGAGGCAGCAGCAGTTGCGATCCACCAAAAATTAAGGGAATTTGATGTTACAGAACTTCAAACAGAGCTACCTAGAATTATAGAACAATCTTATGCAGAATTAGGCAGAGATAGTTTGGGTGGAAGACCAGTGAAGCCGAAGCTATCTGAAAGTCCTGAGAAGGACTCAATTAAACAAACTCCTACATCTTCTAAAAAGAAGTGGGAGTCTACTAAACAAAAATCAAACGAGAAACGTTCTCAATCCCGAGGTAGGTCTCCTCAAAAGGAGCCCTCTGAAAGGAGGTATAACCTCAGGAATAGGGATAATTTGAGAAAACCTGACAGGTATCAAGATACTGATACACGTTCCTCTCGTCCCTTTCAGATCTCATCACAGACTTCGGAAAGAAGAGGACGATCGGAACATAGAGAAGAACGCGTGAAATCGAAAGACGACAAACACGCTCCAAAAACTAAAGTAAAACCTCAATTTTCCAAAAAGAAAGTAACAGGTCTAAAGATCAGACATGCCGAGAATACTGAGAACACAACTCAAGAACGGAGAATGGGCTCAGACAATGCTGGACAGTGCAGCAGAAGTCACAATAGTTCGCCAGAACCTGAAGGAACTTCTGGAGATAGTGGACTTGAATGAGTACATTACAGTCGAGACTGTAGACACCAGGGTTAGTACTCCACAAAAGTTATATGAAATAACACTCCGGATGGAGGGAGACAAACCTAGACAGGTGAAAGCACTTTTTGGGAAAGACTATCAAGGGCCTATGACATACTTCTAGCAGAAAAAGACTGGCCACCACAATTTGTCAGGAGTGCCCACATGGCGAGGACATTATTATGCCTGCCTTCTCCAACCATATTCCAATTCACCTAAAATATACATATGCCAGGAAATGGGCAGTGGCCCAGGCCCCAGCATTATATAAAAATCATGTAGGATGGGATGAGGACTCACCTCACCATAAAATACATCTGAAACATGAACCAACTGCACAAAGGCAGTACCCAATAAAGCAAGAAGCTAAAAACAGGTCAGGGAGATCTTAGATCAACTTGAATATCAAGGGGTGATTGAAACATGCACCTCCTCAATGAACAATCCTTTGTTTCCTGTCTCCAAACCAGACAATACATATCGTCTAGTTTTGGACTACAGACACCTAAACACTTGTTCTAAAACTTTTGCAGTGCAAAATGCACATAGCACAGCATTAATGAATAACATTGTGCGTAAAAAATATAAAACAACCTTAGACATCTCAAATGGTTTCTTTTGCCAAAACATAGCACCTGAAAGCAGGTACTTAACAGCATTCTCCATAATGGGGACCCAGCGTCACTTTTGTCGACTCCCACAAGGGTTCAAGAACAGCCCAGGTTTATTCTCAGCGAGGGTAACGGAGTTACTACAAATTTATGACAATGAGGCATTGTCCTATGTCGATCACATTTATCTGACAGACGATGACCTGGAAAAACACTTGAACAGGGTGAGCACCATTATACTGAGATTCGCCTCTGAGGGATACAATTTCAACTTTAAAAAGTCCAGAATTGCCCATCTCAATGTCCTATTTCTAGGATATGAGCTTTCAAGTGAAGGCAAGAGCTTGGCAGCTAACTTTTTAGAAAAATGTGCGCTGCTCCAACCTCCAAAAACGCAAAAAAACTTACAATCCATCCTGGGTTTCCTAAATTTTGGAAGAACATACATTCTAAATTACGCAGAAAGGGTTAAACCTCTCTGCGCATTAATCAAACCTGATTTTTCGATCAGAACCTGGACACAGGAACACACAGAAATCTTGCGTTCACTCCAGGCTAACATGTTAGCAACAAATCACTTACAAACACGCGTAAGTCAACGCAATTTGGTAATCCGAATAATTTCGGGTCAATGTGGATTCACCTACTTAACCTTCAATGAGAGTGAGAAAATACCAATAGCATACAAATCTCATTTGTACACACAAGCGGAAATGCGCTTCAGTTCAACTGAAAAAATTCTAACAGCAGTTCAAACCGCTGTAGCAAAAGAAAGAGCCTTAGCCCAAGGGAAACGCATTATTGTCATAACCCCAGTACCGGCTTTGGAAGCGGTCACAAAAGCAAGCATTCCAAATGCTAAAGCATTACATCCGAGATGGATACAATGGGTTAATTCTCTTGCTGCAACAGATGTTGAATATATTTTTGATCCAGATTTAAAAACACAAGCATTCCTGCAATACGAACATGAATGTCCTCTGCCTACTGAAATTCTGCCTCTCAATCAGTACGAATTCATAATTTACACTGACGGATCCGCACAACCCGCAATAGGGAGTAAGCAAGCTTACAGTGCAGCGTGTGCAATCGTTAAAGGTCGCATGCGAAATGGCATCTTCAGACCCATGGTCACAAAAACCCAGTCTCTAGGAGATTGTACAGCTCAGCGAGCTGAACTACAAGCATTCAAACTGGCACTTGAAAGTACAGATCGAGAATTCCCCAAACTGATAGTGTGCGATTCCTTTTACTGTGTTCAGTCGTATAATGACTATATACAAAACTGGTTTGAAAATGGTTTC
The DNA here is from genome assembly GCA_963921515.1 of Calotriton arnoldi. Lineage (NCBI taxonomy): Eukaryota > Metazoa > Chordata > Amphibia > Caudata > Salamandridae > Calotriton > Calotriton arnoldi. The sequence goes on from CAWUFW010014872.1 coordinate 275,753, forward strand.
AAAGATGCGAAAGGTGGCACAATAAAGCATAAACTGCTTTGGGAACAAGTAGTTCAGTTGAAAAACGAACTACCAAAGGCTCACGTGATCCACACACTGAGTCATCAACGTGATGGCGTTCACGTTGCAGGGAATTCATTGGCTGATGAAGCCGCAAAGGGGCTGTGCAGACGGCTTCCGTAGCTGCGATCACTCGTTCAAAAACAAAAATAGACGGTGAGATAATGTTGGCTGTCAATGCTTCAAGCAAAGGCAGCAGTGCAGCGTTACCAAAAAGTTTCCACTCAAGTACTCTTATGTAATTGATGCGAACAACGTTCCTTTTGCTCGAATCCCTGGAGTGGGGGATAGGGTAATTCCAAACAAGGAACTCAGATTAGGACTAATCCTAGCAGCACACGAAGGGATAGCTTCTGCCCATGCAGGTGTTTCAGCGACAGTATCTTTACTCAAGCAAAGATATTGGTGGCCTGGCATTTGGAAACAAACTAAAAACCATGTTTTAGAATGTGATATTTGCCAACAGATGAAAGTCTCAACAGTGAAACGTCCTGCGCAGACACCCCTGTTAATTTCAGACAAACCATTAGCTTGTGTTTACCTGGACCACTGCGGTCCCTTGCAAAGGGACGGTAACTATAAATATATCATGGTTGCAGTGGATTCATGCTCTAGGTTCCTATGGTTATGGCCTCAGCGCTCGGCTGACGCTCGAACTGTTATAAAAGATTTGCGAAGTCTTTATCGGCACATACGCAATAGGCACGCTACATTCTGACCAGGGTCCTGCGTTTAGATCTAGGGCTTACAAAGAAGCCATGGCCAGTCTGGGCGTTGCATTGCGGTACTCCTCTCCATTCCATCCTGAGGGAAATTCTGTTGTGGAAAGGAAAACCGGGACATAAAGCAGTCTATAACAGCTAGGGTATTAGGTTCGGGTGATGGGTGGGTCAAACACCTTAGTGGGGTTCAACGCTCTTTGAATAATCTGCCAAGAAGTTCTCTAGGGGGGGTCACTCCATATGAGGTCCTATTTGGGACAAGAATGTGGGTACCAGACCTTGAACACGTAGGCACAGTGGTGGAAAATAAACCCTTTGATATCAAAGATTGTTTGGCTGTTTTACAGGAACTCAATAAATTAAGAACGCAACAAAGCAAAGTATTCCTACAGCCAAACACCACTGGGGATCAACCGGCTGTCCCAGCAAGGCCTGTCTGGATTCCAAAAGTTGGGGATCTAGTCAGAGAAAAAATTGCGGACAAGAAGGAATTTGGACCTTCTTACAGACAACCAGTACCTGTCCTAGCAGTTCAAGGAACAAGAACAGTACTTCTGCCGCCCCTTGCTGGAAGAAAGTAGAAAAGATTTGTGTCCATCGACCTGATCAAACCACAGTATGTGGCCAATACTAAATAGTAGGCCTCGCGGACTCCGACCTAGTAGCAGACGCACTCCTCTTGCTACTATCCAAGAGGTTCAGACTGAAAGACTGATAACAATCGAGAATTCAGCTGTAACTGATGGAGGACTAAGCGACAACGCTATGGAACTCATCCCTCTTGACAACCAAGTAACAGTTCGTCCAAATACACCTGTCTACACCAACGTGGCAAGTGATGAACTGGTTCCAGTGATTTCTACAAATCCTGATGCAATTCCAACAATTGACAGAACTGCTTCTGGCTATTTCATTAACTTTGATACGTTCTCAGAAGATCCGAGTGAACCTGAAACGACGCCAGCATCATTCAAATTCAAGCAGCAAGTACAAGACTTTCTTCACTTTCTGAAAAAGACTTATTTGGTTTCTCCATGGATTGAACTCTGGATTGTATCTGGACTTTTTGTTTTCCTGCTCTGGCTAGCTTTGGTAACAACTGTGAGCGTGCTTATAAGTGGCAGATACATCCATGTGAACACTGAAGGAAAAGACGTGAACGTACTTTTGAAACCTCATAAATCTTCCCATCGTGAAGCAAGAGACTTGTCATCAGTGAACATAACAGCTGTTCCTATACAGGATGGTATAGTGTGGGACAAAACAGATTTTGAAATATTCGGTCCGACGGAACAATTGTGGAAACATTCCACATTTGTTTAAAATCTCACTAAGTGATCTAATTACGTCCAGTACCTATTCAGATGATTGGGACTTTGAGACTGTGAATGACATTATGTTTGACCTAGAAAAATCTGCTGCATTTTCTAAACATGAATATTTAGAGGGTTCATCAGACTATGAACAACTGTATTGTTATAACCACTATGGTCATCATTATTTGCATAAATTTGCATATCCAAGAAATGTGTTTATGTTTAACCAATGGGAACATTGTCCTACACCACCTAAAGGTAGTTCTAAAACATTTGCTAGTAAGTTTCCATATTTTTCGGGTTACAATACATCTGATCCAGAAATGTTTTACTATAAAAATGTAAACAAGACAGGACTGAAAATTATGTTAACAAATACAAAACAGATTTACTCTGCATTATTTAATGCCCAACTGTCTAGACAGGGTTTCGACTTTTGGAAAGACACAATAGACACCAAAACAGTCTGGGGTACTAAAGATTGGCAAGTGCAGGGGATAGAAGCTTTATTTAGAGCCTGTATCATCCCTGAACAAATAATGTTTTTGAATGAAACCATCCAACAAACATCTTGTCTTGGATTAGCCAAGATCAAAGAAATGAACACACCTTCTGTACCAACACCTGCCAGAGATAACGATACACAGGCAGTGGTGACAGTTGACAATATACTACAACTCAACAGATCTAATCCTGAATGGAAAAAATGGTTGATCTGGCCCACAGACACGAATAACTGTCAGGAAAGATTCCTGAATAAAACTCAGGGCTTTACTATTCATAGGCCAGACCCAAGATACGTCCAAAGACAGCATCCGGGGGTAGTAACAACATACAGTGTAGGAAAATTATGCCTCGATTGGCTGCATAAGTCTACACTACAGGATGTGAAACAACACTTAACCTTACTTAAAAAGGACGCAGACCTTAGGGAATTCTTGCTTGGACCAAGAAAACCGCGTCAAAAACGTTTCATATATGCCGGCATTTATGCTGCCTATAATGAAGCATGGAAAGTATCACAAATGGAGGCTGCAGAACGAATATGTGAACTTGATTGTATTAATTTAGAGAAAACACTCTCTGTGGTCGACAATGGGTTAACAACTTTGTCCTCCAGAATATATTCATTGGATGGCATTGTATCCTCTGCTATCGACATACTAGAACAAGATTTGGCAATGTTACAGCAAGGCCAGTCTCAATTACGTTCTATTATGTTATTAAGCTGGACGCTGCAGTCTTTGCGAGCTGGCTATGTGCCTTGGCGTTTCATCAACACATCGGCTCTGTTTGCAGAATACAATCTAACTGATAAACAGATCGAACTGGCACAAAGAGGAGCAAAGTATACAGTGCTGAGCATTGACAAACTGGAAAAGTTACCATTCACAGTGTCAGAAAAACCAGCTACAGAATGGCTCATTCATGGCAAAATAACATTACCTGTGAGTACTTTTCAGTTTCAGTATTGCCTCAGACAAATGCAAGCAGGCAAATATGAAAGGTTGGGTAAGGAATACATTAAGACATCTTGGGATTTACCGTATACATATAGATGTTGGAGTGGGGATCGTGAAGTATTTTTAAGCGGTACACACTGTAAACTTGCACTGAGCGGTTCACTTATATGTCAGGACATTTCTTTACACGGGGCTTGTAATGGTTCTGTGGCAAATTTGTCTTGCCATCAGCAAGGTACACCAGCTGCTGTGATTAATCCAACGTTTGGACAACTTTCTAATGGGAGTTACCTCATGTTGAATGATCAGAGTTGCTGCGGCATGCTGCCAGGCATCCCATATCTAGTAACGGTCAACTCCAGGGTCACTTGCTGTATGCAAGTATTGTTTGCCCCAATAGACACAGTCAGGTAGTCGCCTCTATGGCCTTCGCTGAACGTCTCTTTATAAGATTTGATACTTTAAGCAGAATGAAAGCCATGCTTTTACAGCAAACAGTGCCTTTGACCTCGGCCAAAGAAACCTATGATCTACAAGTTGCAAGGACTTCGGCTGAGATACAGACTTTAATACGTACAAACTGCCCTATACATTTCGTAGAAATGATAACACGTATCTTCAACATGTCTGATACTAGTAGAATTATACATGTATTTAAGAGCATCTGTACCGGTCTGTTAGCACCTTTCCAGGCAATACTCGGAATCATCCCGAACTTTGCACATTCGGTGTTTGGTGGCATACCATTAATTCTAGCACTTGTTGCCGGAATTCTATTTCTCTTCCTGCTATTGCGCTATGGCCAGCCTATTCGCAGACATCACTCCAAGCGAAATGGAGAAAGCTCTCCTTGAACGAAAGTGCTGTGAGCGAATAGTACAGCTATTGGGCATGACTCGTCTACGGGACCTTAATACAACTTGGTTCCTGTCATTCAGACCAATCTGGCAAGATTGCATCTTACCTGTTCTACGATGCCTGCTATGCGGTGAAGAATGCGTGTTGGACACCTGTCTAACATTTCCATCAGCTACGCCAACGGATGTCGATACTCTGCTGGACCCGATAACGGCCCATGCTCTGTGTTGTCCCCAGAGGCTTCCTATCCTGATGTCAGCATTCATTGAGATCTCACAGACGCTTCCGGCTGCTGCTGAGGTACGAGAAAGAACTACAGGCACACAGGTAACAACGGACGCGAACATTGCTGCTGCGACCAATGCTGAAAGCATTGCTTCCCATCTCTGTGCAATTAATCTACTTCACGAGGTGTTCCAACTGACACCAACTACAGTGGACGATGTTTTGTCTATAGAAATAGATGATCTCATGTTTACACCAGACCCGTAAACTGACTCTGATTCAGCATACAGTGTTCCAGAGATGCAGTAACAATTTGGCCTTCATTTTTCAAAACAACTTGGAACTCTACCAAAATTGAACCTTTTTTCCCATTTTTCGAACGAAAATGGCACTTCAATCTGCTTAAAGTAGAACTAGCCTTATAGTACAGACTTGGCGGTACTTCCACGGACACTTAGTCATCTTGTGTGTCTAAAACAGTTAATTAATTTTCATGACATGAAATGCATTTGATTTTTGAACAACTTATCGATCATTTTCTGTCACATGTAAATATTACTGCTTCTTTCATTCCAATTGCATTTATTTTCGAACTTTATGCCTGAAATGAGAAGCATTTGCTTCAAATGTACAGTACCTTTAGCATTTTTTACTATGTTTTTTAATGCTTTTAAGAAATATTTTTAAATATGCGGTACTCCTTTTTATGTTTAGCATTTTAAATGTTTAGCATTTTAGTATTATCGTACACACGAAAGTGGAGTGGGTGTTGTATTCCTCTTAGGGTGTCCATAAACGGGCTTTCTAGTATCATGTCCTTATATAGGCACAATTCGCCCTGCCCTTATATAGGCATAAAATCCCAGCCCTTATTTAGGCATTAAACCGTGCACTCCAAATACAGGCATGGTCTCTGACATCCGTCCACCCTAACGTCACAACGAGTTCTTGAAGAACAGACCCTTAGGCTGCGGGAGTTTCCTAGTCCATGACTATTGATTTCTTCAAGGACTCATATATTATGCATGAACCATTATTCCTTAGGGGTTCATTCATGACGTCTTTCGCTGTCCGACTCACGTCAATACTAACATTCTTAGGTGCTTCTCAGGTATAAATATACCTTCCCTAGCCCCTGTAAATCAGAGGAGACCTCGACTTCAGAGGAGCCCGTTTCCCGGCCTGACGCACTGAGAAGACGCTGTCATCCCTGCACGCAGAGAGTCCAGCTTCCAGTGATCTGACTTCCCTTGCGGGGTGTTGGAGTTCGAGTCTGGCAAAGAGATTCCAACCTCTCTCATTCTTCAGGTATGGAGCAGACTAGAACCTAGAGGGACTCTTGGCATACTAGGCATACTGGGGTTAGCGTACTCTTAGTATACCATAGTAAGGAATACTTCACCTACTTCATACCTCGTCCTCTACCTAGGTTAGGTTAGGTACATTGGGGTAGAACTAGATTAGAAACGCATCGTATGAGTACTCGCATTTTTAGTCTGTGTTATTTATGTAACTGCATATGTACTAAAAAGATAATGCTCTCGCAGTATTATTTATTTCTACTGCTCACACTGTACATTATTTATCTCGCATACTGTCTTGTGATCGTAACAGCACATTTTACTTACACCAGAAACAAGACTGTTCAATAAATCTTTTACTGAAACGCCCGTCTAGTTCTTTCTGTGTAACTTGGAGAAAACTAAGCATGCACGACTGAGCTGAGTGAAATAGTTATCTATTGTTTCCACGACTCTGGGACACGTTCTGATTCTAAAGGGAAACACAGTGGTCATGTTTTGCGGCTGCCAGAAACTACTCCCTTCTTGTTGTCAAGGAGTTTCTAGTGGCCTCTGAGCTAGCTGGCACAGGTAATTAAGTTTAATATACTCGATAGGGACATACTGACCTTAGTCCTATGTCAAACCTATAGGATATATTATTCCAATGCGCAGAGCCTATTAGGGAAATAGGAGCTACACTACAATCCATCAGCAGCTGTCACCTGGTGCCAGGCACCAAGCTGCTCTGGAGAGAAGGCAGCAAGGGGGGAAGGGGCTTTTCAGAGACCATGTGGCATGAGAACCCTGGACGATGCCATTTTGAACTAACCCAGAGGCCTGGGAAGGAAGGAGGGAGCAGGGGCAGAGAGGTGATGTGTCGCTGCTTGATAGGACAAGCAGAGACTTCCTGCCAGCCCCCTTCAAATTCTTTTAAAAGAGCTTGCACAGGAAGAGGAGCTCTCTCTGGGGTGAGGTCGGCTGAGGAGGACTGGTGCTGAAGCCTGGCGCCATGAGCAGTTGGAAGGAAGAACCTCCAGACTGTCCCAGGACCCTGACTTGCGCAAAAAGGGGAGTCCAGGACCAGTGAGCAGAAGCCTGGGCCTCTGCGCAACGAGAAGAGAGTCCCAGGAGGAGAGCCAGGCGAAAGACTGGCGCAGGGAGCCAGGGAAGACCGCTCCCTGCTGAGTTCACCCTCCTTGAGACCAGGAGGGCAAAAGAAATTGCTCCCAGTGGCTGGGGCGTGCCACCAGGAGCAAGAAGAGGCCAAGATGGTGAAAATTGGCCGCCTGCGGGCCGAGGTAGGCCCCCCAGAAGGTAGGCGACCTTTGACCTCTAATTGGACCAACGACGAAGCGCGTGGGGCTCCGCCGCCGGTCTTAAATATACCCCTGGGGTGGGTCAGGTCCCGGGGGCTGCCCCCACACGAAGTTAAGTCGGGGAGCGCTGTCGCGCTCCCCATGAAACTGCCAAGCGGGGTGCCAGGAGCCCACCCTGGCCCCCGACGAAAATGGAGACCGGGGAGTGCCGTTGCACCCCCCGGGGAATGGAGAGAGGGGCCCGGAATCCCAACTCCGGGCTCCGAACCGCCGAAGATAAGTCAGGGAGCGCCATCGCGCTCCCCGTGAAAATGCCCCTGTGGGGTGCCAGGAGCCCACCCTGGCCCCCGACGACAATGAAGACAGGGGAGCGCCATCACGCCCCCCTGGGAATGGGAAGAGGGGCCCGGGACCCCCAACTCCGGGCCCACGGAGGCGAAGCTAAGTCGGGGAGCGCCGTCGCGCTCCCCGTGAAGGTGCCCTGGGGCCCGGGATCCCAACTCCGGGCCCTGATGTGGATCGCGAAAGGGGGGAGTGCCACCGCACTCCCCCGGGGCCTGAGGAAGGCGGAGGGAGTGCCGTTGCACTCCCCCGAGGTCCTGCCGGCCGGCGGGAGACTCCGTGTGGACCAGAAGAGACGTGCCAGCTCCCGCTGCAGCACGCGAGGGTGCTGGCCAGTCGAGGAGCCGGCAAGGGCAGCTGGGGGTGGGCTCCCCGAGCTGCCCTCCAACGTACCCATGACACGGGGTGCCCGGGTGGGACCGGGCCCCCGAAAAGAGGAAGGAGCAGCCGGGGTTGGGCTCCCCGAGCTGAATGGGCTCACCTGGCAGAGAGGGGCCTGGGTGGGACCGGGCCCCCAACGAGGATCCAGAGCGGCATGGGACCGCCAACGATGGTGGCGTGGCTCTCCCCAAGCAGCGGGGGAGCCGCTACTATGTTATGCGAGGGCTGAAGCGAATCGCCCCATAATGCCTAGCAGGCCCGGCCTGCAAGGAAAAGCGGATTGTTTTCTGCATGTGGTGGCCCCAGGAAGATGGGGTCACCGCCAGGTGTGAGCCAAGGTGTAGGGGAAGCTGCAGGAGCAACGCAGTCTCCCCCAGCACGAAGAGGTAAAGTCCCCCCCCTGAGTCTCTGGGGACTCCAAAGAAATAACCCCTCAAGGGCTCAGCCAGCAGTCATCAGAGTCGCGGGGCTGGAACATTTGTTCTACAGCTAGAGGTGCGTTAGGGACTGCCTCAAGGTATGGAGGGCTGTGCTGGGGATGTCTTGAGAAGGGCATCCCCTGGAGGTGAAGAGGTGCAGTTGCACGAGAAGTGCATTTACCAATGTTATTTCTTTTAGAGGGACTGCAAGTCACATGTGTAATGTGAAGTACCTGTGTAAGGTGAAGTCATAAGCAAAGTGGGGTTATGTTGCTGGACATTCCTGCTAGGGTGTCTGGCTGTATATGCGTAATCCTGTGATTTTAACTGTGATGCCTTCTAGGGGCTTTAATTGCAATGCATTTTAACTGTTATCAACTATGATGAGTACTGTCATTTTAAGGGAGGCCCAAACATGTATTCTTGCTACTGCGTTAGGTGAAGGACAACCCAGACTGTTAGCCACTAAGATGTAGAGGTGTATACTGTATGGTCAGTATGAGATGCTCAGTCAGGATTATGTGTCACCATGGCAGGTTTGCCTATTTTAAATGCTTGTTGAGATATTGGGGTGGGTCGCCACTGGGATGGTGCCAGTAGGCAAGGCCCTCGCTCCAGGCTGTGTCAACCCACTGCATTAGGGGGCAAGATGATGTGCATACATGGGAGTGGTGGTACTAGACCCCACCCCCACCCCTTCAGGAGGGGTGGGAATGTTATGCAATGTCACAAAGTAATTCCAACAGCTTATGTATATTTGTAAATTGATGCATATTATTGAGTAGTGTGTGTGTTTAATAAATGTACTCTTCCTTTTATAAAGAAAAGTACAGACTGGACGATCAATTATTGAGTGTTATTTCTGCGTACTGGTACATGGTGATTACTAGCCTACACCACCTCCCTTGAGTAAGCCTTAGACTGCTCTGCAACGCTACCCTCTGAGAGTCAAGCGCTACAATAGGGTGTTTGGTTCCCAGTGAAGGATAAATGTGACAAGTTATTTGTGCAGGCCTCACAGATACTGCCTCGTTTTCCAACATTCTCAAAGTTGAATTTCGTGCCATGCATCTGTTTGTTGAATTTCTCTTTGCTCTGTGGTACTGCATGAGTTGTGAAGGGGTGCTGCTTTACCTCTTGTTATATTAAATGTTATGTTATATTGACCTTATTGATTGCACTATAACCAAACGTATCTAGGTGTTTTTGTGAAGTGGGAGATCTAGCTAGCAATAGTGCAGAGAGAAATCTTAGAGTAGCGAAGAGATGGCCTGGTCAAACAGTCAGACGGCTGAACCTGATTAGGGACTTTTCAAGAGTTCCATGGCTTTGTTGTACAGGTATTATCAGGTTTTCAAACTGGTATTCAGTTCCAATCCTCTCATGGTAGCATCCTGCTTTGTCACCTTAATTAGAGAATACATTTCTTTAGTTTCTTCTTGTGTGATCACAATGTAATAGCTCGAGTTTCAGTAAAATATGAAACCTCCATAGCAACAAACTTTTTTTATGTAGGCAGAAAGGGGTACTCTGGCTGGGATGGCCATGAAAATCCTAAATGTAAGTATCCCTGTGTGATTGCACACTGCTAGGTCTACAAATATTGGATATCTGAAATCTAATCTTGGTGTGCCTTGGAGGTGTAAAACGCATGATGGAGACAGCAATACATTTTGTCTTTATTGATTCTTGTAGTGGCAGATGGTCAAATTGCTCTACTGATGTTTGGGGTTTTGCTGCTGCTTCCTGTACCCTGGACTACTAGTACATATCCAAATATGCAGCAAGAGTAGTTGGATGTTCCGAGGTCCTTTAAATCCAACAGGAATCGGCCTTCAAAGGCTTTAAATTGATTTCACTATCCACCACAAATCCTGTTTGGGAAATCTCTTTCTTGGTACAATCTGGAACAAGGTGTAACTGAGTACCAGTGCATATGTGGAAGGTAGCCATCCGCTTGACCAATAGAAAAGTCATTAAGAGGCTATTCCCACCAAGCCCCTTTCTAAGAAGATAACCACAGAGAGCTACGCTGAGAGTCACATATCAACAGGTAAGAGCTTATGTTGGCTTCCAACCACCACAGTAGTCCACACATTATAACTGTCTCTGTATTCAAGTCACTACCAATCGATGACATTCACTGCAAACACCATTGCTAGCCTGAAAATTTCTGAATATTGTTGGAAATTAAGTCTCAGCTGAATTTCTTTAAAAGATTCCACTCACTTTGGGCCAAGGCAAATCTCAACCCGTCAGATCAGCACCAGAACTGGACCACAGCTGCTGTACTGATCTCTGGATCAGACCACATCCTTCAGAGGCGCGGCTTGTCTCATTTTCCTACATTTAGCACTGAGTAAATCTGTTTAGGACAGGAACTTAACATAGATTAGCCATGTATAAGGATTACTCCTGGCATGCCAATCTGGTACGGGACACAGGAGACCTTGTAACGAAAATGATTTTTGGTTTTTATGGGGAAAGTGTATACATCACACCTATAGTTATGGCCTCAACTCCCCACCTCCCCCCCATCAGCTGTGGGTGTGTCCCATTTCCCAAGCAAGGACAGACTTCTTGTAGGTCTGCAGACCTTGAAAATTGGCAAACAGTGTCAAAATAACCAGCTATTCACAGCTAAACACATTCAAAATCCCAAATCTAAATTCAAAATCTGAAACCAATGGTTATCAGCATACTTGAGGAATTTGTCAGCCTAGATAGCTACGCTTTTTTTACCTTAATTTCCAAAATGTGTGGCAAACCACTCAGCAACTGGTCAACACATTTATACTAAATAAAATAAAAACACCACATAGAACTTTGTGTGTGTCATGTGTTGTGTCATTCCACACCATGTTATACTGTGTAGGTGCAATAACAAAATCTCCATGATATTTAACATGGTAGGCCCCAGTGGCGGATTCTCGTTGAGGCCGACGGGGCTCCGCCCCCTTTACTTTCGCCCCATCACTAAAATAAAAGCAAAGTCTAAATGTGTTTGCTATTTTAATTAATTGCAGCATGCATGTTCATCTTTCTTATAGCTGGGGGGTCAGAGGCTGCCACTCACGGTGTAATGATACTGCAGTCTGTAGTGACGTGGATGTGGAGCGATGCATTACACCTGCTGCCTAGAGCCTGGGCCGACTCAAGACTCCAGTATTTGCCGGGCTGACGATCTCACAGCCCTGAGGCTTGTGAGGTCATTAGCTTGGCAAAGACATAGACTTGAGGCCCAGTCTCCACCAACTGATGACGTGAGGGTGAAAGTAGCCCTGGGCGTTTTAGAATGAAGCCCTTTAATGCTGGGGCTTCACGTCAATCAGGGAGTGGAGAGCATAGTCACCCCACCCTTTCCTACTCGTCACAGGGGGGTGGGTCGTGGGTCCCACCCTGTGACGAGTTGGGAAAGGGTGGGGTAGAGGCTGCAGGCAGGAGGCAAGTCAAGAAAGCGAGTCTGCACAGTTTATTATCAGGCCTCTTGAAGACTCACTGCGGAGCCATGAAGTGTTGGCTTCCTGCTCTGCCCTTTATGCCGGAGGCCATTTGAGGCATGTTTGACTTTCAGAGTCATTGTCTGGCAGCCAGGAGTAGGCTCGTGGACCTGGCGGCATGGAGCGAAGGTGGTGCACACTGCAGGTACATGTGTACTGTCAGCTTTTCAGTACATTTGTTATAGAGTTATGCATCATGCATACCTTTGTATGAAATTCTTTGTTGTAATAGGACTGGTGCTTCGGTAAATGAAACACTTTTTTGCAAAAGCACACACTAACCATATTGGTCAATTGATACCCGGTATTCTATTTCTCCACCAGCATATCCAGAATAGAGATTCCACAGTTTGTGTTTCAGGGAGGGTGTAAGGGTGTAGGCGCTAGTATTGTGTAGGAGGACCAGTGTGGGGGTAACTGCGTTCTTACTGCTGGGACAGCGAGGAGAGGTGTTTGTAATGTGTGGGCCGAGGCATTCCAGTGGGGGGGAAAAAGAGCAAAGCAGCACGACTCCTGGAGTCTCTGAAAGAAAAAAAAACTAACGGGGCTCCACACATCCTCTTTGTAGGTGGAAGGCAGGTGAGAGCTCAGTCAGAGAGGTTGAGAGCTCAGTCAGAGAGGGTGAGAGCTCAGTCAGAGAGGGTGAGAGCTGGGGCCTCTCAGACTGTGGCTATCTGCATGATAGTGGAGCCCCGTTAGTTGGCTTTTCTTCCTGACACTCCAAGAGTTACTCGCCACCACATGCAGAAGACTGAGTAACCATGTACAAGTCTCGGCGCTGGTCGCTCAACATCCTGTGATTCTGGGCAGATCACTTAATTTCCCCATGGGTAAAATAAAAAATGAATGTGTCCTTGTGTAATGTGATGTGCGCTCATGTAAAGCGCTCCAAAACCTTGGGGTCAAGTTCATGCAACATAAAACCGCAAAAACAGACAATGCACACTTCTGGCAGGGCAGACAGCATGGAGGATTGCAAGCAGGCATTCAATTAAAGGCGAGTCCGTGGCTGGGCAGGATGGAGGACAGGAACCTATGTTGTTGGTGACTGTATGGCCCTGACTTATGGTCTCCAGCAATCAGAGGGCAGCCACTGCCTTACGGGGATTTGTGGTGTTGGACTCAGGGAATCCAGACTTACCTTTTAGCTACCACTTTCAATAGAAGCATCGCCACCTTCCCATCCAGCTAAATAGCTCTGACTTTTTTGGAATCACTCTAGAAAAGCTCCCTTACATTTACTTAAAAGGGGTTCTTCCAGTGACACTTTAGCATGAACTGAGTATCTGGTCATCAGTCACTGAATCGGGTGTTTGCTTTTACCTGATTTTTATTTTTCTGATGAATGGAGAATGCAATAAACAATGTGTTTAGTGGCAGACGGTGCTCCCAGGCCCCAACCTTGTGGACCACCAGGTCGATGTCATTTGACCTGATTCACGAGTATGTCCTTTGATCTTTTGCAGAGACTTCAAGCCATGCTTATTTATAGTCATGTGCACTCCAAGGCAGGATCCGTATCTGTCATTACAGCCAGTACACAAAGCTCTCTTTTCTAGCCTGAAGCTTTCATTGTTGAACTGCATGCTTGTGGTGTGTGTGGTGAAATACAACCTCTGGTTATTTTATTATACTACAGAAAATTCTCACACACCTCAATGAACATAGTTTTGGATTACAAACTGAAGTTGTGAATCTTTACTGAAAACAGGAGAGCCCCAATTAACGTGTCTCACAAATCTCCACCTCTATACATAGGTAGAATGATCTCTTCTTGTGCCTCCCCTAGACCCTTTGTCCTGAACAGCAGCATTATTCTGCAATCTAATTCCAGTACCAGTTAGCATCGGGCCTGCCCTGATCTGATCAGCCTCACATCACTGCTCTTATCACCAGCTCGATAGGAATAGGATTTCACAAACAGTAACTGAAGGCCTGCCTCCATGACCAACAACAAACCTCTGCTTCTAATCCACCTAGATGTTATTCAGGCACAAATCCCTTCAGGTAGCCTGCCAGTGCATTTAGAAAATACAAAGGGGTTTCTGGGACAAATGTTCCTGTGGTACTAAAACAGCAACTTTAGAACTGTGTATAGGAAGAGAAAGTTGTCCGAACTCCTGCTGGAAACCTCAGGATGCTAAAGGAACAGACACCAATGCAAGCACTCCTTGAATCCATAGCAGCAAGTTGGGCTCTGAATTTTACACGCTGCCCTGTAAACACACGTAACCACCCATTTCATGTGAACTGGGGAGGCTGTTTAGACTGGAACAATTGCATTTAATTCCAGGACAACAGTTGGAATAAAGGAAAATGTAAACAGTCACTACGTCAGGCCAGAGTGTTTTGCACGGCTTACACTACCCTCTCTTTCTCTTTAAAATCCAAAAAGAGGCATCTAGTTGCATCTTTTATATTCAACGTCTTCATAAAATTCTATGTTTGCTCCCGACTAACTGGTAGAGATCCGTTGTCTAGGTGCCTACTGTATCACGTCTGGACTTTGGTAACTCTCTTTATTTGGGGGCACTATCTTATGTTGCTTTTTATTCTTATTTTAAAAAATTGTGCTGGAAATGCATTATTTTATCCCATTTAAGAAAAAAACAATTGCACAGGAAATTCCAACTTGCTTTCCAAATAATGCTGTGCCTCCCACCCCAAGTCCAAGCTCAGCTTTACCACTGCCAAACTTCACCAGCCGCCATTGGTAGGCCCTATACATTTCCCCACTTAAGCAATCCCCATGAAACTTTAAAATATTTTAAAATGTGAATTATATCAAACTAGACAGCTTCAGCTCCTACAGCTGATGTGAGTAGGAAATGAGAAAAATACACTGAAACGTACTCAGTATCTTTGTGGCTCAGAGAAGGCGATGTAGGGTTTATAAAAGTTTGTTGAATTTTGGAAACCTTCACAATTCAATATGACCTACCTTGACTGTCATGTTAAAAACGAGGGTATCTAAAGAATTTTGCTCATACTTTTAAGGTACACTAACATCAAAAGTGGAAGAATAAAAGTATGTAACAAGCAAACGATAAAAGATCCTGAGTTGGCAAACTAAGTAACTTTCTCCTTTCCAGGAAAGAGGCTTGTCTTTACTAGAGAAGGGACAGGCAATGTTGTGCTTTATTATGTTATGTTATGGTATGTTATGTTATGTAGTGTTGTGTTGTGGTGTGATGTGTTATGTCATGTTAACAGAGATTTGTGTGGTCTCGCAGAGCTGTTGGGCTTAGGTTAACCTTGAATACCGGCTATTTATTTTGCCTGTACTTTGTAAAGTTTATGTTATAATTTTGATAAAATGTACAATATAAAGATATTGCAAATCACCAAGGTGTTCCATGTACATACACGATCAAAGGCCAAGTTCCTTTATAAGGCCATGGAGCACCAAGGTTACTTGCATAATCCTTTTAACGAACAGCAGATGGTATTTTATTCTGTCTAATGCATGCTCACACCATCAAGCTTCCCACAAACCATTTAAATAATTGGGGTCTTATTTATGAGTCCTTGCAAGACTTTTGTGCCGTCGTTGCGTCACTTTTTGTGACGCACCGGTGGCATACAAAAATGCACCATGTTGTGCCCTATTTACAAAGTGACGCATCTAAGCAGATGTATCACTTAGTAAAGCCCTGCGCTACATTATTCCTGCGTCAGGTATAGTGTATACAGAGTGGGCATTCCCCCCTAAAAAGCCTTGTAGAAGTGGCGCAGTGAAATCTATCAGATTTCACTGCGTCACTTCTAGGACGCCACTGCGTCAAAACCTTACACCTGCCTCAAAGCAGGCGTAAGACTGACGCAGGCCCTTTCACATCGGGCTTGCCCCATGTGAAAGGACACATTGCTGGAATTGCGTCTATTTTCAGGCACACCCCGGCAATGCGCCACTTTTTGCCTACAGATACGTCAGTAATACTGACGGATCTGTAACTCCTTGCGACATGGAGCGCCGTATATTAAATATGGTGCATCCATTGTGACGCAAGGAGGGCGCCGTGAAATCTGTTGCATCGATTTTTTGTCGCAGCGATTCAACAGTTTTCATAAATGAGGCCCTTGGAGTCTTACTCCTTCACATGAAATAGATTATATTGTTGCAAACAAGAAGAATAAAAGCAGAATCTGTAGTATAAAAAAGCAATTTATAATTTCTTGTCAAAACATAATAGAATCAGTTTAGTGTAAACCAGATTTAAAAGGGCTGTAACTTAGAATGAGTAGCAACTGGAGAGATTCTTTCTTTCCTGAAATGAACTGTGTGCAAAAAAGAAACGCATCGCCATAAATCTATCCTTTCTGCTGATCACTGTCAATTTAAAAATAAAACAGATTAGAAGAATGAAAAGCTAGATCTTGTTTTTGCTGCTTAGGCTGCAGCTGCAAAGATACTCTGTGATCTGCCTTTCTTTCACTTTGCCTGCTGGATCAGGCAGCAGGCTTTACGGCATCACAACTCACCTGCAATACGTTATTACAGGTGAGCAGCTATGCCACTTTATTATTACAGGTGACCAGGGACATCCCAATTTGGCTGTGGTAAGGAAATTAGAGACTTTCTCAGAGTGGGATTGCATGTTTCCGTGTATTGAAAATGATTTAAGTGGTATTGTAACATTGTAGCTGCCTGAGATTAGATACATAGGGGCCGATTCCGATCTCGGCCGGTAGGGCACCGAATCGGATTCGGCTTAACCGGATCCGATTCGGAGCCCTATTTCCCGACCGAGTCGTACGTGCGTCCGGGGGAGCAAGTACGATGCGTGCGCTCGCGAAATCTCCGACCGACTCGTTCGCAGGACCCGACCGCTCCGACCGACTCGCACGGGGACGACGCGCACCTCGCAATGGAGACGTTTCCCGGCCGGGTAAGTACGATGCGCACCTCGACCGCTCCGACCGACTCGCGCAGCCCGGCTCCAAGGAGCTGTCGGAGCCGCACTTTGGGGTCCGTGTCGGACCCCCTGGAAGCGTAGGCGTGCGAGTCGCACACAGGGGGACACATGGGTCCCCCTACAAGTGCATGTACGGTGCGACCCGCATCGATGCGAACACGCTGTAGGGGCGCCCTTGTTCGCATCGTGCCCATTGAGTCAATTGGAGCCCGTGTACGCGTCGTACGACTGGCTCCCATTGACTTCAATGGAGTCCGATCGAATCGAGTCCGATAGCATACGTGCGCATCGTACTCATTCGGTCGGACTGCTAGGGTCCGATTCGGTCGGAAATCTCTCCGGGTTCGGCTCGGTCGGAGAGATTTCCGGCCCGAATCGGAATCGGCCCCATAGTCTCATGGTGGGATTGCAGGCTTCCATGTATTATAACATGTTTAAGTGACATTGTAACATTGTAGCTGCCTGAGATTTGAATGTGTGTTAAGGTAGTGATTTATTCTTCTCGTTCATAGCAAATAATGATTATAACAATGCATGGCACAACGGAAAGGTCTATTGTTTAAGAAAACTCACTAGAAAAACAACTACATCAATGAACTTTTTTTCAATTTCCAATTTTGATTGCAAGCATAAGGCAGACAAGTTTAGGTTTTGTTTTTATTATTGTGGCATATCCTTGTAATAAAACAAATAACCATCACACCTGCTTGCCCAGGACTGACTGACTGGTTTTTCCAATGCTTGATTTATATACGTTTGGAAATCATCCAAATTGGTTGAATGTGCCCAGTTCATAAATCGTCAGCACGGCCTGCAATGCCTTAAAAAGTTCAGATTTGAGAGCTGATGTGTAGTGACGCAGTCCAGATGAACATCTGCTCCTGCAGTTTCTCTTCCTCAAAAGTAGGGCAGAATGTAGACAGCACATTCCTGCACCTGCACATCCAGATGTAGTATTCATTTTTGCTTTGGCACAGTCCAATATTTACAACAAAAACACCTTATCTGTTCTTTGAACACTAAACGCATCTGACTAGATGGTTCTCCTGCATGAACAGTTCATGCAATTTTCTTTAACAAGCCTGAAGATCTGATCTTTGCTGGACTGCGTGTGTGTGTGTGAGTGTATGTGTGTTGTCCTTTGTGGTAGCATTCCTGGAGGTGGATATATATGTGTGTGTGTGTGTGTGTGTGGCGGCGGCGGACACTGGAGTTGCAGGACATGTTGGCATTAGTTGTGTCGCTGGAGGAGAGGGGCTAGGTGGGGCTTGTGCCCCATCTCTAACTCCCCTGGCCCCACCTTCTGCCCTTCAACCGGTGACAGCCATAGTCAGCAAAAACAGACACTCCCCTCTTACCCTGGTAACAGTCATGCTGTTCCAGGTTACATTTCTCGTTTTAGTTATTCTTGCCTTTCCTAAGGATATTTGCTTTTTCCATGATGGTGTGTTTCCGTATTTTTTTTATGTAACATATTATTTGTGTACAGTACGTATTGTGAAAAGAGTCACTTCTTGGTGTCTGTATGAGTTTAGTTGTAGGTGGATGTTTATAATGGGCCACGATTCAGAGCTGTGGAGTTCAGGCAGATCACATTGTGAATTTCTCCATGTGCCTGTCAGTGGATCATGAAGGGCTTCAGAATACACATTCATCCAAGCCTTGGTATCTCTTGAGAGCACACAGAGCAATGGTCAAGTGTGCCGATTGTGCCTCTATGGAAAAGTGTGAGAGGAGGTACACTGTTGACAGAATATTGGCAGGGTGAAAGTTAAAGAAAATGCAATGCTTAGAGGTGAGCGGGTGTGTTGTGTGTGTGGGTGGTGGTGAAGTGAAGGAGTTGCAAGGAGGAGAGCGTGAAAAGACTGTGGTGAAGAGGAAATAGATGAGTGTGCAATGCACAGATGGAGTGTTTCAGAAAGGTCTGAGGAGGAAAAGAGTGCAAGAGTCTAACTGAGATACTGCAGAAAACAGCAGTGTGAAGAGGATAGCAGGAGGGATTGAGACACTCCAAAGACCACCACCCTTTCACCACACCATAGTATTGTTTATTTCACATTCTGTTTGAAATGTTGACATTATATATATATGTATTTCAAATCCTTCACGTCGATTTCCATGCAGAGGACATCAGGACACAGACACCATAACTACATGCAAAAGTTATTTATTTCATTCTTCACAATCCGCCACAAGCGTTTTGGCCAAGCCTGGCCTTGATCACATGACGCAGCTACGGTAATTTCAAAACTATTTAAAGTTCACAGTGCCTAATAGTGAAGTAAATATAGAAAACAGACTATTTCTGAGGAATGGTTGAGCTGACACGTATATACAGACAGATTAATTGCTTTAACAAATTCCATATTTAAAATCGTATACAGTTATAGATGTACACCATAAAAAGGAATAAGGCTTGAACATTTCATTGCATCGTTGTTATCTAAATGTAATAAACATGACTGATTGGATATATAAAAAAAAACAATATGTTTAAATATATTTGCAGTAACCTCGAAGGGTGCAAAATATGACAATGTGCAAAAATAAGCAATTTGGTGTGATTTATCACAAATTGTGCAAACTATTGCCTTAATTCTGCTCAAAATAGATAACCTTTTACTTGATTCCTGAATTTATGTATATCTATTGATTATCAGTCATGTGGCATTATTATATCAGGCTAAATGACATACATCACAAGGTGAGTTTGACCCCAAATATTGTATTTTAACTACCTTTTTACAGAATAACAGTATTTAATTTGTTTTTTGAAAAAGCTAAAACGTAATGCCCCCGTGGGCAGTGTCATCTTCTGTAGCCACCTTGCTAGTCTGATAAAGTGTTCATAGTGCAATGAAGTGCCTAATAAAAAACAAAGAAAGAATATAAATGCAAAGCTATGCAGCAGACGCTGTAATTGCAATTTTGCATGCTGACATCAGTTTGCCCACTTAAAACTATGGAGGTGTAGAGAGAGCCCCACAACTATATAGTGTGCAGTTCTATCAATACCAGAAGAGTGGAAAACTATCATTAGAGGCAGGTATACATGTCCTCACTAGTGTTGAGCCCATTCGGAGTCTTAGTATCTAGATTAAGAATATACCTAGTCTCCAATTTTCTTAATATAGATTCCTGGTTTTCTCCATGTCTTGGACTAGGTATAGTGTCTATCACAAAATATTTGAGGTGGCTCAAGTTGCTACCATGTAATTCTTTGAAATGGCAGGCCACTGGGTACGCAGGATCAAAGTTTGTATTTGCCAGGATGTGCTGTAAGATCCGTTTATGGACTTCTAGCTTAGTGCTACCAATGTACCGCAGCCCACATGTACATTCCAAGACGTAGATGGCAAATTCTGTTTTGCAAGGAAGGAATTTCCTGATCTTAATTGGTCTGTCATGGAAAGGAGTATGGTAATGTGTCGTATTTACACCAAATTGGCAAGCCCTGCATGAATTACATTTAAAAAAATCTAGAAGTGATCCAATTGCCCTTTTCTGAGATTTCTGGACTGCTCTTTACAAGAGCGTTGCTCATGGAAATGGCTCTCCTTAAGGTGATCTTCGGTGATTTAGGAAGTTTGGGACCTATGACAGGATCGCTGAGAATTAAAGGCCAATTTTTTCTGAGAATGGTTCTCAACTGTTGCTCCTGCTTACTATAGGTCAGAATCAACCTCATTTCTCCTTACTTACCTCGTTTACTGTCAGACTCATTTGGACAACTGACACTATTGCCAAATAGTAGACGTCCTCTACTTGAACCTTCTGTTTTGGCTATGGCTAGGTCAATGATGCGGGCACTGTAGCCCCTGGATAAAAATCTTTTTTTAGACTTACTTTGGGCCTTTTTTAAATCCAAATCACTACTGCAAATTCTTTTGAGTCTTAACACTTCACCGTATGGGATGCTATAGATTAAATGCAGAGGGTGAAAACTGCTAGCATGAAGCACCGAAGTGCCTGCTCTTTCCTTACTGTGTAATCTGGTTTCAATCTTATCAATTTTTTATAAACACATGGACGTCTAGAAAATCAACTGCATATGAACTTATTTGTGCTGTGAATTTAAGATTGATTGTATTACAGTTAATATCAGCTACAAAGTTCTGTGTACTTTCTTTTGATCCCCTCCATATTACAAATAAATCATCGATGTAACGAAGCCAGCAGATCACATGTTTATCCAACAGCTCTCTATAGTTCACCATGAGGACCCGTTCCTCCCACCAGCCTTTGTGAAGACATGCATAACTGGGGGAGAAACTAGCCCCCATGCCGACCCTACGAATCTGCTGGAAGATCTCACTGTTGAACATAAAGAAATTGTTTTCTAAGCAAAATTGCATCATACATAACAACATTCTACTGTGTTCACACAATTTAAGTGATCTACTGTTAAAAAAACGTTGTATTGCTCTAAGCCCATCTTTATGATTTATGCTTGTATAGAGGGTGGTAACGTCCAGAGTCATGAATAGGTGAACTTGGTTTCAAGGAATATCATAAACTTGTTTTAAAAATTCTCCTGTGTCTTGGATAAAAGATGGCAGACTGCGAACATATTCCTGTAAAAAGAAATCAATGTAGCGGGAAGTGTTCTCCAAGAGACTATTTCTGTCAGGGATGATGGGCCTACCCGGTGGTGTTGTAGGATTTTTATGAATCTTAGGGATGAAGTAAAAAATGATATTCATCAATACTGAGCAGACCTTCATTTTTCAATGTTGCAAGTTTTGAATAGAACTCGTTGTATATTGCTCTGACTGATTGTATGTTACTTTTCTTGTAGCAAAGCGTATCATTTAGATGCTTAAAGGCTCCTTTTATGTAGTCAGATTTAGGCCAAATAACAATGTTACCGCCTTTATCAGCATTACGAATTACTATTTGTTTGTTGTTCTGTTGCTTGGTAATTAGCTCTTGATATATTGTTATGACTGCTTCGCTTGTTGTGAGCTCTCTGAATTGCATGGTTAAGTTTCTTGATCTGCATAGTTAAGTTTTCATTGAATAGATCAATCGAATCACGAGGCATGATGGGCGCAAAGGTTGATTTAGGTTTAAAAGCCGTCGCAATGGTGCCATGAGTCCTTAATCCCTGTTGCAATATTATTGCTTGTGTAGATAGTCCAGGACTTGTCTCTAGATCTTCATCTTGCAGCTCTTGCAATTCCTGACTAAGGCAAATATCCTGAATCTGTAAATTGTCCCAAATATTAGTGTTATTGAGAGTTTCCGCTGATGGCATATCCTTGTTTGCACTATTGGCTCTCTGCAGGTGGTATTTTAGGAGTTTGAGTTTGCGAATAAACTTGTAGATGTCCATTCTGGTTTGGCTGTAGCTAAAAATACTCTCTGGGCAAAATGTGAAAAGACTGTGGTGAAGAGGAAATAGATGAGAGTGCAATGCACAGATGGAGTGTTTCAGAAAGGTATGAGGAGGAAAAGAGTGCAAGAGACTAACTGAGATACTGCAGAAAACAACAGTGTGAAGAGGATAGCAGGAGGGATTGAGACACTACAAAGACCACCACCCTTTCACCACACCATAGTATTGTTTATTTCACATTCTGTTTAACCCCTTCAGTGCTCATGACGGAGCGGTTCCGGCATGAGCCACGGTGGGCGTGTGCTCATGACGGAACCGCTCGGTCAGGGCACCCACCCATGGCACCCACCCATAGCGCTGGCGCTCCCCCCCATGGGCAGCCCATCTAGCCCCAACAAAGGAGGATGGCAGCGGAAGAGTTTCCGCTGCCACCCCCGAACCCCCCTGGGCAATCCCATGACGTCAGAGCACACAGCGCGTGCCGACGTCATCAGGAAGCCCCGGAACCCCTGGAAGCCATTTGCTTCCAGGGTCCAGACGGAGAAGGTAGGTTTCCTTGCTCCTGGGGGGGGTTTCCTGCATGCACAGAGGCATCGGGGGAGAGGAAAGAGTTTTCCTCTCCCCTGATGTCTCTGTGCAGGGCATTTCTGCTTCACGATCGCGCACAGCGTCGCGATCGTGCAGCGGAAATGCCCCCACTAGGCACCAGGGAGTTTTTTTCTTTGTATTGGAAGCGACCCCTTGGGCAAGGGTCGCTTCCAAAGGGGGCACAATGTTTGTTTGTTTTTTCTGCCCCCCCTGGGGGCAGATCGGCCTGTTATTTGGGCCTTTCTGCCCCCCGGGGGGGCAGAAAACCCCACTAGACACCAGGGAATATTTAAAAATTAAAATGGAAGCGACCCCTTGGGCAAGGGTCGCTTCCCTGGGGCAGATTTTTTTTTTGTATGTGTATTCTGTCCCCCCTGGGGGCAGATTGGTCCGTTTTTTTGGCCTTTCTGCCCCCAGGGAAACCCCACTAGACACCAGGGACTTTATTTTAATTGAAATGGAAGCGACCCCTTGGGCAAGGGTCGCTTCCAGGGGGCTGATATTTTGTGTATGTTTTTCCTGCCCCCCCCCCCTGGGGGCGAATCGGGCCGTTTTTTTGGCCTTTCTGTCCCCGGGGGGGGGGGGGGGCAGAAAACCCCACTAGGCACCAGGGATTTTGTTTTGTGTGTAATGGAAGCGACATGGTTGCTTCCAAGGGGGTAAAATTTGGTTAATGTTTTTTCTGCCCCTCCAGGTGACAGATCTACCCCTTTTTTGGCCTTTCTGCCCTAGGCAGGAGGGGGGAGGCAGAAAACCCTACTAGGCACCCGGGATTTATTTCTTTTGCAAGGGGGCACATTTCTGTCTGCTGTTTTCTGCCCCACCTGGGGACAGATCGGCCTGGCAGACAACCTCACCCGATCCCTTGGGCAAGATCACCCCCCATTTTTCTCAGCCCTATTTGAAGGCCCATCTGGCAGATTGACCATTTGGGTAGTGACATAGTGTGTTATAATGTTAATTGTTTTATTTCTTGTGAATTGCAGTTGTAATGCTTTATCTCTCCCTTTTTGTTCTAGTTCAAGGCTTTTGCTCTTTAGACTGTTCCAGGTTGGGGTTTCGTTACTGGTGGTTCTGCTGTTTGTGTAGTTGCATGTGTTTGATAAGAGACTTTTTTTGTACAATGTAAATGAGTTTCATTTCCCTGCATGAATGTGTTTTTTGCAAATGGTGTAATAATCTTTTTGCATTTGTGCTTGATGTGTATTTTGTTGTCTTGTGACTCGAGTAATTGGATATCTTTGGTTTTTGCTGTGTCTCTGCAGAGTAGGTGCTGGTGAGTGTAGCTGTCTCTTGCAAGTGAATCGTATAGTTTTTGAGTATATAGATCTTTGTGATAAAGGCACACATTTTTTTACTTACTTATTTTGCGCAGTGTTGGTTGTTGTTGACTTGTTTGTGCAGTCTCCTTTCTTGGTAAGGATAATGGCTAGCCGCAGGATTACTGCTCAGCAGGTTGTTGGTATGCTTTTTTTGAGTCTTCCTCTGACCATGGTTCAGAGACTGACTCTGCATCTGAGGCAGAGGAGGGAGTGGAAGATTCAGGCAGTGAGTTTTCTGTCCACGAGGAATCATCGGATGATGAAGCTACTCTCAGTGCAGATGAAGCTACTCTTAGTGCGGATGAAGTACCTGTTTTAGAGGAGGTCATTGATGTGCCAATAGTGCACCAAGAGGCATCGGGCTGCAGCCTGGGGCTGCAAGGCTTCCCGTTGGAAGTGCTGACCTCTGGGTTGCCCCAGGCATGGTGCAGCCGGCATTGCCAGACTTTACTGGTGTTCCAGGGTGTAGAGTGAATACTAAAAACATTTTGCCGATACATTTTTTTCAGTTGTTTATGGACGATGTATTTTTGGCAGAGATTGTTGAGCAGACTAATTTGTATGCCAAACAGTTTTTGAGGGACAACAGTGCCAGCCTTAGGCCCCACTCTAGAGCTACCTGGTGGACTCCCACAAATCTGGAAGAGATGAAGAAGTTCTTGGGTTTAACTTTTTGATGGGCTTGCTAAGGAAGCCATCAATGTCTTCATATTGGTCTACTAGTCCCTTGATGGCAACAGCTATATTTCCGGCAGTCATGAGTCGTGATAGGTATTTGCTTCTGCTTCGGATACTGCATTTTGTCGATAATGGTTTAGCGTTGCCACGAGATCACCCTGATTGTGACCGTCTTTTTAAGATTCGGCCTGTCATTGATCACTTTGTAGATCGATTTTCTGAGATCTATGCTCCAGGGAAAGAAATAGCAGTGGATGAGTCTTTGGTCTTGTTCAAGGGCCGCTTGGTTTTTAGGCAAAACATTCCTAGTAAGAGGGCATGCTATGGAATTAAGATGTATATGCTGTGTGACAGTAGGACTGGATATGTCTCTAATTTCAGGGTGTACACCGGTAAGGAATCCAGGATTAACCCCCCTGGTTGTCCATCCACTTTTGGAGTGACTGAGAAAATTGTGTGGGAGCTTGGTAGAGGACTTTTTAACAAAGGTCACCATTTATATGTAGATAACTTCTACACTGGTGTGCAGTTGTTCAGGGAATTGGCCAAAGTGGACACTGTTGCTTATGGCACAATCCGCTCTAACCGTAAAGGTTTCCCAAAAGAACTTGCTTGTCAAAAGCTTGTGCGGGGACAGTGCAGTGCGTTGCGTTGCGAGGAACTTCTAGCTGTGAAGTTTTCAGACAGGAGAGATGTCTACATGCTGACTACCATCCATGATGAAAGCACTTCACCTGTGACTGTTTGGGGTCAGGTTGCTGAAGCGCGCAAACCTGTGTGCATTTTAGACTATAATAGGCACATGGGTGGTGTTGATAGAGTAGATCAGAGGTTGGAACCTTACACTGCTCTTTGTAAGGCTTACATTTGGTATAATAAGTTGGCTATCCATCTTTTCCACTTGGCAACCTTTAATGCTTTTGTTGTATTCAAGGATTGTTGTCCTGAGTCAAAGATGACTTTTGCTAAGTTTCAGGAGTCTGTAATAGGCAGCCTTGTTGTAGTGGAACAGGCAAGTGTTCCTAGAGTTGGAGTGGCGGAGGATGTGGCTAAATTGAAAGATCGCCACTTTCCTGATCACATTCCTCCCACACCCTCAAAAGACTTTCCCAGTAGGAGATGTAGAGTCTGTTGGCGAAGAGGTACGCGGAAGGAGACTCGTATGTACTGCCCAAATGTCCTTCTAACCCTGCGCTGTGTGTGCCTGCTTGTTTTAGAATGTACCACACGCAAAAGAATTTTTGGGAGCATCCATGAGTGGTAAAGTGAACTGCTTGGTCTCTACTGTTTTATATTTTTTGTTCAGTTTCAAGGTTGGCATTTGTGCAATGTATTTAGTTTCACATTTTGTGTTAGTAGATTTGTATCTATTTGCAATTTGTTTGTGTTTTCTTTTTTGTATAAAAAAACCCTAAATGTGATGGCGGTGTGTGTAGGCTGGCGCTTGGCTGGTGGTGTGCGTGGACTGGCGCTTGGCTGGTGGTGTGTGTGGACTGGCGCTCAGCTGGCGGTGTTTGTGGACTGGTGCTCGGCTGGCGGTGTGCGTGGACTGGCTCTTAGCTGGCGGTGTGCGTGGACTGGCTCTTAGCTGGCGGTGTGCGTGGACTGGCGGTTGGCTGGTGGTGTGCGTGGACTGGCGCTTGGCTGGCGGTGTGCGTTGACTTGCGCTTGGCTGGCGGTGTGCGTGGACTGGTGCTCGGCTGGCGGTGTGCGTGGACTGGTGCTCAGCTGACGGTGTGCGTGGACTGGCGCTTGGCTGGTGGTGTGCGTGGACTGGTGCTTGGCTGGCGGTGTGTGAGTAGTGACTTGCTGCTGGTCACTACACACACTGCTAGCCAAACGCTAGTTTTCAGAAATGTGTGGGTTTGGTAGGTTTCCCTAGATGGCCGCCGAGCCCGGGGCCAAAACCCCAGGTGCCCCCCCCAAACCAGGTAGTTTTTTATCGGTAATTTTGAAGTTTCCACAGTACAATTTGGGCCATTTCCTGTTGCAGCCACCTGGGGAAATGCTGAGTGGTAGGAAATTTGTGGATCCACGTAGATTCTAGAACTTTCCCACAAAGAAATTTGAGAAAAAAGTGATTTTTTCAGCTAAATTTGAGGTTTGCAGGGGATTCTGGGTAGGAAAACGTTGGGGGACCCACGCAAGCCATACCTCGCTGGACTCCCCCGGGTGTCTAGTTTTCAGAAATATGTGGGTTTGGTAGGTTTCCCTAGATGGCCGCCGAGCCTGGGGCCAAAACCTCATGACCCCCCCCTTGCAAAACCAGGTTGGTTTGTGATAGGTAATTTTGATGTCGCCTCAATAGGTTTTGGGCTCTTGCCTGTCGCGGGTACTTGACCCACCCACACAAGTGAGGTACCATTTTTTTCGGAAGACTTTCGGGAACGCGGGGTGGGTGGAATTTTGTGGATCCACGCAGATTCCAGAACTTTCCACCACAGAAATGTGAGGAAAATGTGTTTTTTTTACAAATTTTTAGGTTTGCAAGGGATTCTGGGTAACAGAACCTGGTGAGAGCCAGTCAAGTCACCCCATCCTGGATTCCCCTGGGTGTCTAGTTTTAAAAAATGTATAGGTTTGCTAGGTTTCCCTAGGTGCCGGCAGAGCTAGGGTTCAAAATCTACAGCTAGGCACTTTGCAAAAAAAGGTCTGTTTTCACTGTGAAAATGTGGTGTGTCCACATTGCGTTTTGGGCCATTTCCTGTCACGAGCACTAGGCCTACCCACACACATAAGGTACCATTTTTCTCGGAAGACTTTGGGGAACGCGGGGTGAGTGGAATGTTGTGGATCCACGCAGATTCCAGAACTTTCCACCACAGAAATGTGAGGAAAATGTGGTTTTTTTTACACATTTTGAGGTTTGCAAGGGATTCTGGATAACAGAACCTGCTGAGAGCCAGTCAAGTCACCCCATCCTGGATTCCCCTGGGTGTCTAGTTTTCTAAAATGTATAGGTTTGCTAGGTTTCCCTAGGTGCCGGCAGAGCTAGGGTTCAAAATCTACAGCTAGGCACTTTGCAAAAAAAGGGTCAGTTTTCACTGTGAAAATGTGGTGTGTCCACGTTGCGTTTTGGGCCATTTCCTGTCGCGGGCACTAGGCCTACCCACACACATAAGGTACCATTTTTCTTGGAAGACTTTGGGGAATGCGGGGTGGGTGGAATTTCGTGGATCCACGCAGATTCCAGAACTTTCCACCACAGAAATGTGAGGAAAATGTGGGTTTTTTGACACATTTTGAGGTTTGCAAGGGATTCTGGGTAACAGAACCTGGTGAGAGCTAGTCAAGTCACCCCATCCTGGATTTCCCTGGGTGTCTAGTTTTCAAAAATGTATAGGTTTGCAAGGTTTCCCTAGGTGCCGGCAGAGCTAGGGTTCAAAATCAGCAGCTAGGTACTTTGCAAAAAAAAGGTCCGTTTTCACTGTGAAAATGTGGTGTGTCCACGTTGCGTTTTGGGCCGTTTCCTGTCGCGGGCACTAGGCCTACCCACACAAGTGAGGTACCATTTTTCTCGGAAGACTTTGGGAGCGCGGGGTGGGTGGAATTTTGTGGATCCACGCAGATTCCAGAACTTTCCACCACAGAAATGTGAGGAAAATGTGGGTTTTTTTACAAAGTTTTAGGTTTGCAAGGGATTCTGGGTAACAGAACCTGGTGAGAGCCAGTCAAGTCACCCCATCCTGGATTCCCCTGGGTGTCTAATTTTCAAACATGTATAGGTTTGCTAGGTTTCCCTAGGTGCCAGCAGAGCTAGGGTTCAAAACCTACAGCTAGGCACTTTGCAAAAAAAGGGTCAGTTTTCACTGTGAAAATGTGGTGTGTCCACGTTGCGTTTTGGGCCATTTCCTGTTGCGGGCACTAGGCCTACCCACACAATTGAGGTACTATTTTTCTTGGAAGACTTTGGGGAACGCGACGTGGGTGGAATTTTGTGGATCCACGCAGATTCCAGAACCTTCCACCACAGAAATGTGAGGAAAATGTGGGGTTTTTTTTACAAAGTTTTAGGTTTGCAAGGGATTCTGGGTAACAGAACCTGGTGAGAGCCAGTCAAGTCCCCCCATCCTGGATTCCCCTGGGTGTCTAATTTTCAAAAATGTATAGGTTTGCTAGGTTTCCCTAGGTGCCAGCAGAGCTAGGGTTCAAAATCTACAGCTAGGCACTTTGCAAAAAAAGGGTCAGTTTTCACAGCGAAAATGTGGTGTGTCCACGTTGCGTTTTGGGCCATTTCCTGTTGCGGGCACTAGGCCTACCCACACAAGTGAGGTACCATTTTTCTTGGAAGACTTTGGGGAACGCGGGGTGGGTGGAATTTTGTGGATCCAAACAGATTCCAGAACTTTCCACCACAGAAATGTGAGGAAAATTTGTTTTTTTGGACACATTTTGAGATCTGCAAGGGATTCTGGGTAACAGAACCTGGTGAGAGCCAGTCAAGTCACCCCATCCTGGATTCCCCTGGGTGTCTAGTTTTCTAAAATGTATAGGTTTGCTAGGCTTCCCTAGGTGCCGGCAGTGCTAGGGTTCGAAATCTACAGCTAGGCACTTTGCAAAAAAAGGGTCCGTTTTCACCGTGAAAATGTGGTGTGTCCACGTTGTGTTTTGGGCCGTTTCCTGTCGCGGGCACCAGGCCTACCCACACAAGTGAGGTACCACTTTTCTCGGAAGACTTTGGGGAATGCGGGGTGGGTGGAATTTTGTGGATCCACGCAGATTCTAGAGCTTTCCACCACAGAAATGTGAGGAAAATGTGGGTTTTTTGGCACATTTTGAGGTTTGCAAGGGATTCTGGGTAACAGAACCTGGTGAGAGCCAGTCAAGTCACCATATCCCGGATACCCCTTGGTGTCTAGTTTTCAAAAATGTATAGGTTTGCTAGGTTTCCCTAGGTGCCGGCAGAGCTAGGGTTCAAAATCTACAGCTAGGCACTTTGCAAAAAAAGGGTCCGTTTTCACTGTGAAAATGCGGTGTGTCCAAGTTGCATTTTGGGCCGTTTCCTGTCGCGGGCACTAGGCCTACCTACACAAGTGAGGTACCATTCTTCTCATAATACTTTGGGGAATGCGGGGTGGGTGGAATTTTGTGGATCCATGCAGATTCCAGAACTTTCCACCACAGAAATGTGAGGAAAATGTGTTTTTTTTGACAAATTTTTAGGTTTGCAAGGGATTCTGGGTAACAGAACCTGGTGAGAGCCAGTCAAGTCACTCCATCCTGGATTCCCCTGGGTGTCTAGATTTCAAAAATGTATAGGTTTGCTAGGTTTCCCTAGGTGCCGGCAGAGCTAGGGTTCAAAATCTACAGCTAGGCACTTTGCAAAACAAGGGTCCGTTTTCACCGTGAAAATGTGGTGTGTCCACGTTGCGTTTTGGGCCGTTTCCTGTCGCGGGCAGTAGGCCTACCCACACAAGTGAGGTACCACTTTTCTCTGAAGACTTTGGGGAATGCGGGGTGGGTGGAATTTTGTGGATCCACGCAGATTCTAGAGCTTTCCACCACAGAAATGTGAGGAAAATGTGGGTTTTTTTACACATTTTGAGGTTTGCAAGGGATTCTGGATAACAGAACCTGCTGAGAGCCAGTCAAGTCACCCCATCCTGGATTCCCCTGGGTGTCTAGTTTTCTAAAATGTATAGGTTTGCTAGGTTTCCCTAGGTGCCGGCAGAGCTAGGGTTCAAAATCTACAGCTAGGCACTTTGCAAAAAAAGGGTCAGTTTTCACTGTGAAAATGTGGTGTGTCCACGTTGCGTTTTGGGCCATTTCCTGTCGCGGGCACTAGGCCTACCCACACACATAAGGTACCATTTTTCTTGGAAGACTTTGGGGAATGCGGGGTGGGTGGAATTTTGTGGATCCATGCAGATTCCAGAACTTTCCACCACAGAAATGTGAGGAAAATGTGGGTTTTTTGGCACATTTTGAGGTTTGCAAGGGATTCTGGGTAACAGAACCTGGTGAGAGCCAGCCAAGTCACCATATCCCAGATACCCCTGGGTGTCTAGTTTTAAAAAATGTATAGGTTTGCTAGGTTTCCCTAGGTGTTGGCAGAGCTAGGGTTCAAAATCTACAGCTAGGCACTTTGCAAAAAAAGGG
Source organism: Calotriton arnoldi (assembly GCA_963921515.1). Taxonomy (NCBI): domain Eukaryota; kingdom Metazoa; phylum Chordata; class Amphibia; order Caudata; family Salamandridae; genus Calotriton; species Calotriton arnoldi. The sequence continues at coordinate 306,579 of CAWUFW010014872.1, forward strand.
TCCGTTTTCACTGTGAAAATGCAGTGTGTCCAAGTTGCGTTTTGGGCCGTTTCCTGTCGCGGGCACTAGGCCTACCTACACAAGTGAGGTACCATTCTTCTCGTAATACTTTGGGGAACGCGGGGTGGGTGGAATTTTGTGGATCCACGCAGATTCCAGAACTTTCCACCACAGAAATGTGAGGAAAATGTGGTTTTTTGGACAAATTTTTAGGTTTGCAAGGGATTCTGGGTAACAGAACCTGGTGAGAGCCAGTCAAGTCACTCCATTCTGGATTCCCCTGGGTGTCTAGGTTTCAAAAATTTATAGGTTTGCTAGGTTTCCTTTGGTGCCGGCAGAGCTAGGGTTCAAAATCTACAGCTAGGCACTATGCAAAAAAAGGGTCAGTTTTCACTGTAAAAATAAAGTGTGTCCACGTTGCGTTTTGAGCCGTTTCCTGTCGCGGGCACTAGGCCTACCCACACAAGTGAGGTACCATTTTTATCGGGAGACTTAGGGTAACACAGAATTGTAGAGCAACTGTTATTACCTATTGACGTTCGATGCATTTCTGCCTTCCAAATGAAAGACAATGTGTAAAAAAGAATTCATTTTGAAAAATGACCTATAATTCTCATGCTAGTATGGGTACTCCCAATTTCGGAAATGTGCAAATATCTACTGTTTCTAAACTCTATATTTTGTTCCAATTTCCAGAAATACATAGGTGTCTTTCATACCGATTATTCCATGTATATATTTTCCCAAATGAATTGCTATATACCCGGTACATGATAAAAAACCATTGCAAGACGCTGCTCAGTTATTGGCTCTGGGTTCGTCGGGTTCTTGGTGAACCTACAAGTCCTATATATCCCCACAACCAGAAAGGTCCAGCGGCAGTGGCGGCTGGTGACATTTGGGAAAGTGGTAGGGCGTAAAAGTTTGTGGTGAGTGCCAGGTGTTGAGCGACATAGCCAACGAGCCCGACTGTCATAATGGGGGGACAGGGAGCTCTCCTCCAGAACATTTTGAAAAAAATAGTGGCCAAATGGTGCATCTTCAAGCAGTACACAGTGTGCAGTCATGGTATCTACATATCCACCCAGTGCACGCAGAGAACGTCTTCTGTAAATCCCCGCTAATTTCTCATCCTGGCGGATGCAGTAATTTTAAGCACGTCATTAGGACATCAGAATTACCAATGTTGTAATGTGGCCCGTAGAGAGGAGGGTCATTACCCCTTCGGCCGGAATTACAATGCACCCGGGACACACACAACAAAACTGGGTTTTTCTACAAGACTTGATGACTGTGTTTGTTTGCTGAACTTGACGGTAGAGAGCTGAGACGTGTGCTTCCCAGGTGCATAATTACATACTATTGCCTTGTTTTAAAGGCGTATCCATTATGTTTTGTGTCTATATAAGCCCAGAACTTCCTTGGATCATTTCTTTTGAAAATCTTGCAAATGTTAAATAACGTGAGCCACTCTTTCTCCCTTTGTTGATGCTTAGACTCCCATACTTGTATAGCTTCCGTAATACCAGCAACTGTCTCCAGGGTTGACTGGCCTCTGTACCAACTTGGATACCATGTTGCGAAGTACGCCTGAAGGTGACTAAACTCCAGAGCGGTGGAAAAAAAGATTCTTTTGCACCAGGTAGTTATGCAGCCCCTCACAAACACGCAGGAAAAGCTCAGGTATTCAACTTGAATGGAAGTATGTACTGCCAATGTGTTTGTCATGGATACAATCCCAGCGGAATGGAAGTTCACACAACTCCGTCGCTGCATTACTTTAGAAGTGCTTAATTAAGACGGCGGGATAGCTCAGTGAGCTGGATGTTTACAGCTGAGAAAATGCAGTGTTCTGAAGGTCATGTGTCAAGCATGGCAGGGCAGGCACGGCATTGAATCATTACGAGTAAACTGACTACCGTAAAATAGGTAATAATATCTGTTATTTATAGCGCTTGGAAATGGCAGCAGTGTGGTACGTAGCGCTATTAAAAACATTATTTATATCAAGTGCAGAAAGAGCCTTTGAACTTTGAAGACATCAGCCAGCCTTGCTGTAAGCTAGTAGTGCAATGACTGTCTGCTTCACTAATCTTTGGTAGACTTGATTCAACCAGACGTAGGAGAGGAAGCAAATTCTAAACGTTTACTTAAGCCACCAAGAAGGCCCTATCATCCTGGTGAAAGTTCTAGATCTGGTGATGCGTAGTGTAACTGTTGCACAGAGTGCAAGGCCCAACCTTGAATATGTCATTCGAATCTAGCAGCCAAGAGATCAGAGGTACTTGTGAATGAACGAATGAACGCATGGCCTTGAACAGTCGCGGCCGGCATGACTGGGGGGGGTACGCGCGGGGAGGGGGGAGTTAATTTAATGAGTAAAATAAAAAAAAATAAACTTACCAGGCATCTCCTCCGGTCCCGCGTCGCATCACGTCTCCTCTCCATACAAGACGTGCAACGGAACTAACTTTTCCCCGCTCTTTTCTTTTGCGCTCGGCTGTATCCTGGCATTTGACAGGGCATGGGGCGACTGTGTGAAAAACACGTCACCGCCCGAGCAGGATCCTATCTTCAGAGGGCTGCACTACACTAGGCATGCGCAGCATACCTAATGGTTTGTGAATGCGAGTCAGGAGCTGAAATGAAGAGTGCTCCTCTCTCGCATGCGCAGTCCATCTTCTGGACTCCTGCTCTCGCCTGCGTGCGCTGTGCGTTGACATGCGCACTTTCACCCGAGTGCAGCACAGGCCAGAAATGTAAACAGACGAATTGTGAAAGCTGTCAATTCGTCTGCTAACATTCCTGTTGCCCGAACTGCAGTGAGCAGTTTCTTTTTGTGTTGATGATGCGTAGTGGGGCGCCGCTCCGGCGCCCCTATGGACCAGCCGCCGCTGTCCAGCGGATGTAACAGTGTATTGCTTTCAAACAGCTGTCACAATTAGAAGAAGTTACAGGTGAAAACGTTGGCACAAATGGCTGTTTTTTTCAACTAAATTTCAATTTTTCCTATATTCAACTGTTAGTTTCTATAGAGAAACCTTGAAGAATCTACACAAATGACCCCTTGCTGAATTCAGAATTTTGTCTACTTTTCTAAAATGTATAGCTTTTAAATATCCATTATTGCTTGCATACCCATTTCTACCATTAACTGGAAGAAGGTGGAAAGCACAAAAATAGGCTATATCCCAGTAAAATGCCAAAACTGTGTAAAAAAATTTGGTTTTCTGACAAAAGTCTGTCAGTCCCTAAAAGCTGGGAAAATGGTGATTTCAGTCCCACAAACCCTTTGTTGATACCATTTGCAGGGAAAAACCCAGACGCTTTCATTTGCAGCACTTTTTTCCCATTTTTCCCAAAAAACCCAAAATTTAGCTGTATTTTGGCTAATTTCTGGCTCCCCTCCAGGGGAATCCACAAACCCTGCATACTTTTAGAATCCCCATGATGCTGGAAGAAAAGGACGCAAATTTGGCGTGGATACCTTATGTGGACAAAAAGTTACAGAAGCCTAAGCACGAACTACACCAAATAGCAAAAAAAAGGCTTAGCACAGGGGGGGAAAAGGCCTAGGAGCGAAGGGGTTAAAATGTTGACATAACTTTGTATATTTAGGAGTGCAGGACTCCTCTGTTTGGATGAATACAAATTCTTGAAAAATGATCACCCAATCATGCCTGTAATTTATTTTATTCCAAAAATACACAAACATGCAACTAAGCCGCCCGGAAGACCAATAATTTCGGCTCGGAAAGGTCTGTTAGAGAATACATCACGCTATATTGATTTTTTCCTACAGGAACACGTGCGAACTTTGCCATCCTATATCCAGGATACTAGTGACTTCCTCAGACACATCCATAATTGCTCATGGGAAGATGACTATCTATTAATGACTCTGGATGTCACTACGTTATATACAAGCATCCACCACAAGGATGGTATAAGGGCTCTGGAACACTTTTTAGGCATGAGACCAATATGTTTATACCAACATAACAAGATATTAGTCAATATGACATCATTTTGCCTAGAAAACAATTTCTTTATGTTACAGAATCAGATTTTTCAGCAGATCAGAGGTGTGGCGATGGGGGCCAGCTTCTCCCCAAGCTATGCCTGTCTACACATGGGATGGTGGGAGGAGATGGTCCTCAATGCAAACTATAAGGAACTATTGGACAAACATGTTACTGTATGGATAAGATACATTGATGATTTATTTGTAATTTGGCGGGGCACAGTGTAGGAAAGTGGCTCTGTATATACTGAACCCAAGGGAGGTTCAGGGTGCACAGGGTCCACAGTCCCCAGAGGTTTGGCAGAGGCTAAAGTTAGATATAACCTTACTCTCTAAAGTGGTAGCTTGGTCGAGCAGTAAGGCAGTATCAGAGGACAGTGTAAAGCATTTGTTGTACACACTCAGTCAGCAAATGAAGCCACACACTCAAGAACTGAACTCTAGGCCAATGGTTTGTATATAAAAATATATGCTTGTTTTATTTTAGAACCAACAATAGGTATCAGAATATACTTTCTCAGAATGAGATGCTTCGGTTAACCACTTTACAAATAGGCAATAGACTGTTTGATGATAGTAGTCACAGTTGGTGCAAGAGGCAACACAAGTTCAAACACAATGTAACATTGAGCTCAATGGACAGTTTTGGTTAATTGCAATTAATTACTTTGTAGATTACTTCTCTAACCACAGGACTGGATCCTGGATTCAGTCCTGGGACACTTCCTGTAAACAGGTAAGAAAAACCGTTTTGGTTATAGTAGTGATTTTTGAGGAATATTACTGTATTTCAAAAGTTGACACTTAGAAACTTTTCTGGGTAAAATTACCAATGTTATCCTATGGAAGGAAATGCAGTTTGCAAGCAAAGTAGGTTTACGTTATTTTTCTAATTCAGTGCTGGGTTCTCAGAGTCAGCACTGGGATATCTATCTAAAACAGGTAAGTAATTACGTTTGTATCGTTGGCACGATTTTTAAAGAATATTTGTAAGATTCAGAAATCGACACTTAGAAACTTTTTCAGTAAAAAGCAGGCAATGATATCCTTTGGCAGGAATTGCAAGTTACCGGTAAGTACGGTTAAAATTACTTTACATGGTTGGTACTGGACTAAAAATGCAGTACTGACGTCTCTCCTGATAGCAGGTGAGTAATTCGGAATTCGTTACTGTTGTGATTTTTAAACAATATTTTAGTATTTCAAAAGTGGACACTTAGAAGAAATTTCACAGAAAACCAGTCAATGGATCCCTATGGAAGAAAATTGAGTTAGCGGTAAGTAACGTTGTGATTACTTTTTAGGGTCAGTGCTGGGCACCCCGATCCAGCACTGGGATCTCTTCTAATAGCAGGTGAGTATTTTCGTTTTCGTGACTCGGTTGATTTTAGGTGAATATTTTAAAGTTTCAAAACTCCACACTTAGAAGAAATTCCAGGGGAGCCAGTCAGTGTTACCCTATGGAAGAAAAGTGAGTTATCGGTCTTTGGGTAAGTACTCGACTGGCAGAGTTAAGGTTCTGGGCATAGACTCAGGGGTCCCCAGGATCAGGTAAGTACAGTTGTTACACCCTCAGCGGCACAGGGGCGGCCGGGTGCAGAGTGAGTAGGCCCAATGTTATCCTATGGCAGGCAGGGGCCTCGGGTTGGTGGCTGCTGGCAAGCAGGCCACGCGGCTGTGGGAGCTGGGCTCCTGGTCACTTGCTCAGGGCAAATGGGGAAGTAGGTTAGGGTAGAGGTTGCACTTCCAGGGGCACTCGGGCGGCTGGGTGCAGGGTGCTTTGAGCCGTCGGGCGCTCAATGTTAACCAATGGAGATCTTGGAAGGTGAAAAAAGGCTGCAGGCTCGGGGACGGTGACTCTTCAGGAGCGACCAACACTTCGAGAGGTAAGTTGGGGTCTTGGAGGATAGGTAGACACCCAGGAGTTGGGCACAGGGGGCCGTGGGGCGCCGGGTGCAGGGGTGTCTTTGAGGTCGGGAAATCTTACCCCCTGCTGGTCGCGGTTGGAGGGGTCCCTTGTCCTGAGGCTGCAGGCGTCATCTGGGTCGTCGAGGAGGGTCCTTGGGCACTGGATTCCAGGTCAGAATCGCCGGGGGACGTCCTCAAAGTCTTTGTTCACTCAGGCACCGGCGGGGCTCGGCGGGTGCAGAGTGTGCAGGTTTCGCGGTTCCGTGCCAGGGCCGGGTCTTTTGTAGTTTTTCTTTTGAACAGTACCACTGCTCGTGGGAGTCCCTGGGTTGAAGGCTGTGGCACAGAAGTCAGGTCCTCCGGGGTTTTGAGGTTGCTGAGGCCGGGGTTCCGCAGGAGCAGGTTCGGAGGTCGACAGGCCGGTAGGGCTGGGGCCAAGTCAGTTGTCGTCGCCTCCTTGTTAGCAGCTGCACGGCTGGTCTTCTTGCTTCGTCTTCTCTTCTTGTTTTGGATTCGGGAACTGAGGAAGGAAGGTTCAGGGAGCCCCTAAATACTAAATTTAGGGGTGGTTGCAGGTAGGTAAGGGCAGGGACCAATGGGCCCCGTCCCTGGGGTGGGTACACCCCTATTCTGCCACTCTCCAGTGGGAGGGGGCAGGAGCCTGTCCCTGGTTGGCTGGGTCCCCCATCCTCAAGATGGCGGGGACTCGAGTTTGTGCTTCACCTCGCCTCCCCCACCTTAGGGGTGGAGTTGGCAGAGGTGGGCACAACCCATTTCCTGCCTCTGGTTTTCCCGCCGGTTCTCCCGCCAGAAGTGGGGGTAGAACCAGTGGGGACCAGTTTGCTGGGAGCAGCAAATGGTCTGGGGAAGCTCAAAGGCGGCAGGCCTTTGAAGCTTCCCCTGCCCATCCTGGGGAGGAGGCTTTGGCACCTCGCCCCAGGATGCGCATTGTTTCAGGCCCCTGAGAGCAGAGGCTCTCGACCCAGGGGTCCAGAAACATGTCTGGTGGTGGCAGCCTGGGCAGCCACTCAGTCCGGACACTGGAGGTCGGGTTGGTTTCAGGGGCATCTCTAAGATGCCCTCTGGAGTGCGTTTACATTAAATCCCACACTGGCATCAGTGGGGGTTTAATGTGCTGAGAAGTTTGATACCAAACTTCTTAGTTTTCAGTGGGGCCATTATGGTGCTGTGGAGTTCGTAATGACAGACTCCCAGCACCATATACTCTTAATGGTAGCACTGCACTTACAATGCCCAAGAATGGACTTGGGCACTGTAGGGGCACAGGGCTCATGCCTCTGTGCCCTCACCACTGGCATAGTGCACCCAGCTAGAGGGGTGGCTGACCTAGGCCAGGGCAGTGGCTTGTAGGCATGGCACACAGGGATGTGTGCCATGTCGACTCTTCACTTTTGTTCTGCACCAAGACACGCAGCCTGCAAAGGCAGTGTGTGTGTGTAAAGGTACAGGGTCCCTAAGGGTGGCACAACAAGTGCTGCAGCCCCTAGGGGCCTTCCCTGGTCACAGTGCCCTGGGTACCCATGGTACCATTTACCAGGGGCTGACCTGTGGCCAGGGATGCCAATTGGGTGTAGGTATCAATGCAGTTTTAGGGAAGGAACACAGGCCCTGGGTACCTGGTTGGCAGGAGCCCAGGGCACACTCAGTCAAAGCACATCAGCAATTCAGCAAAAAGTGGGGGCATACCATGCAAGAAAGATGGCACTTTCTCACACACAGTAGATAATGCAATGAATTTTATCTCGCAGATCAATGTCAACAACATTAACTTGCATTTTACAGCAACTCAAAGCTGAGAATCGGTTTGCTTTCTGGATGTAGAGGTGTTTATTGTAAATAGAAAAATTGAAACGAGATTACACCATAAAAATACAGCTGGGAACACTGTATTATATGCCACAAGTTTCCACCCCAAACACCTAATACATAGCATTCCATATGGAGAAATGCTTAGAATCAGAAGAATCTGCAGCAATGATAATGATTTGATGCCAGCCCAAAGAGACAGCAAAACCAGGTTTTTGGCTAGAGGATACTCAGAGAGTACAATTGATAAAGCAATCAGAAAAACACATGCTTTAAGCAGATCAGAGTTGTTGTTCAAAACACCAAGTAGTGAGATGAGTCCAATTGTTCTAAGTGACCCCGTCATAGGGAACACATTGCCAAAGAGTCCAGCAATTACGTTCAGAAAAGCAACCTCCATGAGTGATATTCTAGTTAGTAGCAGCCCTGAGATCAGAACGAAGACTAATTGGTTAACACAAAGGAAGGGTTTTGTAAAATTCACCACGTGCCGAGCATGCAGATTTGGTGTGAATAAAACATCTTACACAATACCTTTCAAAGATGAATCAATCAAAATCAGGAAAATTTTTACATGTAAAACTGACCATGCAGTGTATGTGTTGGAGTGCTCTTGTGGATTGCGTTATGTAGGCAACACAAAGCTGCAAGCTCACAAGAGAATTCTCCAACACACAAGGGCGATCACTAATTCCGATCCATCGTACCCAGAGACACGTCATTTTAAAGAAATGCATGATAATAGGTTAGAACATCTAAAGTATTATGTGTTGGATTCAGTTGTGAGTCCAAGACGTGGTGGAAACCAAGAGGCTGCACTAAGAAAACTAGAAATATGTTACATCATAGAGCTTGACACCAAAAGCCCACATGGGCTGAACTCCAGTGAGGATTTTTATACTTGTTTGTAAAACTATTATGTGATATATTCTAGATGGAGTATTTTTACCCCAAAAAATGGGGATAATGAATTACAACATATATATATGTCCCTTTTTGCAATATGCTAAGTACCGTATTTCAACCTAAATTTATTTTTACTATTTTTTTGTTTTAAGAACAAATATGTGGCACTCAGGGTTGTTTGGCACTATAGCACTTTACACCAAATACATGGTTGGAACAGAAGTACGAAATATGCCCACTAGGGCTACATGACACAGCTAAAGTTACATAAAAATTAACAACAACTAAAGCTGAGGATGGTAGCAGATTTAGTGAAGGGCAAATCATGTGGTTGCCCTGATGCTACCGTACTTTTTAAAGGTGTCTTGGAAACTTGTAATACATTATGTATTTATTGATCGGGTCAATTGGATTAAATGTATCAAGTTATTTATCTTTTTTATATAGATATTTAATGTTTTGGTACAATTTTAGGAATATGAATCAAGATCCTAATATAATCATGATAACTGTTGTTCCACCTCAGATCTCATACAATTATATATGAATCCGTTTTTGCTATTCAATATCACGTAATTTGCGCACTGGTCACTTTAAAAATGGGTATCATGTCTGCAGCCGCCTCATGTGATCAAGGCCTGTTGAGCCCGAAACAGTCGTGGCGGAATTATGAGTAAACTAAACTAATATGCACCAGCAAATCCGCAGTCCGTATTTGTTCCTCCACGAAGAAGGGATTTTCAAGGAACAAAGGATTAAGTTATATATATATATATATATATACACACACACACTGAAAAAAACAAAGGCTAAAGTGAAGGTGAAGATGTCAGTTAAAAAATAAAATTTTAAACTAAAAAAGACACTGACATTCACTAGTTATAGTTTACTGAACTAACTAAAATTTGTGCCCCGCCATGAACTGCTTATGACCTCACATATTACCTCACTCAAGACATGTTCAATGGCATCATCGATGACATCACAAATTACATCACTGATGACAAAGGTCGGCTCTGGGAGGGGAGACGCACACCCCCTTGCCAAATAAATATTTATGCACCAACCCAGAGACCATGTCCCACCCCGTGGGTAATTTAATGAAATAGAGGGCATGCTATTTTTTTTTTGCCTAGTTTTTTTGCCAGTCCTTCTGTTGTCCCACAGGACACAAAACCAAAAAAATAAGTTTTAATTTCAGCTCCAATGCCCCCCACAAGATCTAGAGAGCTGTATATCCCTACCCACTTATGTACTTTTTGTAAAACTTTTTCAGGAGAGGAGACCAAGGGGCCGATTCTGATGCGGGTTGAAAAGCTTCCCGACCGAATCGGTTGGGAAATGGTGTCCGACCCACTCGGATCGGGAAAGTCCGACCGGCGGAGTAGGATGCATCCGGATGCTTCCAGATACGATTTGGTTGAACTCCCATTGACTTCAATGGGAACATTTGTTCCTAACCGCATCAGAATTGGGCCCTCGGTCGGGAAGACACGTTCCCGATCCGATTTGGAAGGAGCAAATGCCGTTAGGAGGCCTTCCTAACCGCATCAGAATCAGGCCCTCAGTCGGGAAGCTTTTCCAACCCGCATCAGAATCGGCCCCTAAGTCTCCAAGTCTTGTAATGGCCAAGGCAACATTTCTGTTCATGTTGCGGCTAGCCAATCAGAATGCTCGCTCTAAAGAAGCCCCCTCGGTCAATGAGAAGTATGACATTTTTTTATTTCAGTCCAACTGGAAATATGTCTTTATATTTTGAACCTTACATTCTCCAAAACTACTGAACGAATTTACACCATTTCACAAAAAGCACTGAGTAAAGAGATAGCTTTCTACCAAATATGGTCTAATTCTGTTTAGCCATTTTGGTTGTAGCTCTGTATAAAAATTATTATTATAAATCTTTTTATTAATAACAACAGTGCAACATTCGCATCACAGCAATAAAGGGTGTCATGACATTCCTTCTGTCGCATATATGTACAGTGGGGAAATTGCTTCCATATAACAATATCTGACATTACAATATTGCAAATTCTATACCGTGGGTGAAACGGGAGGGGAGGGGATGGTGGGCGGAGCACATATATTACCTCTATACTCATTCCACTTGCCCCATATCTGTGACCACTTTTTCGGACAGCCCCTAGCCACATATACAGTCTTCTCCCTCATCATAGACCAATCCATATCCATTTTCCAGGCTTCTATTGATGGTGCCACATTCGCACCCCACAGACTAGCCACATTTCGCTTGGCAACCACCAGGCCCAATGTCACCCATGTTTTTTCCTTGCTATTTAGGTCTGTGGGTTCCCAAATATTCAACATGCATCTTTTGATGTCTAGATCAATTCGCGCCCCGAGAACTTCTTGCATGCTAAGGTGTATACCCTTCCAGTATTTTTTAATATGTGTGCATTCCCAATTTATATGTAAAAAAGTACCCTCTTGACCACATTGCCGCCTGCATCCCGGATCCTCTCTGCTGCCCATCTTAACCAATGTCGGTCCAGTCACATATATCCTATGGAGAATTTTTATTTGGACCAATCTTAGTCTAGCTGAGATCGCTACCTCTCTGGGGGAGGCCATTGCCTCCTGCCATTCGTCGTCATCCAGTTCTGAAATGTCCCTCTCCCAGCACCCACGGAGTTTCCCCAGGGGGTCTAGGGAGTAGTTGATCAGTTTTTTGTATGTTGGGGAAACCGCTTTCGTTTGCATTTATACATCTAGGAGCCTATCTTCCAATGGCGAGGCCTCTGGGGGGACTCTCCCTTCGGTATCTGCGTCATCAGGGCATGTCGTACCTGTAGATATCTAAAATGTTCTGTGTCTGCCATCTCATATTCTTGTTGTAGGGTTGAGAATGGTACAACCTCCCCCCCCTCCACAGGTTGCCAAACGTGGAAAGCTTAATCATATCCCATTTATCAAATCCCTTCGTCATTCGCAGGGTGCCTAGTTTTTCTGAATCCCACAAGGGAGTGGCCCGTGTGGTTTTCAGCTCCCATCGCATACTTTTATTGGCCATGTGCCACACTTGCACTGAGTGTTCGGTGGGTCCCGTCAGATGAAATTTTGTGGGCTTAGAATAGAGTGCCAAGTTATAGTTCCCACCTGGTAGAAGCCATTTATCCATCCTGTAGCCTGGGTCATCCCAGTGTCGATATGTGCAGTGGTTGATGGCAGTCAGATGGGCCGCCCAATAGTATTTTTTGATATGTGGGAGCCCTATACCCCCATCATACCATCCCCTTACCTATTTCGGAAGTGAGTTACGGGGCCTCCCTTCCCAAAGTAATTCTCTCTGTGCACTCTCTACTGCTTTAAAGTATACCATCGGGACTGAGTTAGGGAAGTTCTGCAGAGCATAGAGGAAGCGCGGCAGTGACATCATTTTAAAGAGGGTGTCTCTTCCCAACAATGACAGTGGGAGAGTCCTCCAGTTTCCCACGTCTCGCTTTAAGCGTTGCAACGGGGGCAGGAGGTTTATCTCATAACTGATTCTAGGGTCAGTTGTTATATACATACCCAAGTATTGAAATCCTTCTTTTGCTTCCTTCACTGGGCACCCCCTGAGGCAGGGGAGGAAGCCCTCCACTCAGCACATATGTCAGTGATTTACTCCAGTTAATAGTATACCCCAAGTATTTGCCAAAGTTGGTGAATATATTTAGAACTTGGTGCAGTGATGCCCTGGGCGAAGCCAAGTATAGTAAAATATCGCCTGCATAAAGGGAGATGCGGTCCTCCCAGTTTTCTGCCCATTTCAGACCTCGAATGATGGGGTCTCTGCGGATCCATGTTGCGAGGGGCTCCAGTGTCAGCGCAAAAAGTAACGGGGACAGTGGGCAACCTTGTCTAGTCCCTCTTCCAAGGGAAAAGACCGCAGATTTTTTATTATTAACAACAACTTGTGCTTTAGGTTCCAAATATCAAAGTTTGACCCAATTAGTAAAGTTTGGTCTGAATCCCATCCTGCCCAAGACTGCAAAGAGATATGGCCATTCTATAGTGTCAAAAGCCATGGTGGCATCTAAGGACACCACTACTGCAGAGTAGAGCTCTAGAGTCTTCTTCTGGTAGGGTGGTGTGGGATTGATATGTGGTGTAATAATAATTGGCAAATTTGTTCGCTATTTCCTGTGGGTCAACTAGTACCTCTCACGAATCCACAATTAGTTCAGTAACTAGACGATTTGCCAGTTCTTTTTTGTCCAGCCAGGCCAGTAGTTTCCCAGCTTTATCTCGTAATTCATAAAATCTGCCTGCTTTGTCCCTACTTAGGGTTTTGGCCATATCCATAGCTATAGCTTTATATTCCTCTCTCTTGAGTTTCAGTGAGTGAAGTCTATCCATGCCCCCTATGTCCGCTGTTTCCTCCTCTAGATGTAGAATCTCTCCCTCCAATCTGACTAGCTCTTTGGTCTTTTCTTTATGCGTTCCTGCAATCTGGGAAATCGCATGTCCCCTCACGACTGTTTTAAAGGCTTCCCAGTGTGTCTGAGCCAAGGTTACAGAAGCTTCATTCTCACGAAAATAGTGATCAATTACTGCGGAAATTTTCTTCTTGACTGTTGGATTGCGGAGATACCAGGGGTTGATCGGTGCTATTCTGCCCACTCGTTTCTCGTCTAGTGTCAGTCTGGCCCATAACGGTGAATGATCTGAGATATCTCGAGCTAGGTGTCGGATTTCCTTTTGTATTCCCTGTCTGGGCCGCCGGGGTGAGTAAATAATCAATTCAGGATAAGCTATTATGAGCCCCTGAGTGAAAGGTGAATTTTGTCTCACTGGGGTGATGCATCCGCCATGCATCGACCAGTCCCATTGCGTCTAGGAAATCAGGGAGCCATCTTTGTGAGGGACCTATATTCCGGGGGGAGGGGTGGGGTGGCAGTCCATACTCCCTGACACTACCGAGTTGAAGTCTCCACCCACCAACAGGCTCCCTTCTGGGAACGTTAGCATGATATTACCTAGGTCTCTGAATGTCTGTACTTGCAGTCCCGGTGGGACATATATTGTCACTATTGTGAATGTTGTTCCCTCCCACTGCCCTGATACGGCCCCGTATCTGCCCAAAGTGTCCATCCAAGTATGTTCCATTGACATAGGGAAGTAGCACCTTATCATAATGCCCACGCCCCTGGAACCTGTGGTGAAGCCTGAATGTACAATCAACCGGTATCCCCACCTGGTCAGGGCCTTACAGGTATTACCAATGAGATGTGTTTCCTGGAGCAGTACAACCTCTGGTATTTGCCTCTTAATAAACTGTAATACGATACTTCGTTTTAACTTATCCCCTAAACCATTAACGTTCCATGATAGGATTTTAAGACTTTTCTCCCACTATGTGCCCATCTTTATGATTGGTACTATATAATTCCCCCACTTTATCTGTATTGGATGTTGCAGCACTGAACATTAAAACATAAAATAAAACAATCCAATCCCAACATCCCCCCTCCCTGCTCCCCTGCACTCTGGGCGTGAAACTGCCAATAGCCCCAACTATGGAGAGTGCCTGTCGCCCTGAAAAGTAGACTAAATGTAGAATATACTGGGGGTGGGGGTTTACTACCCCGACATCTACCCTTAATGTATTCATTACAAAAAATCAGCAAGGAAGTTCAAAAGCACTAGTATGACACAGCGTGATCTTTGGTGGCATTGTCCGACAGCGGCGCTGTCTCCCCTTGACTTCAGGGCAGCTGCAGGGATCCATTGCTTTCGCTCCCCAGATAACGTATTATTCATTCGGACAGAATGGGCCATCCTGTCTCACCCGGATCCTGTCCTCTTCTGGCATTATGTTCTGTTGCAGGTCTCCAGCCCACCATCCACTCTGTTGCCGCGTCTGGATTATCGAAGACCCAAGCTTTTCCCTCTGCCTCAACACGAAGCCTGGCGGGGAACAGCATTGCGTATTTCAGCCCCTTTTCTCTAAGTTGCTTCTTGATACCCAGGAAGGATCTTCGCTGTCTCTGTACATTTATTGTAAAGTCTGGGAAGAAGGATATCTCACTGTTTTCATACTTGAGTGTAGGGCCCACTCGGGGGCGCAAAGTATGTTGTCTCTGTCTCTGAAGTTCAGGAGCTTCGCAAGCATTGGACGTGGGGATGCTCCCGGTTTTGGCCTTCCACCAGGAACCCTGTGCGCCCTTTCGACTGTAAAGAAGTTAGAGAGGCCCTTAGGTTGTAGGTGTTTGATCATTAGATCTTCAAAGAATAGGTCTTCCGCTGGGCCCTCCGCTCTCTCAGGTATTACAATAATTCGTATGTTGTTTCTTTGCGCCCTCCCTTCATACTCATCCAACTTATCCTCCGCCAACTTCCGGAAGACCTGCAATTCTTTAATATCTTGCTGCATTTGCTTGGAATCTCTAGTCAGGTCCACAGCGGCAAGTTCCATGTGTTTGACTTTCTCTCTCATGTTTTGCAGGTCTGCTCTGATCAGAGTGACTTCCATTGTGATGGAATCCATTCTTTGCTCTAGTGATGTGCGCACTCCCGAAATGGCATCCATTATATCTTTCAGCGTAGGGTCTTGCTCTTTTCGCTCTGGTCCCATTGCCCCTTTGCTTTTGGTGGTATTATCAGGGTCATTCGTTTTTTGAGTAGTGAATTTGTCCAGCTTTGTCTGCAGCGACCCCTTTAGGCCCTTAGATCCCGACATATCAACCAGCACTAAGCACTACTCCCAATAGCGACTTATTCCTTACAGGCAGATCCAGGATATATTGCGTCTCCTGATCTGTCTACGTTTCCTGCCACGGATTGTATTGTTATCCTTGTTGAGTTTATTAGGATGTTCTACTCAGGTCTAATGTTGTCTGGTAGGCGCCGTGCCGGTCTCTACTTAAGTCTAAGCTGCCCGACCCTGTGTTTGCTATGTCGTCTCTTTGTCAAACCGGGACAACGTATCTGTTTTGAGACCTGTCTCACATCTGCCAACCCTCCGCTAATGAGCAGGCCCTGGATTGTGCCCCAATTTATCAGGTGCTCTTGTGTTTTATTATTTTTGTTTTAAAATTGTCCAATGGCGTATTTACCGCACCTGCACGTCGCGCCTTAGGATTATGGCTGCCACTGTGGGACTAATCACTGTCCCCGCTGCTACTGCATGCTCACCATTACCTTATGGACGTTGTATGCTCGGCGGTGGGTTAGGCTATTCAGGTTGCCGCCGCACTTACTCCATTTATTACCGCCGCTATGCGAGTCTGCTGACTCGGCCTGTGCCGATCCACTCGTCTCTCTTGTGCGTCATATAGGGCGAGCGCACCCTGTGACCCTGAAACTGTCAAAGAAGGAGATGAGGTGGATGAACTCTTTTGGGAAAGTTTCATGAAGATTTGTTAAACAGAGCAAAGTTCTTAGCAAAACAAAAGATGCTCTTCATATGGAAACTCTCATCTAACTATACCTAGTGTCGACATGTACTTCCTCAAAAGTGAAACCACTGGTGGCATCAGGGTAGGAAGCTTGTGCAGAAGGTCAGGTTTGAGGTGTTGGGTGGTGGGAAATAGCGCCTGTCCTCTGAAGCTCTTGTGGAGTATGTCACACTTGCCAACTCGAGCTGACTATTATTTTCCCCAAAAATTCTTAACTCTGTTACAGAGAATCAATATGTGATTATAATTCACAGCTTCCTCTTGACATTGCCATTGGGAATCTAAATCCTAATATTTCCCATTTTCAGTGGGAGTCAAAACAAATCTTTTGTATAAATCTCGTGTTCCCCCAAGGGCACAGATAATGAACAGATGAAACATTAACAAATACATAATTTGTCAGGTATGATACCAAAATAATATACCCAAAATATTGTTGAACAGAAATATAGTGACCTAAATATTGTTTACAACAATATCAACCTATTTCAGTTAATAATAGAAATTATACACCCAATGGCTAATGTTATTGTTTTTTTTTTTGGTTTTTGCTTTCAAAATTGTGTCTTCTACTGTTTATTCATTATTGTTTAAAGTGGTAATGAATATGACAATGTCCTGAGCCTTTTTACTCTTGGACCTCGACTCCGATATTATGGTTTCCATCCTTTCCGATTGAATTTTCTTTTGACTTGCAACCAAGACATTGTGGACATACCCTCTCTGCTTGAATACAGAGACAATCGCTTCTTCATTTTATACCATATTACCTTGGTTCAATTCTCTTTTGCTACAATTAACTCCTCATATGGGATGCTACACTTTAGTTTGTTAGGATGTTGACTCTCAATATGGAGTATGCTGAAGGTAGCTGGTTCCTTATGAAACAATTTTGTTATTAGTGTCCCATTTTCTACCTCTACCTGAAGATTTAGAAAATGTATCTCTTTCTCATTGATCCCCAAGAGAACGATAAGTTCAAGTAATTGTCTTGCAGTTTGGTGATAAATTTAAAAACGTGATCCTTATCAATCCCTCAAACGATGAACAAATCATCAAATAAGCGAATTCACATCATTATGTGTTTGGTGAACTCATTTTCCCCTGACCAGACCACCTGCTCCTCCCACCAGCCCATGATAAAATGTGCATAGCTGAAGGCGAAGCAGATGCCCATCATGGGCCCAGATGTGTGTCTGTTTTACTTCTCTTCCACGATGAACATGTTGTTATTCAAGCAGAATTGAATGCTATTCATCAGCATTGTGGTATGATCATTCATGCTCCTTGGTCTGCTTCTGAAGACGTATCTGTAGACTGGGAGTCCACCCTGGTGTCGAATACATGTGTATAATGAGCAAACGTCATGTGTGATAAATCATACAATGTATGCTAGTTAATAT
The DNA here is from genome assembly GCA_963921515.1 of Calotriton arnoldi. Lineage (NCBI taxonomy): Eukaryota > Metazoa > Chordata > Amphibia > Caudata > Salamandridae > Calotriton > Calotriton arnoldi. The sequence goes on from CAWUFW010014872.1 coordinate 324,050, forward strand.
GAGCTATCATTCTTAAGAAGTCACGGCTATCCTGGCAGAAGAAACTAAGATTTAGTACAAATGCATCATGAAATGATTTAAGTTAATGGCAATGTTCTCCAGTACACCGCAAAGGAAAGAAACAGTGGGTCTCCCCGGGAGTTTGCTGAGGTTCTTATGGACTTTAGGAAGTAAATAAAAACTTGGTAGAATGGATTTGTCTGTTTTCAAAAAACAACACTCATCATAGTCTAGCCAACCTTTTTCTTTCCAATCCCATAGAAAAGCATGATAAATGCTAATCATCTATTTGTATGTCCCTATATGAACCTGTTCATAACAGCCTGGGCTATGCAGTTGGTGAAGTGCTCCCTGTTTCTAATACATCAAATCCTGAAGTACCACATTGCACCTCTTGTCTGAGGGCATTATGATCATTCTGGTGTCCTCCTGCTATGTTTCTATGGCTGCCTTTGTCAGGTGGAAAGATTCCCAATGCTGTTATGTGGTTTGCATATATCAAGATTACAGAGGTACTTCAATGACCAAATCATGGATATTTTCAATGTTGTCATTTGGTAAACTGGAATTGAATCTAGATTTCGGTTTGAACCCTCTGCCACTGCTCATATAAATAAAAAATGACTCCCATATCTTGTGAACGTTTTCATTCTGCCTTATCCTGACATCCCTCATTCTCCATTGTCTGCAATGTAATCAAACCTTCTACATCACTATTGCACTCTGTGGGTATTCCAACAATCTTAGTCATAGCTGCAGGTTTTTAAAAGATTTTATGGGCCTGGGCAATGTTATTGTAAACAATGTGTAGGGCACAATATTTCTGTCGGACAATAATCTAGTTAGCGTATTCTCACATACAACTGGAGAATGTGTTATTTTTGCTAGCAATATTATGATGCACAACCAGAAAATGTGTTACTTTTGCTAACATAATTTTAACATACAACTAGAGCATTTTCATTTTTGTGAGCAATATTCTGACACACAACCAGAAATGTGTCATTTTTGCTAATGCTATTCAGTCATACAACCAGAGAATGTGTCAATATTCTGACAACCAGAGATTGTGTTATTTTTGCTAATGATATTCTGACACACAACCAGAGAATGTGTTATTTTTGCTAATGATGTTCTGACATGTAACTAGAGAATGTGTTATTTTTGCTAACAATAATCTGACACACAGCCAGGGATTGTGTTATTTTTGCTGATGATATTCTGACACACAACCAGAGAATGTGTTCTTTTTGATAATGATATTCTGACATACAACCATAAAATGTGTCATTTTTGCTAATGATATTCTGACGCACAACCAGAGAATGTGTCATTTTTGCTAACAATATTCAGACTTACAACCAGAGAATGTTATTTTTGCTAACAATATTCTGATATACAACCAGAGAATGTGTTATCGATATTCTGACACACAACCAGAAAATGTGTTAATTTTGCTAACGATATTCTGACACACAATCAGAGAATATGTTAGCTGAATTGCTTTGCTAAAACTGAACTGGGTATGATGTTGATGTTAGAGGCCAACAATTTGAAAGGAATGGTCCAATAAAGTATGGATGTGTCAGAAATTGAGCTAAAGGTGCGCCACAGTACAAACAACCTTCTTACCATTGTGGGCTCAATGTAGTGAAGTTCATAGACAAGTACTAGTCTCAACTGTGTAGAATACCTCCTGCCCACATATGATCACAGTCAAACAAAACTGCAAACAGATTCACTCTTGAAGGCACCGTTACAATGGTTCCAAAAATATTCAGATGGAAATTGCACACCGACTAATTGGCAGATGTGAAATTTGCGCACAATTATGGTTTGGGCATCCAAGAAGAGGGGAGAAGTCCAATGTGCATATGATTCAACCCATTACTTAATGTGGCACAACTTGGTCCTACGATTTGCAGTTGGTTTTCCCTGGTACAATTTGTGAGGACAAACTCCAGAGTTGGGTATAATTTGCACTACATCCCATTTGGGGGCAACAAAAGTTTGCACTGAAGAATGGTGTAAGAAATTGGGTTGTTGGTTGACTGGGATGTGAGCCCTGAACAAGCAGCAACCACATTTCTTCTCAGGGTGAAGTCACAAGCAACCCTAAATTAACCTGTGCTCAACTCTTGGGTAGTTTGGCACAGAGAAGTCAGGCTTAACTCAGAGGAAATGTACAAAGTATTTGTGCAACACTTCAAACAGTAACACAGTAAAAACACACCACAAAAAGATGACACACCAGTATGGAAAAGTAGAGTAATTTTTAATTAATAAAACAAAACCAAAACAACAAAAATCCAATTAGTCAATCAATCAATCAAGTTGTATTTATAGAGCACGGCTTGTCACCCAAGAGTGTATCCAGGCACTTGCTGCAGGTATCAGTCGAAGAGCCAGGTCTTGAGTTCCTTCCTGAAGTGGGTCAGCGAGGGTGTGGTGCGGAGGTGGTGGATGTTCCAGGCTTTGGCGGTGAGATTAGAGAAGGAGCGGCTGTGGTGTATGTGAGGTGTCTGTGTGAGCACGAGGTGTGCAGAGCAGAGGTTCCTGGGAGGTCGGTGGAAATGCAGGTGGTGGTTTATGTAGGCAGGTCCTTGGTCATGGAGGGCTTAGTAGGCATGGGTCAGGAGCTTGAAAAGGCATCTCTTCTGGACTGGGAGCTAGTGGAGGTCCTTCAGGTGCTGGGTGATGTGGCTTCTCTTGGGTAGGTCAAAGATCAGTCTGGCGGCTGTGTTCTGGATCATCTGGAGTCTTTTCATGAGTTCGTGGTGGTGTGCATAGAGTGTGTTGCCGTATTCCAGCCGGCTGGTGATGAGGGCCTGTGTCACCGTCTTCCTGTTGCCTGGTGATTAATAGAACCGGAGACGTCCAGTTTGAAATATTTCTGTCAATATAGCTCCAGAAAGCACAAAGTGCCCACTGTGGATATCTGATCACGCCGGTTCGGGACAAAGTCATCAGTTGAGGCAGAGCACGATGTAGTGCAGTCTGTCTACAGGGACCAATTTAGTCCCGGTGAACAGAGTACCTTAAATCCTGGTTTGCGGAGCATTTCGAGGATTCAGGTGGAAGATGCGTCATGCAGCCAAAGCGAAGCATCGGTTCCGAGATGTGGCAAGGCTGTCGTGTGAGGCCGTGTTGTTATTGCAGATCCCGTTGATGGGGGCTTGCGATGCAAAGTCCGGCGTTGAGGATGCATCGCGCAGTCGGGGTGATGCATTGGTTCTGAGGAGCTGTGAGGCTGCGCTGCAGAGTCCAGCGTCGTCATCAATGCTGCCATCAGAGGGACGCAGAGACCTGTGCCAAGGATGCATCGCACAGCAGTGGTTCTGAAGCGGTAACAGGGTGCAGTGCAGATCTTTGCAGCTGTACGGATCAGCAGTGGTGACACATCGGTTCTGCTCTGGTTTGTGCCGCACAGCAGAAGAGATGTGTCAGTTCCTCTGAATCCAAAGAGGCTGATAAGCACGTTAGGCCCACTTCCAAGGACTAGGGTGGCACCACTTGGCAGGGTAGACTCACAAATGGCAGAATCCAGGTGCAAGGTTGTTGGAAGCCTGTTGTGTCCCTGAGTCGTCAGATCAGGAGGCCAGCCAACTAGCCCTTAGAGTCATTCTGGGGTTCTGGGTTCAAGTGATGCAGGTTCAGTCCTTCTCACCCAGGCAGAGGGCAGCAGGCAGCAGATCAGCACAGCAGGGCAGCAGTTCCTTCAGAGTAGCAGTCCAGAAGAGTGGCAGTCCTTTCAGCAGCACAGCAGTCCTTCTTACAGGCAGAGTATCCACTGGTCCAGAAGTGTAGATTGTGTCTGAGGTCCAACATTTATATCTGCTACCCCTCATCTGGAATGTGGGAGAAGCTTCTAGAAATGTCCTTTGAAGTCTGAAGGCATCCTGTCGTCCCTGCCCTGGCTCCAGACTAACTACAGGGGGTATGCAGCCCTTCATTTGGTGGCAGGACATAGCCCATTTAAGTGTAAGTGGGGCTGGACCTAGCTCCTCCCTCCCATGTTGGCCCAGTGATGGCCCATCCTGGTACACCTAAGCTCCCTATTGTGTGTGGCTGTTTAGGAGGAATACACAAAGTCCAACTGTCAACTACACCCAGTCATGTGCCCCAGGACAGGCTATAGGCACTAAATGGCTAAGACAGGAAAATGCCAACTTTCTAAAAGTATACAACTAAATAATGTACCTTGCCTGAATCAATTTAAAATGACTAATTCCTCATACGATCAAGAACTTTAATTTGTATTATCATATTGATTAATCAAGAATAGTCAGTCATCGTCTTGGTCATTACTTTTTGTGTCAAAGAAACTTTTACATATCATACAGACCATCACAAAACATGATAAGACATTTATAATACACATTTGGCCCACAAAACCTAAATTTGTGCTCAACAGAGACCATTCAGTGCCAAATTTAAAAACTCAATCAAAATAACATAGACATAACTCCAATCCAGTTCAGTTCATTGATACATATTAGTACAGAGTAAATGTCCCGGTTGTAATGTTTATACTCAATTTGGTGCAGTAAACCAGGGTTTGAAGCAAGTCCTTTATGTAAGGAAATACCTGGATTTTCAGAGGTTCACTCCTCATGCAATTTCATTCAATCAACCCACTTGATTTAAGGATCTCCTCAGGACTTAGAACTGGGGGAAGCTGTGGAACAATGAAACATTAGAAAAAATTAAACATTTAAAATGTGTAAACTTTTTGGGGACTATTAGACATGGGTGCCACCCAATCAATCGCTGTTTACCTTTATTTTGAAACATGAGCGAATTAGAGAATTCCATCTTTCTCAATAAGTTTGCTGATTAATTGAACCATGTTAGCCGAGATGTACCTTAAATGAAAAAAGGAGAGGAATTGGAAAGAGGCCTCCAAAACCAATTCAAATTTCACAGTAGCATTCGAGTTTTAAGTGAAGGAGGATACCTTTATAAAGTAAAGGCTGCGAACACTTCTTTGGCATGGCCAGAAAAGCTCAAGCGGCCGGAGCAAGACCTGTGTCTCAGTGTATTAAGCTTCAGCGGTGCATTCAACCTCTTTGGGAATAGATTGCCACACCACTTCCAAGTGTGTTGCGTGATGGTGTGCCCAGCTGCTGGTGAATGGCTTGAATAGATCGTTTGGCTCGAGGCGCATTACTAAATTCCTTATGCGTGAGTTGACGTGGTAGCCACAACTGGAAATGACTTTATTGCGCTTGCTATCTCCTTGTGCTGGGACGATGGAACTTGTAGTTTTTAGCTTGTTTCACGGAGTCTTTAAAGGTCTTGTGTCCTGAGGCAAGCAAAAACAAGATCAGCAAAAGTGGAGGAGGAAGGCACAAAGTTTGGGGGAAGACAACCATAAGGCTGACGAATTGTGAGTGTTTACGGACTCAAGTAAACTAAGGAAACTGAGATAGGAAAGCAATGTGGTGGTTTAATCATACAGTGTACCCTGATATGGTATGTGCTGTTTAATCATACAGTAGGTGTGCTGGTTTAATCATACATCCGACCATGACATTTAATCTGCTGCCTAATTGTACCACTGAATTTGTCATGCAATTTGTTAATCTCTTTGTCGGACTTCCTCTCTTATCCACAGACACTTAGGGCCAGATTTACCAAGGCTGTGCGTTGCCCTTGTGTCACTCAAGGCGATGCAAGGCAACACAATGGCTTAAGAGAGATTTACTAAGGTGGAAGGTCCATGGGTGGAGCATGAGCGTTCCCATTTATCCAACCATGGATTATGACGCAATACCAGACTTACTAAGGGCAGTAAACCTGGCATTGAATCAAAATGGGACGCCTTGCCCATGTAGAAAGAGGAATATGCCTCTAAGGATTGTTTTTGTGCAGGGAGTAGTCCCTTCTTGCACAAAAACAATCCTGCCTGTAACACAGGCACCCTTGCATCATGGCGCAAGGATGCCTTCGTTGGCTCTAGGCAGCACTCAGTGCACCAGCGCAGGGAGGTTGCAGGAATGTGTCATATCTTAGTAGATGTGGTGCATTGCTGATCTCTTCCGGTCACGCAGTGTAGCGCAGCAAGTTGTCTTGCTGTGTTGCGTGACATTTTGACAAATCTGCCCCTCCATATATGTGTTTCACAATTCAAACATAACAAACCACTCATTGTCCTCTTTACCATTAAAAATGAATGGAGGCAGGAGCTATGAATGATCATCTTCTACCTGACATCATTCACTAATGAAGATATCACCGTCCAGGGACCGAGAAAGACTCACTTTAGGGGTGACCCCTGACACAACAGCATCACGAAATTCAGCCAATACTTTTTCAAGCCAGTTAGATGCACCCAGCCATAAAACAAACTTTGCCCTCATAGACTGTCCCACAACCAGAGAAGAAAATGACTAAAGTAATGCCCCATGATCTGCACAAAATACTAATATTTGACTGTGAAAGAATCAGAGAGTGCAGCCATAGACTTCACCCAATCAAGGAAATGCCACCATTTAAACTTCACTGCACCCTAAAAGTGATACCTGCTGTACACAATGCTTATCTTTGGGTATACCATCTGCTGTGTTCTGCTACTGGCTGTTTGCTCTAATAGTCTACTTCTTATGTCTATCAAAACCCACTGAAACTAATTGCAAACAAAAGCAATCACAGCTCAGCATTGATAACTGCAAGTCCTAGCCTGACCTCACCTCCAGCTCACCACCAGAACAGCAAACACACAGGTGAAGAGGCCTCAGACAGGTGTTCTTTCCAAAACAACTGTGGGAGTCAGATCTTTCCACACAGAGCCCCTGCTGCTTGGAGTGCACTTGCCTTGGAGCTCTGCAAGCAACCAATCGTGAGCAGCCGAAAGGAAACACCTCATTACCCTTCATAACACCAAGTGGGCTTCTTCAACAGCATAGTATCCAAGCGGCAGATTCTTATGCTTCTTGTCCCACTCCAAGCAGTCCCAGGGGCAAGCAAGCCTGACATGCACACTATAAACCTCTCGACCCAGCTGTCTTAGGCAGCCGGGTTGAGAGCCTACACATCCCTCCAGTGTCCTCAGGAGCAGGAAGTGGGGCGCTCCCTCCAATCCTGGCACTGCTCTCATGCAGCGCCAGGATTGGGTAAGCCCAGCTGGACATGACTTCAGACGAAGAGGACCAGAGCGAGGAGGACGTGTCTCCGGAAAGCATGGTAAGTACCTTTTTATTTATTTATTTTGTGTATTAAACTGTATTTAAGTTTTTTTGTTTTTATGGAATAACCCTTTTTCCCGGCCCTCCAATCGCCGTACTTTCCAGTCGCCATTGGAAAGCAAGCCTCACTTAAGAAAAGAGCAGATCTCCACCCTATGTTCATGAAATTGCACTCTTTCAGTGAGTTCCAGCCCTGCCTCTGCAGTGTGGTCGCACTTGAATGTAGTTCATTCACTTAGTGGCTTTTCTGCCTGCTTAACACGATCCGACCGTTTCCTCTGGTCATCTTGCAATAGCCCATGTCAATATCTAATGTGCTAATCTTAGCTTCCAGCGCCTCCATTATGGTATTGATTGCATCGAGAAGCTTGTCTGGTTTACCTGGTTGTACAGAGCTCAGCTCTCCTCTTGCGTCCACCTGACTCACTCTGTCCATGCCTATTGTGCCTTTTCATGGCCCATCTTCTTGGGATTGGGGCCCCACGACACCTGCTTCTAGTTTGGGTGCCCCATATTTACACCAGTGCTTAATTTGGAAAAAATTAAGTGCCAGGGCTCTCACCTGGAGACTACTGCAGCTTGCACCACAGATTGCTCTGCCAGCTATGCCACTGATGGTAACCACACAACTACTAACCATCACACTTCTACAAGTGTGACGATTCGGACTATTTTAGGCCCCCAAAGCTATAAGAATGACTTGGGCAGCAGGTAATAGTCATTTTGATGTATATTGAATTAATAATTAACTGTTGTTGTGGTCATCTCTAAATTGGGCAGATTGTGCCACCTTGTGGCAGACTGTCACAAGCACCAGTGTTGACAATTAAGTGCCTGTGCCGAGTACTGGAAACCACTGGCTGAAATTAAGCACTGATTTACCCACTGTTTCCCTTGTGTAATATGATTTACTAATTGTGTTGTGGCCGATGTTCTCCCAACTGTTTACAGCATGAGACCGTGTTTGTCACTGACCTAAGGGGTGCTGGTTACCACCACCTGCCTCCCTTTTGGTGGTGCTTCCATCACCACAGCCCAACACCTCGATTTCTGACAGTGGGACGAGGCGGACTTCTCACAGCTCCCTTCACCCTGTTACACAACGTTGTTTTATGGGAACTTCAATATACATTTGAAACCTGGTTGCCATTTCTCTTGTGGTTGTAGCTCTACATGGGTAGTCCACATGGACAAAGCATATATGCGAAGATAAGGGAGCTGATGCCTTTAATGGATTCCCAGGACTGTTAAGATATTGACCATTTGTGATGATGATGAAGAGTTCAAAATTGACTGGTGTCGTACTCCTCCCACCTGTAAGAGGTGCCTCTAACCTCACTCAGTAAGGGACAAAGGCACTCTGCTCCTCCATCAGTCTATTCCACTACATCACCACTCATTCCAGTCTGGGCCTAGACACATACAGGCGGCTTCCAGTCGCTGCCTCCTCAGTGTGCTGAGTTGCGTAGGTCCATCTTTCAGCACCTGTCTCTAACCCACCTGCCACAGCAGCCATCTACCTGCTGATCAATTAGTGCCTCACCACACTGTCATTAGCTCTTCCGGGTCTTTGTCGTGCTCAGAGTCGACTTCACTGTCTCCGCAAATTATCTTAGCAATAGTTACTGGTGGCCAACAGCAAAGAGCCCGCGGCTCACTGCGTTCCACGATGCAACATTTCCTCAACCTTAGGCCTCTACTGAGTACTGCCATTCGGTCGACATCTACCTTGCTTCTTTGATTTGCCCAATTGACTGTTTTTCATGGTGCCTAAGGGTATTGTTGTTCACTGGAGGGGCCGGGCTCTCCAGCACACTTGTACCTCCAATTCAGCGTCTCTGATCCAGGATCTAATGGGGATTTGGGGTAGCTGGCAGGGAGCTCGTGATAGTGTGTTGCACTCCATGAGGTGTTGCCAATGTCCCTACTGTAGCTGTGAAGTTAAAACTACGCAGTCAGGTGGAGTTGATCACTTAAAATGTGGATAACTTGTGGAATGTGAGCTCTAGAGATTCCTGGCCAGCAGCTCCTCACTGAATATAAAGGGGGTCAGACCAAAGTATAACAAGTGGAATGGGGATAAGCCCACAGGTTTCTCCAGATTGTGATAACTTACAAGCCAACCAGGTGCCCGACCACTGCCTGAGCCACGGAGTGAACAACGAATAAAATAGTGAAAGGTGTGGCATTGAAGACGTGTTCTTGCCTGGCAGCTCACTTGCAGCAGTAGTTTCTCAGGCCAGCACTCCTTTGTGCTCTGGTCATGTTATGCAGATTTGTAGAGTGCACTATCAGTATCACCCAGGAGTGTATCCTGGCGCTGAGCAGGTGTAAGTCGAGGCACACCTAGGGGCAGATTTACAAGCCCCTTGCGCTGCCAGTACGTCACTATTTGTGCAGCACACATAGAAGTTGAAAAACGGCATTTCAGATTGTTTTTGTTCAGGAAGGGAATCCTTCCTGAACAAAAACAATCTCCCCATGACGCAGGCCTCCTTGCACCATGGTGCAAGGGTGCCTGCGTCGGCGCATGGCTGCAGTTTGTGCGCCAGCGCAATCAATCAATCAATCAATCACGGCATTTATAGAGCGCGCTACTCACCCGGGAGGGTCTCAAGGCGCTGGGGGAGGGGGTAAGTTACTGCTCGAACAGCCAGGTCTTGAGCTGCTTCCTGAAGGAGAGATGGTCCTGGGTTCGCCGAAGGTGAGTGGGGAGGGAGTTCCAGGTCTTGGCTGCCAGGTAGGAGAAGGATCTTCCTCCGGCGGTGGCTCTGCGGATGCGTGGTACGGTGGCGAGGGCGTGGCTGGTTGATCGTAGCTGGCGGGTGGGCGTGTAGAAGGTCATGCGGTCGTTGAGGTACTTGGGGCCCAGGTCGTGGAGGGCCTTGTGTGCGTGGGTGAGGAGTCTGAACGTGATTCTCTTGCTGACGGGGAGCCAGTGCAGGTCTTTCAGGTGTCCGGTGATGTGGCTGTGCCGGGGATGTCCAGGATGAGTCGTGCGGAGGCGTTCTGGATGCGCTGGAGTCTTTTTGGAAGGAGGGAAGCACAGAGGTGCGACATATTGTTGTAAATATGTCGCATCGCTGTGCTTTCCAAACTAACGCAGCACGGCGCAGCAAAATGACTTGCTGCACCGTGCTGCGTTAGTTTATTGTAAATCTGCCCCCTAGAGTCTAGTGGGACTATTCAAAAAGCCAGGTCTTCAGCTTCTTGCAGAATTCAAGAAGTGAGGAGGAGGCCCGTATGTGTAGAGGCAGGTCGTTTCATGATTACGAACGATGTAGTATAAGGCTTGACTGCCAGATCTGGTTTTCACTATGTGTGGGATTAGTGCAAGTAGGAGTCCGGACGAGCAAGGTGTTTGAAAGGTTAGTGAAAGCAGATGCGATTGTTAAAGTATGCTCGGCCGGTATTATTTAGTGACTTGAAAGTGTGGGAGAGGAGTTGGAATTGTGCTTGTTTGTGAATGGGGAGCCAGTGAAGCTCTATGAGGTGAGGTGTGATGTAAGTGAAGATGTGGCTTAACGGCTAGAATGACCAACTTTGAAGCGGGGGAACCAGGTTCGAGTCTGGCGGGAGGCTCAAGCATCCTGTGATTCTGGGCAAATTACCTAATCTCCCCGTGCCTAAAATGAATGTGTCTGTCTGTAACGCAACTGGTGCTCATGTAAAGCACTCTGATACCTTCGGGTCAAGTTAGCACTATATTAAACTGCAAGGAAAAAAAACATGCGGATGCGGCATGGAAGGTTGAGAGTTATTCTGTCCGCCAAGTTCTGAATGGTCTGCAGCCTTCTGGTAAGTTTTGTGTTGATCTCGACATAGAAGGTGTTCCCTTAGACCAGCTTGCTTGTGATCAGGGCATGCGTGACAGTTTTCCTGGTGCTGATTGGGAGTAATTTGAAAATCATCCTCAGCATCTGCTGATTATGGAAGTATGAGGTGGTTACGGCATTGACTTGGACGGTCATGTTGAGTTTGCTGTTGATGGTAATCCCTAGGTTCTTGGCATGGGTGGATGCCAGTTCCAGTTCTGTTGGCCATGAGGTGGAGTTCCACGGTGATGTGCTCTTCCCGAAGATCCTGATTTCGGTCTTGTCGGTGTTCAGCTTTAGTAGTTGATTTTATCCAGTGGGTGATTTCAGTCATGCAGGCATTGAACTTGATCCGGGTACAGGTACTGGGCATTTTGTTCATGAGGGAGAGAATGAGATGCGTGTCATTGGAGTAGGAGAGGATGTTGATATTGTGAGAGCAGATGATGCTGACTAGAGGGATCAGTTATGCGTTGAAGAGGGTCGGGCTCAGGGAGGATCCTTGCAAAACTCAGCTGATGAGGTCACAGGCATCCGAGGTGTATGGTGCCAGGCTCGCTGACTGGGTCCTTCCATTCAAGAAGGAGCAGATCCATCTGAGTGCTTGTCCTTGGATTCTAATGCTATGTAGGCATTGGATGAGGATGGGGTGGGAGACTGTGTCAAATGCTGCGGAGAGGGCCAAGAGGATAAGGGCCGCTGTGTCTCCTCTGTCTAGTCATGAGGATGTCATCCGTGGCAGTTTCCATGCTGTAGTTGGGTTTGAAACAAGACTGAGTGGTGTCAAGTAGTTGGTGGTTGTTGAGGTATTCGGTGAGGTGTCTGTTAATGATTTTCTCAAGACCTTCATTGGGAATGGTAGAAGCGAGATCAGTCTGCAGTTGGCAAGCGTTGAACGGTCGGCAGAGTGTTTCTTCAACAATGGGAGTTCAGTTGCCTTCCTCCAAACATATGGCATGTTGCGGAATGATAAATTTGGAGGCAGCTTATGTGAAATCTTTCACAATGGGAAAGATTTATTTGCTTCTGTTGGTGCTGGCTTCAATGTGGTCCCCCAGAGCAATGCGTTTGGTGGTCCGGATCATTTGGAAGTACCGTTTTAGAGCGGAGTTGAACGTGCTCTGTCTGCATTGCCCTGTTCATTCTCCATTTGCACTTCAGTTGTTTGCAGTTTCATCATTCTGAGTTCCTCTCCGTACCAACTGGCCTATGGTCTGGATCTTGTTGTATTTCTGTGTTTGAGGGGGGCCAGGGAGTCAGGGCAGGAGGTTATCCAATTATTGAAACTCTTGATGGCTTTGGGGAGGCCGTTGCTGTGTTTGGGTCAGCGGGTGCTGAGAGAGTTGTTCCAGTCCTTGTCATTGATGTTGTTCCAGGTTCTCCGGGCTGGTCTGGTGGTGGTGCATGTGCTTTGGACTGGGACATGGATCCTGAACTTGACATGAGTGTGGTTTGTCCAGTGGACTGGTGTGGGCTCATCGACTCAGATGTTGCTGGAATTAATAAATATTGGGTCTAGGAGGTGTCCAGTGACACTGGTAGGTCCCTTTACGCAATGGATGGGCCCCAGGCTTCCAGTGTCTTCAATGAGTGCTCTTAAGTTGGGGTCGGTGTGGTCTTCCAAGGAGAAGTTCAGGTCTGGAGGAGTAAAAATGTTTTCAAGGTGCTGTGTGAATATCTATGGGCTCTTTTGGGGACTTCTCCTTAGGCAATATCATCAACAGAAGCAGGACAGTCCAGCGGAGTTTCAGCAAAGCCTTCAAGCTTGTTCATAGCCTCGAGGATACTGGCAGCACTTAGCTCCATAACGTGGAAGCACCAATGTCAATGGAGTGACCACAGGTGGTGTTCAGGAAGCTGGAGGAAAGCTTAGCTTAAGTTTCCAGATTCAGATAGTGGGCAAAGCCCACTGCCAGCCAAGGTGTGAGCATTCTACAAAAGTTCAAAATCTAGCCGATGCGGCTGGAGAAGAGTTTCCCTCCTTAGAGGACTTTCTGCCTCTGCACATATGTAAAAATTGTCCGTTATAGTCTTCAGGGAGTGTGTTCCACCTATACAACCTTGGAAGATGATAAACAGGGAAAAAGGAGTATAGGTGCAGGTGGGCTGCCATAGTTCCTCCAGGGGTAGCATACGGCCTTCAGCTTGGATTTGCCATGCTTTCAACCAACAAATGTTCACAACATTGGCGTAACAATAGCCCCCGCATCCCTGCGGTGTGGGGGGGCCCCGAGCTCCAGGCGGCCCCTTCCTGCACTGCGCACGGACGGCCGAGAGCTCCTGACTGGGTCCGGAGCTTAGGGCACTTTGCAGGGGGCCCCCCTCAAGTTTTGTTACGCCACTGGTTCACGATCAGATAAAGGTCATACTAATGACAGGTGCATAGCAAGCAATCACAAAGCACAAGCAATCACAGAGCATTTACGGTGCACACACGATCCCATGTTCATAATCAATATTGAAAAAATGATGCACATAATGTTCAAAAGCATTTCAAAACCAACATGAAGGAGCGCACATCGACCCAAACCACTGATCTTCGGGTACATTTGGAGGTCAGCTGCCATCTGCTCTGGGTGCCACTACTGCACCCTAAAACCTATCAAATGCTGCCCCCAGACAGAACCTGTGCCGAGGGGACGAACCGGGCTACCAACTTTAGGCTACACAGTGGGGAGACGAGGGGAGGGTCACCCCATCTATGTACACACCAGAGGGTATGCCTGAAGAAAACTAATTTACAGTTTGGGGAGAAACTGTTGCCAAAAAGCAAAGAAAACAGGGACAACAAAAGAATTGCTGAGATGATACCGCTGAGACACTTATAGGGGGGCTTTCGTCCTTACACAGATCCAATGCTCACCTGCATTCCTGAACTTTCCTATTTTTTACAGTTTGTAGCTGAACTTGAAACATTTTTAAGGATGTGGTCAAGTGAATAATTTTCACGTTGCATCAAATGAGCTTTCATTATATTATTTATTACTGCATGCATTTTTTCCAAAAATGTCTTTCGTGTTTGGAAGTTAAGAGTATGCCCCCCTCACCGCCAAATCCAACCTCCACGAAGGAATGAAGGCCGTCGCCGAGTGGATGAAGAACAGCCGTCTGAAGCTGAACTCGGACAAGACGGAGGTCCTCATCCTCGGCTCCTCCCCCTCAGCCTGGGACGACTCCTGGTGGCCGACCGCACTGGGAGCAGCACCGACACCCACCGACCACGCACGCAACCTGGGGTTCATCCTCGACTCAACACTCTCCATGACCAAGCAAGTCAACGCCGTCTCATCCTCCTGCTTCAACACCTTCCGCATGCTCCGCAAGATCTACAGGTGGATCCCCACCGAAACAAGAAGAACGGTCACCCAGGCCCTCGTCAGCAGCAGGCTGGACTACGGAAACGCCCTCTACGCAGGAGCCTCGGCCAAACTCCTGAAACGACTTCAACGCATACAGAACGCCTCTGCACGCCTGATCCTCGACATCCCTCGCCACAGCCACATCACACCCCACCTGAGAGACCTGCACTGGCTTCCCGTCAACAAGAGGATCACCTTCAAGCTCCTCACCCACGCACACAAGGCACTCCACAACACCGGACCGGCATACCTCAACAGACGGCTCACCTTCTACACCCCGAACCGCCAGCTCCGCTCCGCCGACCTCGCCCTCGCCACCGTCCCCCGCATCCGAAGAGCGACCACCGGCGGCAGATCGTTCTCCCACCTCGCCGCCAAGACCTGGAACACTCTCCCCATCCTCCTGTGACAGACCCAGAATCTACTAACCTTCAGGAGGCTACTCAAGACCTGGCTATTCGAGCAGTAGCAGCACCCCCCCAGCACCTTGAGACCCTCACGGGTGAGTAGTGCGCTTTACAAATGACTGATTGATTGATTGCATCAAACCATGGTAAGACTAAAGTTCTTACGAAAACATAAAATTAATCAGAATTAAATTTGATGAATAGTCTGTTTCTTGACTAGTGGTGGGATCATCTCGTGTAAAATTATTGCAAAATTATGTTATTTCTTGTATGTTCAACCTTTTACCTTTTAGAATAAAAGGTCGTCCCCTTTTATTCATGCCTTTGTTGTAATATGGACTCCTGCAAAGCCACGCGCCAGGACTCCATCACAAGTGCTGTGGGCGCTGTGAATGTGACAGCATATGTTTGTCAGGGAAAGTCGAGTTTTATTTATATTTGTCAGGGTGGCAGTGCCTCAGCTGCAGCAGCTTTCAAGAACTTGATGCTACTTTCATCTCATTTGGAAATGTCAAAGAAACCTAGGGCATTGTGGGAACAGAACAGTGCGTCTCAGCAGGGTCAACTCAAGACGTGGGGTCACGGCGCTACTGTTTACAGCTAATCTTTGCTCTGCGGGTTTACACGAGGACATTAAGGTATGTCTTGAGTGTAGCAACATGAACAGGTTTCTAGTCCGTCTTCAATGTCATTTCTTCGGAGTTCTTTTTAACACATCACATGTTTACATATCATGTCTGCCAAAGCGGCACAGAGCAAAGTGCTCTCTCATGATTACATTAAAAGAGTAAAAACAACAGTTGATGGACAGAATGCAGAACAATTTCATACATTCACCCCAGTACAGAGATCTGGGCCTAAATCCATCGTTTTTTGCTCACCGTGCCATTCCAGTTTGGACTCAGCCATATGCAAATCAGTCTTGACCCTGTGCCTCATGGGAACAGTCCAGCCCGAACTGCCAAGCCAGGTCCTCCCTGGACTGGAAACAAGCATCCTAGGACCGGTTTCGGGGTTTCACCCATCTTCAGCCAGGATAGCTTGATTCCAGTGGCATGGAGAGCACGGGACCCACGTCTGGGCATACCCGTCCCACTCGGGGTGACAAATGCAAAAACAACAGTTGATGGACAGAATGCAGAACACTTTCATACATTCACCCCAGTACAGAGATCTGGGCCTAAATCCATCGTTTTTGCTCACCATGCCATTCCAGTTTGGACTCAGCCATATGCAAATCAGTCTTGACCCTGTGCCTCATGGGAACAGTCCAGCCCGAACTGCCAAGCCAGGTCCTCCCTGGACTGGAAACAAGCATCCTAGGACCGGTTTCGGGGTTTCACCCATCTTCAGCCAGGATAGCTTGATTCCAGTGGCATGGAGAGCACGGGACCCACGTCTGGGCATACCCGTCCCACTCGGGGTGACAAATGCAAAAACAACAGTTGATGGACAGAATGCAGAACAATTTCATACATTCACCCCAGTACAGAGATCTGGGCCTAAATCCATCGTGGGTCCTGGGCTCACTGTGCCACTGGAATCAAGCTATCCTGGCTGAAGAGGGGTGAAACCCCGAAACCGGTCCTAGGATGCTTGTTTCCGGGCCAAGGGAGGACCTGGCTTGGCAGTTCGGGCTGGACTGTTCCCAAGAGGCACAGGGTCAAGACTGATTTGCATATGGCCAGGTCTAAACTGGGGTGGCATGGTGAGCAAAAGAATGATGGATTTAACCCAGATCTCTTGACTGGGGGTGAATGTTTGATTTGTTCTGCATTCCGTCCATCAATTGTGTGTCTTTGCTTTCTGCGCCTAAGTGCGCCAGGTATGCCCAGACGTGGGTCCTGGGCTCACTGTGCCACTGGAATCAAGCTATCCTGGCTGAAGAGGGTGAAACCCCAAAACCGGTCCTAGGATGCTTGTTTCCGGTCCAGGGAGGACCTGGCTTGGCAGTTCGGGCTGGACTGTTCCCATGAGGCACAGGGTCAAGACTGATTTGCATATGGCCAGGTCTAAACTGGGGTGGCATGGTGAGCAAAAGAATGATGGATTTAACCCATATCTCTTGACTGGGGGTGAATGTTTTGATTTGTTCTGCATTCCGTCCATCAATTGTGTGTCTTTGCTTTCTCGCCCTAAGTGCGCCAGGTATGCCCAGACGTGGGTCCTGGGCTCACTGTGCCACTGGAATCAAGCTATCCTGGCTGAAGAGGGGTGAAACCCGAAACCGGTCCTAGGATGCTTGTTTCCGGTCCAGGGAGGACCTGGCTTGGCAGTTCGGGCTGGACTGTTCCCATGAGGCACAGGGTCAAGACTGATTTGCATATGGCCAGGTCTAAACTGGGGTGGCATGGTGAGCAAAAGAATGATGGATTTAACCCAGATCTCTTGACTGGGGTGAATGTTTTGATTTGTTCTGCATTCCGTCCATCAATTGTGTGTCTTTGCTTTCTCGCTCTAAGTGCGCCAGGTATGCCCAGACGTGGGTCCTGGGCTCACTGTGCCACTGGAATCAAGCTATCCTGGCTGAAGAGGGTGAAACCTCGAAACCGGTCCTAGGATGCTTGTTTCCGGTCCAGGGAGGACCTGGCTTGGCAGTTCGGGCTGGACTGTTCCCATGAGGCACAGGGTCAAGACTGATTTGCATATGGCCAGGTCTAAACTGGGGTGGCATGGTGAGCAAAAGAATGATGGATTTAACCCAGATCTCTTGACTGGGGGTGAATGTTTTGATTTGTTCTGCATTCCGTCCATCAATTGTG
Organism: Calotriton arnoldi; assembly: GCA_963921515.1. Lineage (NCBI taxonomy): Eukaryota > Metazoa > Chordata > Amphibia > Caudata > Salamandridae > Calotriton > Calotriton arnoldi. Next base: position 341,580 of record CAWUFW010014872.1, read on the forward strand.
TGTCTTTTGCTTTCTCGCCCTAAGTGCGCCAGGTATGCCCAGACGTGGGTCCTGGGCTCACTGTGCCACTGGAATCAAGCTATCCTGGCTGAAGAGGAGTGAAACCTCGAAACCGGTCCTAGGATGCTTGTTTCCGGTCCAGGGAGGACCTGGCTTGGCAGTTCGGGCTGGACTGTTCCTATGAGGCACAGGGTCAAGACTGATTTGCATATGGCCAGGTCTAAACTGGGGTGGCATGGTGAGCAAAAGAATGATGGATTTAACCCAGATCTCTTGACTGGGGGTGAATGTTTTGATTTGTTCTGCATTCCGTCCATCAATTGTGTGTCTTTTGCTTTCTCGCTCTAAGTGCGCCAGGTATGCCCAGACGTGGGTCCTGGGCTCACTGTGCCACTGGAATCAAGCTATCCTGGCTGAAGAGGGGTGAAACCCCGAAACCGGTCCTAGGATGCTTGTTTCCGGTCCAGGGAGGACCTGGCTTGGCAGTTCGGGCTGGACTGTTCCCATGAGGCACAGGGTCAAGACTGATTTGCATATGGCCAGGTCTAAACTGGGGTGGCATGGTGAGCAAAAGAATGATGGATTTAACCCAGATCTCTTGACTGGGGTGAATGTTTTGATTTGTTCTGCATTCCGTCCATCAATTGTGTGTCTTTTGCTTTCTCGCCCTAAGTGCGCCAGGTATGCCCAGACGTGGGTCCTGGGCTCACTGTGCCACTGGAATCAAGCTATCCTGGCTGAAGAGGGGTGAAACCCGAAACCGGTCCTAGGATGCTTGTTTCCCGGTCCAGGGAGGACCTGGCTTGGCAGTTCGGGCTGGACTGTTCCCATGAGGCACAGGGTCAAGACTGATTTGCATATGGCCAGGTCTAAACTGGGGTGGCATGGTGAGCAAAAGAATGATGGATTTAACCCAGATCTCTTGACTGGGGGTGAATGTTTTGATTTGTTCTGCATTCCGTCCATCAATTGTGTGTCTTTGCTTTCTCGCCCTAAGTGCGCCAGGTATGCCCAGACGTGGGTCCTGGGCTCACTGTGCCACTGGAATCAAGCTATCCTGGCTGAAGAGGAGTGAAACCCCGAAACCGGTCCTAGGATGCTTGTTTCCGGTCCAGGAGGACCTGGCTTGGCAGTTCGGGCTGGACTGTTCCTATGAGGCACAGGGTCAAGACTGATTTGCATATGGCCAGGTCTAAACTGGGGTGGCATGGTGAGCAAAAGAATGATGGATTTAACCCAGATCTCTTGACTGGGGTGAATGTTTTGATTTGTTCTGCATTCCATCCATCAATTGTGTGTCTTTGCTTTCTCGCCTAAGTGCGCCAGGTATGCCCAGACGTGGGTCCTGGGCTCACTGTGCCACTGGAATCAAGCTAACCTGGCTGAAGAGGGTGAAACCCCAAAACCGGTCCTAGGATGCTTGTTTCCGGTCCAGGGAGGACCTGGCTTGGCAGTTCGGGCTGGACTGTTCCCATGAGGCACAGGGTCAAGACTGATTTGCATATGGCCAGGTCTAAACTGGGGTGGCATGGTGAGCAAAAGAATGATGGATTTAACCCAGATCTCTTGACTGGGGGTGAATGTGTTGATTTGTTCTGCATTCCGTCCATCAATTGTGTGTCTTTTGCTTTCTCGCCCTAAGTGCGCCAGGTATGCCCAGACGTGGGTCCTGGGCTCACTGTGCCACTGGAATCAAGCTATCCTGGCTGAAGAGGGTGAAACCCCGAAACCGGTCCTAGGATGCTTGTTTCCGGTCCAGGGAGGACCTGGCTTGGCAGTTCGGGCTGGACTGTTCCCATGAGGCACAGGGTCAAGACTGATTTGCATATGGCCAGGTCTAAACTGGGGTGGCATGGTGAGCAAAAGAATGATGGATTTAACCCAGATCTCTTGACTGGGGGTGAATGTTTTGATTTGTTCTGCATTCCGTCCATCAATTGTGTGTCTTTTGCTTTCTCGCCCTAAGTGCGGCAGGTATGCCCAGACGTGGGTCCTGGGCTCACTGTGCCACTGGAATCAAGCTATCCTGGCTGAAGAGGGTGAAACCCCGAAACCGGTCCTAGGATGCTTGTTTCCGGTCCAGGGAGGACCTTGCTTGGCAGTTCGGGCTGGACTGTTCCCATGAGGCACAGGGTCAAGACTGATTTGCATATGGCCAGGTCTAAACTGGGGTGGCATGGTGAGCAAAAGAATGATGGATTTAACCCAGATCTCTTGACTGGGGGTGAATGTTTTGATTTGTTCTGCATTCCGTCCATCAATTGTGTGTCTTTTACATTAAAAGAGTGGCGAGAACACAAGCAGAAATTGCATGCTTATTATTTGGGTATTTTACCAGACTATCCTGTTTTAAATATCGTCCTACAAAAATATGCAGACAGAATATCGACTAATACAATTTCATAAAGGTACGTGTATTTGCAGGTAAGTATAGATTTACTATCCTTAAAATTAAAACATATATATATATAAATATATGTATATATATATATATGTATATGTATATATATATATATGTGTGTGTGTGCATATATATATATATATGTTCATTGATAAAACAAAGATCAAAGTGACATCATGTTTAGGTGAAAATTAGCTGTGTATGGCGAATGTGCTAATTATTGTTAACTTAGGCCATGAGTTATAGTACTAGAGATAACTACAATTGTTGAATTTCAGTGGGATGTGAGTTTAAAACATTACGTTGTCACTGAAATTTTCACCTAACTATAATGTCACTTTAACCTTTGGTTTTTCAGTGAATTTCTGTTTTATTTTTTTAACATAAAGTAACATTTTATTACCATATGTAAAGCCAACCCCCTGTCATGCAGGGCCTTTGGCCGTGCATAGCGGGAAGTTGGCTGCAGGCACATAACTCCACGCCACGCACGGCCGATGTGGGATTGGCCGCAAGGCTAGCCTGAACTTTCTTGTAAATTTTAGACATACATCAGGGACATAAGTGTGACAGGTGGGGGCTGTGTTGAGAGGCGTGAAAGTAGTTTCCAGGGAGGTGGACAGGTTCCAAGGGGAGAGTGTGCTGTGCCAACTTTGCCAAAAGCCTAAATTAGAAGACGCTGTGGCGAGCAGGACTGTGACGCTTCATTTGTGAGTGGCCTAGTTGATTAGTGGGAGGTACCTACTTTTGCCAGATGAAATTTGGACTTGACGGGCCGCTTTAGGACTGGAGATACACAGATGAGAATGACACACCATAAACGGCCCTTCTATCCTTCATAGCCTTATTAGCAGCCCCACATGGTTGTCCTGTTGCTGCAGCTTCAGGTTGAACACTGAACGAGATCCCCTTATGGATATATATTTATTGTATTCACAACAATCCATGTAGAGACGTCACTAGTAATCAACCTTAAATGAGGTTGTGCTCACTGTGTATCTGTTTTGGTGATTTCTTTGTCCTGAAAACAAATTGAAGGTACTGTATTGAGTGGCTCCAGAGGATAGCGAGGACTACACAAGTGTGTGTAGATGCCTAGATGTGAGTTGCCTGTGTTGTAGTGCTGTCTGAACTTTCCCGTATGCAATCATAACAATAACAATAACAATAATTCTCTGCCTGTGTACAAAGTCATACGGTGCTAATAGTCACTGATACAATTCCACACACCTGAAAACACTGGCCTTCCAGAATACAATACAAAAACCTTAAATACCAAAAATATCAAATTTGTTTATTCATTATATTTTTGCAGTTTATATAAATACAGTTTAGGGCAACCGATAGCCACTAAATAGTGACCGTGTGTTTGTGCATATCATTATATTTTCAGATTTGGGCCCGAGCCCACTGATTACTCGTGTTTTATCTGATTCGTTGTTGCCAACTCTTGGTCATCTGTTCCAGGTATTGTCTGCTTGCTGTCTAGTTTATTTAGTTTATTTATTCTTATTTTTCTTTTCTGCTTTATCTTATTATGGGGGTCACAACTGTGATACTATGTTCACTAACACGGTTTATTTGTATTTTTCCTTTCTGGCACTGGTGTCTAATACAGTGGAGCCCAGGTTGGCTTTCACTATTTAGTGGCTATCGGTTGCCCTAAACTTTCGTCACTTTTCCTGAGTGTGCACGCTCCCTTGTACCTATACTTACCAGGTTATCAAAGTATCCTGAACCTGTGCCTTCCCTCTCACCAGGCCGTGCCAGTTTCTGATGTGTAGACCTATGGCACACTGTTTTGTTTTTATTGTACTATACACTACATGTTGATTTTTTTATTCCTCCAGGCGCATCCTTCCCTGTTTCTGCACATGATCAGTGCGCCCTGAAGAAGGTGAGACCCACATTGGGGTCAAACACCGAAACGCGCGCTGGAGCTCTCTTTGGCAATGTGATGCTCTCTCTTGTCCCCCTCTGAGAAGAAATTGGACTTTGAACATGAATTGCACCACCAACTGATTAATTATTTCATGTGTTTAATTCTGTCATTTGATCATATTTATTGTATTCATTGGTGGTATCACAAAGTTATAAATCTCTTTACATTATGTGTGGGGGTATCTGTTTCTGTGTATATATCAATATTTTGTCAAATGTTGAACCCTGAGTTTGTAGGACGTGTGAGTATGTGTGGGTATGTTTCTGTTTGTTTGAATGAATGTGTGGGTGTGATGTAGGATGCGCTTGGACTATTGGGATATCATTCTTATTATGTATTTATATAAACTGCAAAAATATAATGAATAAACAAATTTGATATTTTTGGTATTTAAGGTTTTTTGTATTGTATTCTGGAAGGCCAGTGTTTTTAGGTGTGTGGAATTGTATCAGTGACTATTAGCACAGTATGACTTTGTACACAGGCAGAGAATTATTGTTATTGTTATGATTGCATTTCTGTTTCCCCTGTTTTCTCTGCCTGTTATTTGCTTCATGGGCCCCCTTCCGTGTGAGTGGTTGAACTTTCCCGTATGACAAAGTCAAACTTGATGGCTTTGTCAATGTTTGTTTTGTTTACCACAGCCAGTGGCGCAGCAAGGGGGGGGGGGGCAGTCCTCCCCATGCGGCACGAGTTTTGGGGGCGGCAGCCTCCTCCCGCGCTTACTTACCGTCTCAGGTGGCAATCCCCCCCCCTACAAAGCTGCCGTCGCGGGGCGGTGATCGGCCGAATCTCGCAAGCACCAACCCCCCATCCCCCCCACTCTTCAATGCTGCTGTGGGCAGCAAACACAGGGACCGCCACGGGCGCCCAAAGGGCTAGCTATGCCGCTGGCCACAGCTGTGTGATGGGCAAGCCTCTATAAACCATATGAAAACAATTTGGTAACCCACTTTGCAATGCGAATGATCCAATATATGCACATTCTTTGACATGAACTCAAATAGAACAAGCACTGGCAAAACCACTAGGTCTTGTGTTGGCTGCCAGCTTTCGGTTTTCATCAATGTGTGTATTTTGTTGTGGTTGTTGTAAAACTGCATTCTTGGCAACTATAAAAAATATCAATATTAAAAAAACGACTAAATGTGAACATATATTATTTGGTCTTAAACAGTTCACATTGCCATATTAGTCCCTGGCACTGAGGCAACTACTTTGTGTGTGAATGTGCTCCTTGTGAAAGAGTAGAATGTAATCACACACTAGCTAATAGCTAATAGCTGAAGTGGGCGGACCCACTGAATCATGCTGCATGTTGTAGATGGCGGTAGAAAAATGTGAGTGACACAATAGTCAACTAGATGGGAGAGCACTGGCTGTAAGCTCATATAGGTTAGAACATTATTAAATGTAAAATTTTGGAAAAAGTATAGTACAGATGCGTTGCCCTACACAAACAAATGGCGTAGCACTTACAGCATAGTGTCTGTGTGCACTAATTGTGATACAAATAGTGAAGTGCCTGCTTACAGTTTTGTGTTTCCAGTCAGTCCGTGGCCTCAATGCACTACGCATGTGACACACAGTTATGTTCACTGACTTACGTACCTACGGTCAGTGACGTATAGAGTGCAGGAGAGGAGTTGGCCTAACGGCTAGGGCGGTCAACCTCAAATCTGGGGAACCGGGTTCGAGTCTCGGCAAGGACGTGCAACATCCTGTGATTCTGGGCAAATCAGTTAATCTCCCTGTGCCTAACAAAAATGAATGTGTCCTCATGTAACGCAACTGGTTTTCTTGTAAAGCGCTCTGATACCCGATACCTTCGGGTCAAGTTCGCGCTATATAAAACTGTAAAATAAAAAAAGAGTGTGAATTTGCACTGTGCACGTAGTAAAACACACATAATTAGCAATTAGTTCGTGTTCCGTCTGTGTGTTGGTGTAGTGCTGTGACCTGTTTCCGCGGTTCTTTGCCGTGCCAGGCTGACCCCGTGCCGCCTTCACCCGGAGGTGTTGCTTATATGCCATCTCCTCGTTCGATGCCCACGAGTAGCCCCGCGACGAGTCATGGGGCCCCGCGGGAGCAACAAGCCCCGGGAAGAAAATACAAGGCACAGGATTGGAAGCGACACCACCAAGCGTGAACCGTTAAACCTCAGGGCGAAGAGGAGGAGGGTAATTATGAAAGTTTGCTCCATTCTCCCAGCGTCTAGCAATGAAGGCTCCTCGGCACATTTAACACACAGAACACATCCGGGGCTTTCTAGCAGGATTCGGAGATGTTACCAAAGTTACGTGATTGGCGTTGAGCAGGGCCACTGGAATTATGCGAGTTTGAGTCTGCAGCGTTTTCCACATAATTATGGATTTGCTGCATTTCGCACATTATCTATTATCTACTGCATGATCTGCAGAGTTTAACAAACCGATCTAACTCAAACGGACCAAAAGTTACTAAAAATGCAGCCACTCGTGTTGCATCGCAGTGGAACGCCTTTTGCAAAGGTTGAATGGTGACCCTTTTGTTGCTTATTGCTATATTTGAGTGTTAAACTGGTACTAATGAGATGAAACCTATACCCAGACAATGTTAAAAAGTGTAAAAATGACAAAATAATGAAGTAATAGTATCACAAAATGTGACTCATTACACCGCGTAATTTGCCTTTCCTTGCCGCATAATTTAGTCAAACTTGCCACATAATTTCATCCTCCCCTGTCGCATTATTCAAGTGGCCCTACTGGTAAAGATCCAGGCACGGCGCTTGCACAAAATGTCATTTGTGCGTGTTTGGAAAGCACGTGCACAGGTACCCCGCCATGTACAACCTTGCAGTGCCCTGTAGCACCATTCAGTGGCACAGTAACATCTGGCTTAATTTCCACATCACTAGTTCATAGAAAGTGTTTGCTTCTGTGCTGTTAAATTAACATTAACCAGTGTTATTTGCAGCGCTTAGAAATGGCAAACTTGTTGATATAAGCACTATGCTGAAATAAGGTAATAATAATCTGGGGGAATGTTCCCACAGATGTTATTTTAAGACGGCTACATTAGAAGTTGGTGGACTGAGTACATGGACTGTATGTATTTGGGTATCTGAAAACCTTCCCAAACAACTTCACCGAAAAATGAAATAGCGGCCCGGTCAAGCCCAGTCTGTTTTGGGTCACTTATTTCCACATTCATTCAATATACTGATGATACACATTTTATACACTTACTACACACTGTCTTCACACACAGTCATAAAATAATATGCCTTGCAGTATCTAAGACCCGACTTTAAATAGAAAGCTGTGGCAATATGTTCCCTCCATTGTCAATAAAAAGGCTTAATAACTTATTTAATGCAATATCATTAAAAGCCTGGGGCAGTGCATTTCACCCTATTGCCAATAAAAACCTGGGTCAACATGTTCCCATCATGGTCAGTAAAAGGTTGGTGCAATATGTTAAATCCATGTCAATAAAAGGTTGAGGCTGTTGGGCTCCCTCCACTGTTAAAAGTGCCAAGGCAATGTGTCCACTCAGTCGTCATTGAAGGACTGAGGCAATACATTTCAAACTATTGCCAACAAAAGGCTGGGGCAATATGTTACCTCCACTCTCATTAAAAGGCTATGGAAATATGTGCAATCAATGTCAGTAAAAAGCTGGGGCAGTATGTTTAATCCATATCAATAAAAGGAAGAGGCAATGAATTCCATCCATGTCAATAAAAGGTTAAGGCAATGGGTACAATCCAGGTCAATAAAATGCTGAGGCAGTGGGCAAAATACATGTCATAAAAGGCTGAGGCAATGGGTACAATCCATGTCAATGATAGGCTGCAGCAATGGCTTCAATCCATGTCGAAAGGCTGAGGCAATGGGTACAATCCATGTCAAAAAAATACTGAGGGACTGGGATCAATCCATGTCAATAAAAGGTTGAGGCAATGGGTACAATCCAGGCCAAAAAATGCTAAGGCAGTGGGCAAAATCCATGTCATAAAAGGCTGAGGCAATGGGTGCAATCCATGTCAATGAAAGGCTGCGGCAATGGCTTCAATCCATGTCCATGTCAAAAGGCTGAGGCAATGGGTACAATCCATGTCAAAAAAGACTTAGGGAGTGTGATCAATCCATGTCAATAAAAGGTTCAAGCAATGGGTGAAACCCATGTCAACAAAATACTGAGGCACTGGGTAAAATCCATTTCAATAAAAAGTTCAGGCAGTGGGTACACACCATGTCAATAAAATGCTGAGGCAGTGGGTAGAATCCATGTCAGTAAAAGGCTGAGGCAATGGGCACAATCCATGTCAATAAAATGCTGCAGCAATGGCTTCAATCCAAGTCAAAAGGCTGAGGCAATGGGTACAGTCCATGTCAATAAAAGACTTAAAAAGTGGGTTCAATCCATGTCAATAAAACGCCTAGGCAATGGGTGTAATCCCTTTCACTAAAAGGCTGAGGCACTGTACAATCCATGTCAATAAAACACTGAGGCAATGTGTACAATCCATGTCAATAAAAGGCTAAAATAATGGGTACAATCCATGTCAATAAAACACTGAGGCAATGTGTACAATCCATGTCAATAAAAGGCTGAAATAATGGGTACAATCCATGTCAATAAAACACTGAGGCAATGTGTACAATCCATGTCAATAAAAGGCTGAAATAATGGGTACAATCCATGTCAATGATAGGCAGCAGCAATGGGTTTAACCATGTCAAAAGGCTAAGGCAATGGGTACAGTGCCTTTTCAATAAAAGGCCGAGGCAATGGATACAGCACCCTTTCAATTAAAGGCTGAGGCAATGGATACAGTGCCTTTTCAATAAAAGGCTGAGGCAATGGGTACAGTGCCTTTTCAATAAAAGGCCGAGGCAGTGGATACAGCACCCTTTCAATTAAAGGCTGAGGCAATGGATACAGCACCCTTTCAATAAAAGGCCGAGGCAATGGGTACAATCCATGTCAATAAAAGGCTGAGGAAATGGTTACAATCCATGTCAATGAAAGGCTAAGGCAATGGTTCAATCCATGTCAATAAAAGGCTGAGGCAATGGGTACAGCACCCTTTCAATAAAAGGCTGAGGCAGTGGGTGCAATCCATGTCAATAAAAGGCTGAAATAATGGGTACAATCCAGGTCAATGATAGGCTGTGGCAATGGGTTCAATCCATGTCAAAATGCTGAGGCAATGGATACAGCACCCTTTTAATAAAAGGCTGAGGCTTTGGGTACAATCTCTTTCAATAAAAGTCTGAGGCAACGGTTCAATCCATGTCAACAAAAGGCTGAGGCCATGAGCACAATCCCTTTCAATAAAAGGCTGATGCAGTGGGTGAAATCCATGTCAATAAAAGGCTGAGGCAGTGGGTACAATCCATGTCAATGAAAGGCAATGGTTCAATCCATGTCAATGAAAGGCTAAGGCAACGGTTCAATCCATGTCAATGAAAGGCTAAGGCAATGGTTCAATCCATGTCAATAAAAGGTTGAGGCAATGCGATCCATCAGCTGTCAATATAAGACTGGGTCAATACACTTATCTCAATTATCTATAAAAGCCTGAACAAAATATTTCTCTGCATTTCTAAAAACACACTGCTTCCCAATTGGCAGGAACATGCCCAACCCTTCTCTGAAAGTCATAATGATTCGAGGATGGACATGAAATAACTGGTCTGTTTCACCAATACGGTGTGTGGGGGTGATGTTTGTTGTTTCAATATTATCTCATTTACTTTCCCCGACTGTGAGGGCAATACCTATTACACTTATTTATCTAGGTATTTTAAATTGCACAAACCTAGCTCCAAGAATAGGCAGAGGGGGTTTTAGAGAGAAAATTCCTAGTGCAGCAGAAAACCAGAAACAAAAAATGTGGTACAAAGAATATTATTGTGCGAATGGGGTGGGGGTAAAAAATAATGTAACGCAGATATATATTTAGAGCAGTATTGGACAGTTACCCTTTTTTGCCATACATATGTGCATCGTATACATATTTACAATATGAGGCACAGGGAGATCCAGTGATTTGCCCAGAATCACCCAATTTTAGTTACTCTCTGAAGCTGGGACTAGAATGCTGGTTTTCAAGGTGGAAGGTAATAAATGGAACCACTTGAACAAACGTCACTCCTCTCAGAGGGATGCTTGACTTTACACATCTATACAAAGTATGGGGCTTATTTACAAGCTCCTTGTGCCGCCGGTGCATCACTTTTTCCCATATTAAAAGTGACGCACCGGTGGCGCAAGGAGCTTGTAAATAAGCCCCATTATTCTTCATCGGGGCTATGGGCACCTTTCCTGTTACAATCGAGACATATAACATCACTTCCGGAGACTGAGAGAATACTTACATCAAATTAGCAAACGCAATGAATCTCTTTGCCAGCCATGCATACCAAAACCGTTCTGAAATGTGCATCTCCCTGTGAGCTGTGGACAATCATTTCCCTCAGGGATATACTTTGAGTTAAAACGAACACTACACTACTCACTTCCTTTCGCTCGTCACTGTCCTGCCCATCACTGGCGAAGCAGCCTTCATCGGGACCCTTTTGGAGCCTAAGTGAATCCTGGAGCTGTGTGAATCACTAAGGATTCATTGTGTACCTCTCACTTAACTTCAGCATCATGAAGCGCGGTCCATCCTAAGATCTGTCGAAGGGATGCCATGGGTCTACTCCATGAAGTGATGCCAGGCCAGCTATTTCAACCAGGCACATGCATTTTACCCTTGCACCACCAAATGAGACAGTTTTCTGAAGTTATGTTTTACTTATTGTATGGTTTGTTTCTACTTCCTGTTGTTTGCTTAGGATCAACAGCTGAGTGATGTCATGTTTAAAGATGACATGCGGTGAAATTTCATGTGATGTGAATTCCTCTGATGTGATCAGGGGATCAAAGGGTGGGTGGTGTGACCAGTTCTTACTATAGAAATCATTTACTGCAGGAACCTACACATGAAGGCGTATATTTACTAACACTTTGCATCTGGACCGGACTGGGAACCCAAAGCAGCCCTGGCAATTTTGTCGGACCAGCCCCCTGGGGGTTTGGAGGGTGCAAGTGTGAAGCATTGCTGCTTTTGTTACTGGGGGCCGATATTGCAGCACTGCTGAAAAATCTGCCCCAGTAACAAAACTGGCCCCCACCTTTCCAGCCTCCCAGGGAAATGCCCGATGCCCGCCACGGCTGCTTTGCACCATGTTTGCATTAATTTTGCAACACAAACCGACGCAGAGTTTTGTGGTGAAATTTACTTTCCAACACCAATACGGATTTGCATCGGAAAGTTGGGCAAAGAAACACAGAGTAGCCCTATGCACTACTTTGCGTTAAGGGGAACTTTGATGGGTGGTACGTTGAACTATGGCGCGAGGGTGTTTGCACATGGAAGCCTAAAGTGTGCCATTGTAGGGAGAGAGGAAAACAACACCATATCTTAGTAGACATGGCTCTGTTCTGCAATCTCCCTTTCACAACTTTGACTGCTGCTCTGTGTTGCATGAAAAATGTGTAAATCTGCCCCTGAGTGTACATACATAGCCGCAGACGGGGAAAGTCGCGAGAGGCAGAGCCATAAGTAGGTGTTCCATGAAAGTCAGTCTATGCATTACACTTTAAAGAGTCCAACCCCACAGGAAATGGCAACATGGAATAAAGTGACAGTAAAACTAGTTTGTATTTCCTAATAGGTCACAACTAAGGGGCCGTTTCCGATCTCGGCCGGTAGGGCACCGAATCGGATTCGGCTTTACCGGATCCGATTCGGAGCCCTCTTTCCCGACCGATTCGAACGTGCGTCCGGGCGAGCGAGTACGATGCGAGCGCTCGCGAAATCGCTGACCGACTCGTTCGCGGGACCCAACCGCTCCGACCGACTCGCACGGACACGACTCGCACCGCGCAATGGAGACGTTCCCCGGCCGGGTAAGTACGATGCGAGCCTCGAGCAGTCCGACTGACTCGCGCAGTCCGGCTCCAAAGAGCAGTCGGAGCCGCACTTTGGGGGTCTGTGTCGGACCCCCCTGTATGCGTAGCCGCGCGAGTCGCACACAGGGGGGATCCATGGGTCCCCCTACCTGTGCATGTATGGCGCGAGTCGCTCCGACGCGCACCCGCTGTAGGGGGCGCCTTGTTCGCCTCACACCCATTGAGTCAATGGGAGCCCGCGCACGCGTTGTACGACCGGCTCCCATTGACTTCAATGGGAGTCCGACCGAATCGAGTCCGATTGCATGCAAACGCATCGTACTCGTTCGGTCGGACTGCTAGAGTCCGATTCCGAGTCCGAAATCTCTCCGGGTCCGGCTCGGTGGGGGAGATTTCCGGCCTGAATCGGAATTGGCCCCTTAGACTCTATTTAAAATAGCTGACGGAGCGAAGGAACATGCTGCAGAGATCTATACTGATGTTTCATACATGTAAAATCTCTCAGCTGGCTAAAGCACTTGATGGAGAGAGCTGTGTGTAATCTTTACTCACAGGTTTGAATCTTTAAATCGTTCTCCTGTTGCCTGATCCATGTTTAACATGCAGGTCACAAGTTACAATCAGATAAAATCAATGAGTTGTGAACCTATTGCAAAAATATACATGTAATCTGCAAAGAATTATTTTGGGATCCTCCCAGGTGTTAATAAACTTTTTTGCTATTAAAGGTTTGTAAAATGGGTTAATTTTGGTTACTGATAAATACATACTACTAAGTGTTGAAAATCTTCAGTTTGTTGTGTGTTCACTTTGTATTGTGTGTAAATGAATATTAATGCTGGGACATATATGATATTCCTCCAAAGCACACATTCTTACATACATACAGAGAGCTGGAATCAAAAACAGTTTTAATGTCACTTTGGCTCTTAGAAACTTGTGAAGAGATATCGGAGTGTAACTTTGCTGCTGAATGTGGAGGCAGGGTTGCAACTGTGCTTCTTTTGACCTTTCATCCCTTCCAGACCACTCAACGCACACAAACAACGATGTTGTGGCTCTCTCAGTGGTAAATTTGTAAAAAGAAAAAGGCGCATTGGCCCATAGTTCTTCTTAGCAGTCCCCTGGTAGCGCTGCTGAATGCTGGAGTGGTCGAATACCAAGGCTGTCTAGTCCTGATTCCACCGTATGGCTCTTTCTTTCACCAACCCACACTTCCTATCTCTTTAGCTCTCTCTTACAGGGTCTTTTCCATTCCTGTGTTGTCCCTTTTACACAGTTTTCTTATCTTTTTGTCATTCTAACTACATTTCATTCTCTTACTCAGTCCCACCCCTCAAAAAAAGAGTGCTGGTGCCCACATGATGCACCCACCGGCACAAATTAAGCACTAGATAATCAGCGACGTGAGTGATTTATTGCTGGACTGTGCTTGAAGGGAAATAAGCATTACAACCCCACTCCAGGCTGTCACTGACATTTCTAAGGGGAGGCCAGAGAGAGCCCATGCCGTAGGTCTATCGGTCATGGCCCCCCTTGAGCCCCACCACCACAGCTATTAAATGTGCCAGGAGGAGAGACACAGGAAAAACAAACAAAATGTTTAAATCCGATCTTGTATGTATGTGTACACATCTATAAAGACATTGAAACATAAAAATATATACACATGGAAAGTTTAATTTAAACATTTTAATACTATATATATTATAGTTCTCAAAGGTTGTAAATACTGAAAGAGTGACCCAGCCAAGCCCTGGAAGACAAGCTGGTGTAGTTTCTATGGGCCTGATTCACAAAAGAAGTTAACAACATGGAAAGTACTGCTACAGGAGCACTCTTTTACATACTCTTACATGTCTATGTGCAGTGACACTGAAATGTCTAACTCCCTATTAATAGAAGTGCAAATGCAGCACAGTCCTTGTACTTTGTACTAATTGTATATGAATAGTCCCATGTTATCCTCATTTTAGATGTTTTGAGGTCAGTTCACAAAGGCATGCAAGAGTACTTACAAGAGTACTACATGAGTACTGTTTTAAGTACCCTAAAATGCCTTCAGGAATGGGCCTTTATGAGGTATATGTTGCTGCAATTCACCTGGTTTTGTTTCTTTGCTTTTGTTTAAAAAAACTGGTGAAATAGCAAAAAACACTGCATTAATGCAGACAAGTCCAATAAAGAGGGTTCTGTAAAAACAGACAGACAAGAGAATTACACGGCTACCCCGACAGGCTATGTTCACCTGAAAAACAGTCCATTCTCTTGGTGTTACCATTATGATGGCTGACTTGTTGGATCTGACACCAAAAATATATTAACAGTGGTTGTGGTGTGGTAGCTCGGTTATGTGGCATGAAAGTGGCAGCGGAAGCTTTTCGGTGTAACAGGTCCGTCAAAGTTTGTAAATAAAACATTTGGAATGGGTAAGCAGAGACAATTTGTGGACATAGGGATGCTTAATTATAAACACTGTGGGATACAGAGAAACATTCGGCATTTACTGTGAGTAATGCAATTACACGCCCTCGTCGCCACTGTAGTGCTTTTCAAGTCATCTAGTTGTAAATAAAATAAAAGTCAATATATTTGTAAATGTTTTGCACATAAAATAAAATAAAATATATAAGCGTACGTCCACGTGGAAAAGTAGCATCAATGGTACGTAATAAGACATTCCTGGTATGGTGAGCTTTCTACAAACCACACCCGTGCGGTGCCATGTCCCTACTTCCCCAGAGGAGCCCGCCAACCCATGACTGGTACTCACATGCCAGATGGCGAAGAAGATGAGTGCGGCGCACAGCACCAAGGACAGCATGTAGCAGAAAGCAGCGAAGGTGAAAGCCATGGGGGACGAGGTGCCACTGGGAGGACCCCTCATACAAACACGGCTCCCAAAGAGGCCACCCCTCCGAGGTAGGAGCAGGTGCAGCCGGCACTTCCACAGCTCTCTCTCTCTACCCACCAGTATGAACAAGGCACATTCAAATCCCGGCGGTGAACTGGAAAAAGCGCCTCCTGCCACCCTGGCTCCAGCCAGCAGTGCCTGAAACTTGGAAGGATGCGCCGGAGCTCCCCGCATACCCACAGATCCGCATCCCATTCAACTTTTACATGAGCAGAGAGAGCGGCGCTGGACCAGTGACGGAGCAGGGCGGGCGCCCTCTAGCGTCACAACACAGGCATGCAGCAACCATGTGGCGCTTCACTTATCGTTAGGAATCTAGTATAGCGCTCACAGAAAGCACAAGCGGAAGAAGCGCCTCAAGCGGCACATACCGCCCCTACTGAGTTTTTAAAAATAATATTATAATGTTATATAATATATTTGTGCTTCTGCAAACTATGAGGACGTTTGAATGTAATACAAACAACTAATAGCGCTGCCGGATTAGGAACTGGGGAAGGGTCTGGTCCTGGGGTAGTCATAACATCCTGTGATTCTGCCCAAATCACTTAAGCTCCACGCTCCCTTAAAAAACAGAGTGACCCCTTGTGTAATCGTGCTCATCTAAAGCACCTCAAAGCACCTGGACCGAGTTCGCGCTGTATAAAACTGCAAAAAAATACATAAATAATAGGGAACAGGCACTATCACTATTATAGACAGTTGATAACACCTTCATGAAATATTTCACTTTCTTGTTCTTCTGTGAACACGAAAACCATTTTTGGCTTGGAAGCGCTTCGGAAGTTATGCTACAGTTAAAAAAATATTTTTAATATACTGGTTTTAAAGAAGCTTTGCAGTGCCAGTCGCTGTCATCGTATTACTATGCACTCATTGAAATTCACTATTTTTATGCCAACTGATGGCTCTGCGCCTAGAAGCAATTTAGTTTCGTGGTGTGCGAATTTCAAGTAAAACAAGCATAAAAATACTCATGATCGTCTCGGCATTTATATATTGAAAAACGTCTATGCATTGGAAAGATGAGTCCTCAAGCACCGAAGAGGTAGCGGCAGCTGGTCATAGGGTATCTTACCCGGATGCTGCATGTCGTTACCAGTGGGTGCATGTAAGAAAGCAGTGCTTAATTTGAGCGGTGGTTTCCTTGCTTCTCACTTAATTATCAACACCGGCACTTATGACAATCTGCCACGCGGTGGCGCTATTTCATTTAGAGACGAGCACGTCAAAGTCTTTCCTATAGCTTAGGAGGCATGGGATAGTCAGAATTCTCACATTTGTAGGAGTGTGATTGTTAGTAGTTGTGTTGGTACTGCCATTGGCAGCACTGGCAAAGGCAATGGGTGGTGCAAGCGGCAGTGGCCCCCTGACGAGGGCCCTGGCACTTCTTGTTTTTTACAAATCAAGCACTGGAAAGCACACCGTGCAACCACCTGTCCTGTGACGGCCCCCTGTGTGAGGAAAGTTTGTGCTTTCGTTGGCCCCTTAGATTGTTCCATCCAAAAGCATGGAAGGTTGCAGCTGCGGCCTGTGCAGGTAAGAGCAATGGGGTGGTGGGGCAGGGGATGGGGTGGGGGGGTATTTCGACAGACAATGACGAGGGGAAATTATTGTTTATTTAATTTTCCCTCATGGTCGTCTGTCGAATCCCCCCTAACCCGGACCCACCACTCTTACCTGCACGGGCCGTGGCTGGAAGATTGCCTTGGCAAAGCAGAATGTATTGAAAAGTTAACAAAACCATTTCAATGTACACAGCGACAATTAAAAACGATATTAAGTCATAGAATCATATAAGATCAGCTGTCGCACAAATTGCAAGGAGACAGGTCCCTGACCTTCAGTGCAGAACATAAAAGACAAATTAATCAAGACGGCAGTCTCTGACGTCTAATCACCGATTATCATGTGTCACCATGAAATCTACATAAAAATGATGCTTCAATAGACAACAATAAATTCCTGGTCTCAGTTATCAAAAGAAAAGCCACACAGAGACAGGCACTTGACCTTCGATTCAGAATCTAAGGTAATTAAGGTGGCTGTCTCTGACATATAACAACTAATTACCAAACGCTTTCGCAAAATTTGCATAAAACATTTCAAATGAAATGATCCTGGAGCAACATGTATTAAGCATTTTTGCAGTCGGAAAATGCCGATCGGGCCGTTTCCGACCTCCAAAATAATTTTACATATGTACAAAACACAAATTGCGATTAGGAAATCGGTATTCCTAATGTTAGTACATCTGGCCCCCATATATTATAAATTTTGCTCTGCTACTTGCACTTGATCTTCTGAAAACTGATCATAGGAGGAAAAAAACATCCTTGAAGTGGTGTCAATTGGTGCCAAATGATTACTGGTACCCAAAGTTGATGGAATACTCAAACAATAGGGAAACAATCACCGGGCATTAAGCAGAAGTAAGAAAAAGCTTGTCAAAACAGCTGCCATTTAACTAGTGGATTCTGCTTCTGTTAACGCATATTATTTGCCTTCTTACATGTTGTGAAAGCACTTGCTATCTGTAATCAGAACTATGAAATAGCCCCTAAATAATCCCTGAATTAATTGCTAGGAGCAGAAAATATGAGTAAATACCACCACAACCCCGTGTTGCTACATTTAGGTATCTGCTGTAGAAGATGGTTGTTGTCCAGCTGCAAACATCTGTGGTGGGAAATACTCTTGTAAACTCCCTCCTGATGTGGTTCCAGCCAGAGCATGGCACGGAGCCAGTTATGGTGTCGGTGCTGCATGATCCATACAGACTGGTCTATGGTGGTGGTGTTGGGGCCTTGTTACTTGTAGACCTTTTAGCAGTCTTCGGAACCACTTACCATGCCTTTGTGACCAGCAGACTTGCTGCAGCAGGTGTTTTGGGCTCAGTTTTGGAGTGGCTAATATCATTGCTAGGATACAGATACAAGTTAGTGCTAACAACTCCTTGCTGGTCTCGCCCAAAAGCACTCAACTGTGGTGACCCACAGTGATCAACAATATCTCCTTTTATGTTCATCTTATAGAAGAGTCCCCTTGCAGTCTTCTCCAATCTGCAGGTAGGCAGAAGGCACATCGCTGACTTTTGGGCTGGGAACACCTTCGGTGTCTCAGGGTTATATCATCTTAGCCAAGTCCCTGTCCCTTACCAGATGTTGATGTCAAAAATGTTTTAAACCTCAATCACACGAAGACTGAGCCGCTTCTCACCACAGCAGATACTTCCACTTGGGAGAAGGTAGTGTGGCCCCACTTCATGAGCACCCACCTCTATGCTTGCACGTACCAAGACGATCTACAACTTGGACATTTATTTAGAGACCAATCAATCCCTTTAGATGTAGGTGACTAGAGTGACAATTGTGTGCTTTCTTCAAGCGAAGGTTCATAAGAAAGGGCTAATCTTTATCAACTTGTAGCACCATGTGTCAGTGATCACAAACAAATCCTGCCAAGTCCCCAGAAAGCTGAGGAGAGGCTGATCTCAGGTCGCTCTGGACGACTGAATGTTATTCAGGCTCCGAGAACAGCTCTAGGTAGATCCAGGCCGCCACCAACAAGCCAGTCATTTAGAAGAATAAGGTGAAAGGACCAGTAGTACAGGTTTATGTTTGTCATGACTAATGCTCCATCATATGGTGACTTGGAGCATTTGGCCCTCAAAACTGTATTTTCTCCACCACTCTGGAGAAAGGGACTAATGTGGGCTGTGGTTTGTCTAAGGAATGCCATGCTGCACAGAAACAGTAGTTTTGGAACTAGTAAAACCATTTTGGGACCATCATCAGTGTGAATGCCATTAAGCCGCCCCTCCCCCCCCCACCCTCCACCTTAGAAACAATATTAATATGGGGCAATTGACATGAGGGCATGAGAAGATTGAGAAAATAGAATATTGTGAAAATATTAATGAATTGCGCAATGCAGTGAGGGCGATCCGTGTACAAAAGTAGATGGTCCGCGATAGAGAAGCACTTGATCTTTGAATCCCAGAACACACTTGAGTCACTGGAAGTGAACAGAGGTCTGGATCTACTCTGCAAGTGGCTTCAATGTCAATGCAAATATTGGAATGGAAGGCATCCCTGCCTGGTGTGGCTGGCAATGGGAAAGAGCCCTAAGAGGACACTGTTCATGAAAACTCTTGCCATCGGTCGCTTGTAGAAGAGCTTAACATTTTTCAGGCATTGGGAGCCAGTGTTCATTCTTGACTAAAAAAGATAATCCTGTTCTTAGATTCAGAAGGTGTTTTCAGTGTTGCCATATACCACAGCAAGGGGACCCACTAGCCGGTACACCAAGGCGGGACACTGTGGAGGCATATGATGTTATGGCAGATTGAGTGCCTAGATTTAAAGCCATCTTGAATTACAAAATACCAGAGTATATAGGGTGTGACTAAGAACAAAGAACATGCATAGCTCACACCCCCGATGGTATCCTAAACTATTTAGGCATTAAGCACCAGAAGTGCAATGCTTTAGGGAAAGCAAAATCACAATTGATCTGTTAAATTTACAGATCTAACTGTTTCACATTTATTATTTTCTCCACAAAAACAAAATAGGAACCATACAAAATGTGTTAATAAACATGACTGCAATTGTTCCTAAATAAATTCAAATGTATAAAAGATGCAAAGGAAAAGAATCCCAAAGTAAATAGTCCTGCTTGTTCAGTAATGATAAAGTTTCCTTCTCCTTCTCACCTTCTCACACACCTATACAGCCACTAAGGCACCCACTCAGAGACTCAGAGAACCACTCACACATCCACTTACACACTCATAAAGCCACTCACACAACCACTCACACACCCACGTACAAACCCATACTGCCACTCACACACCCACTCAGACCACACAGCTACTCACAGACCCACACAGCCAGTCACACATGCACTGACACGTCCACCACACACTCACTAACTTACTTACACACCCACACAACCACTCACACACCCAGGTTACAGGGACATTATAGTTAAGAAATAGTATTAAAAAAACATAGCAATTCCCTGGAAAAAACATAGAAATTCACTAAAAACCAAAGGTTAAAGGGACGTTATAGTTAGGTTCAGATTTACGCCCAAAAACCATAGAAATTCAGCAGTTATAGTTAGCTATTTCAAGTAGCTATAACTCATGCCCTAAGGTAACTATAACTCACACCCTCGCCATGCATTGCTCATTAGCCCACACATTACATCACTCATGACATCTTCTATGATATCATTGATAATAACACTGCAACATTTGCAGTGAAATTATTGATGAGAAAACTGTGCATGGCGGCATGAGTTATAATTGCCTTAGGGCATGAGTTATAGTTACTTGAGATAACTATAACTATAACTGCTGAATTGCTATAGTTATGTGTGTTTGAAATCTGAACTCCACTATAACGTCATAGTAACCTTTGGTTTTTAGTGAATATATATATATGAAAGGAAAAAGGGTGCCCCTAGGTGGGACGCACTCACAGAGGTTCCGTAAAGATCAGGGAAGGTCCATCACTGAGCCCCACCTCAGCTCTCCTGACGCGTTTCGGGCCAACGCCCTTTCTCAAAGGTGAGCTCGAAATGATCACAAGGGGGCCTCCAGTATTCTTCCCGCTTTTATTTAAAAAGTTCAATTACTCTCAGGTGAGTTTCCAACAGCATTCTGGGACTGGAAGTCCAACTCATTCCCAAGTGGGCTGCGTTCTTTCAAGGCACATCCAGTTCATCATGGGAACAGTGCCAGCCACTCTCCCCAGTGCAACAATCACCCTCTGCTCCAGAGTCTGCGGCCACCAAAGACCGCAGCGGACCCGCGCTGCTGACGCAGTGGTGACATCCCGCGACCGGGCTGGCCGCAATATTTGAAAGGAAAAAGGGTGCCCTAGGTGGGACGCACTCACAGAGGTTCCGTAAAGATCAGGGAAGGTCCAGCACTGAGCCCCACCTCAGCTCTCCTGACGCGTTTCGGGCCAACGCCCTTTCTCAAAGGTGAGCTCGAAATGAACACAAGGGGGCCTCCAGTATTCTTCCCGGTTTTATTTTAAAAAGGTCAATTACTCTCAGGTGAGTTTCCAACAGCATTCTGGGACTGGAAGTCCAACTCATTCCCAAGTGGGCTGCGTTCTTTCAAGGCACATCCAGTTCATCATGGGCACAGTGCCAGCCACCCTCCCCAGTGCAACAATCACCCTCTGCTCCGGAGTCTGCGGCCACCAAAGACCGCAGTGGACCCGCGCTGCTGACGCGGTGGTGACATCCCGCGACTGGGCTGGCCGCAATATTTGAAAGGAAAAAGGGTGCCCCTAGGTGGGACGCACTCACAGAGGTTCCGTAAAGATCAGTGCCCATGATGAACTGGATGTGCCTTGAAAGAACGCAGCCCACTTGGGAATGAGTTGGACTTCCAGTCCCAGAATGCTGTTGGAAACTCACCTGAGAGTAATTGAACTTTTTAAATAAAAGCGGGAAGAATACTGGAGGCCCCCTACTGTTCATTTAGAGCTCACCTTTGAGAAAGGGCTTTGGCCCGAAACGCGTCAGGAGAGCTGAGGTGGGGCTCAGTGCTGGACCTTCCCTGATCTTTACGGAACCTCTGTGAGTGCGTCCCACCTAGGGGCACCCTTTTTCCTTTCAACTATTGCGGCCAGCCCAGTCGCGGGATGTCACCACCGCGTCAGCAGCGCGGGTCCGCTGCGGTCTTTGGTGGCCGCAGACTCCGGAGCAGAGGGTGATTGTTGCACTGGGGAGGGTGGCTGGCACTGTGCCCATGATGAACTGGATATGCCTTGAAAGAACGCAGCCCACTTGGGAATGAGTTGGACTTCCAGTCCCAGAATGCTGTTGGAAACTCACCTGAGAGTAATTGAACTTTTTAATTAAAAGCGGGAAGAATACTGGAGGCCCCCTTGTGTTCATTTCGAGCTCACCTTTGAGAAAGGGCGTTGGCCCGAAACGCGTCAGGAGAGCTGAGGTGGGGCTCAGTGCTGGACCTTCCCTGATCTTTATGGAACCTCTGTGAGTGCGTCCCACCTAGGGGCACCCTTTTTCCTTTCAAATATTGCGGCCAGCCCGGTCGCGGGATGTCACCACCGCGTCAGCAGCGCGGGTCCGCTGCGGTCTTTGGTGGCCGCAGACTCCAGAGCAGAGGGTGATTGTTGCACTGGGGAGGGTGGCTGGCACTGTGCCCATGATGAACTGGATGTGCCTTGAAAGAACGCAGCCCACTTGGGAATGAGTTGTACTTCCAGTCCCAGAATGCTGTTGGAAACTCACCTGAGAGTAATTGAACTTTTTAAATAAAAGCGGGAAGAATACTGGAGGCCCCCTTGTGTTCATTTTGAGCTCACCTTTGAGAAAGGGCGTTGGCCCGAAACGCGTCAGGAGAGCTGAGGTGTGTGAGAAGTTGGCCTGGCATATGCTGTCCACTAATTATAGTGGGCACCTTGCACCAGTCCAAACAACCCCTTATTGGAGATAGGTTAAAGACAACCTTTATTGAAAGCTATCCTAGTGGTAGCTATGGAGAGCAGCCTTCAGGCTAAGTCTTGAAGGAATGTAAAGCAGCTTGTTTTACCAGTCTATAATCTCTTGAGTGACCAAATGAAAGAGCACCACACCAGGTATATATTCAAAATATATGTATTTATTGCTAAACACACCCCTCTAGTCTCTTTATGAGGCTAGAGTTCGAAGTACATAAGTTATAAGTTATTTAAACACAGTAATAGCACAAATACACGTTTGGGCCCTAGGGGCGTACTCAAACCATATACCAATAAAGTGGTATAAGAACCACGACTGAGCTAGACACTAGGCCTAGAGCCTCTATAAGTGCTTGGACCACAAGGAACCACCCAAGGTAGTGACACAGGGGACCCACGGGAGACGCGTGCAGTGTAGTAACACAGCCGCGATTCGCCGTTAACTTCTATGGAGAAAGTCGCGGTTTGGAAATTAAAGAAAAGAGACACTTAAAGAAGGACTTGGAGGAAACCCTTTGAGAACTAGGTCGTTCTAGAGTCTCTACCCACGGGAGCACCGGAGTACTCTTGTTACCTCACCCAGGGAAGCCGGGTGCATAGGTGCCTTTCGGGGTCGGGTTTCGTCGTCGATTTGAATGGCGATCGGCTGCAAAGTGCTGCTGGCGACCAAGTGAAAAGTGTCCGGGTGGATCCAAAGGTGGATAGGAGATCTGAAGAACCTGAAAGCAGAGGGGACAGAGTCTGGGTCACTAGCCAGTGACCAGGAAGGCGATGAGCAGATGCCCACCGATGTCGAGTGCTTCAGGTAGGTTGACGGTCGTCTTGACTCTTCAGCCAAGAGGTCCAGGAGGCGTTGTCGGCGAGCAGGAGCAGGATTCGGGTTGGTACATGATGTCTGTCGAGTGCTGAGGTGTCGGCGACCGGATTGGACCCAACAAGCCTTGGCAACGGCAAGTCTCGATGAAGGTGAAGATTGACGATGATGCAGACCAGCAAGGTCTGAGGAACTCACCCAGCAAGGGTAAGTGAGGGCAAGCCTGGGGCAACCAGGGAGCCCAAGAAGAAAAGGATTGGCCTTCGTGAAGGGCTACTAGCCAACGGGCTAGCAACCGCGAAGGAGCCTCGAGACGGTGCACGTGGAACTGGCTCACAGGACACTCGTGGAGTGGAGGCCAGTGATCTTCGGTGCAGTTAGTGCTGGAGGCTAGGGCTACTTGGAGCCCAAAGCACGACTTCGTGGAAGACCCAGAAGAGGATGCACTTGCAAATGCATGCGGTGTCCAGGGGTCACGGTTCCACGTTACCCACAACAGCTACGGGCCTCAGCTTTGCTGGGGACTCAGGGCAGCCTCGGGGAAGTCTGGAAATCCACCTCTGGTGATGCAAAGACTTCGGCGTCCGACGGGAGCTTAGGCGATGCAGACCAGACAATTGCTTCTTTGGTGCCTGCCAAGCAGGGGAGTCACTCCTTGACCCCAAGGGAGATTCTTCTGTCCTCTAATCTTGTAGTAGAGCGTCGAAGGTCCAGGATTCTGTGTCAGAGTTTCGTCCAGGGATAATCTAAAGTCCTAAGGACTGGGTTCCTATACTTATACTAAGTTTAGGGGTTGGACTTACTCTGTGGTCCCACCTATGGGTGGGTCAGGGCAGAGGGGTGGCTACACCCTTTCCTTTGTCCAGTTCACGCCAAAGCAGGGGCTGCAAGCCCCTGATCCGGTTTGAACTGGGGTATGCACAGGGACACCAAATGTGCCCCCAGTGCAGGACTTCAAAGCACCCGAGAGTGCTCCCGCCCAGCCCCAATACACACTATCCTGTCTGGGGAGGTGGTCACACCTCCCTGGGACAGGAAACCTATTGTCCAGGCCTCCCCTGCCGGAGTTTCGGTCAGCATCAGGAGGCCAGACTTGTGTCTGTGGCAGCAGCATCCATTTTGTGATGCCAGGGCTTTAGAAAGAAGTTACCGGGCAAGCCAGGGTTAACATGTCTCTCCCTCTAGAAGGGTGGAATGCTACCCCCACCGCCATAATTGGCGGGAGGGTAGTATTCCAAGATGCTTGACACCAAACACGACATGTTTCGGTGCAGCTATCCCAAAGTTAGCATTTAACGCGAGGTTATAATGCGCTTAAGAGTATATGGTCAGGCTGCACTACAAACAGCATCAGAGAAGGGTCTCCGAACGCTGCAGAGGGGCCCTGCTCATGCAGGGGCACCCTCTCACATAGGAACCACGCACTCTGCCTTCAGGATTGATAAGGCCTGCCATAGGAGTGACTTATAGGTTTATATGTGTGTATGTATATAGTGATATAGGTAGCCTATATCACAGTAAGGGGTGCATGCACCACCTTACCCAGGCTGCAGTAGCAGACCTGTGGTGTCAGTTTGGATGGCCTTCCAGGGGTGGCACAATACATGCTGCAGCCCCTGGTAGGCCTCTGAGGTACCTATGCCCTGGGTACATAGTATACCATATACTAGGGACTTATAAGGGCACTCCAGATTCCAATCAGAGATGTGCCTAAGGCACATGGAAACCATTTTAGAGAGGAAGCAGCTAGGCTGGGGTTCTGATTAGCAGGGCCCCAGCCAGACTAAGGTCGAAAAACAGTGAAGCATCAGCAAAAAGTGGGGGTACCCATGTGAAGCAGATCCTACTCTCCTACAAGGTGGGGCTCAGTGCTGGACCTTCCCTGATCTTTACGGAACCTCTGTGAGTGCGTCCCACCAAGGGGCACCCTTTTTCCTTTCAAATATTGCGGCCAGCCCGGTCGCGGGATGTCACCACCGCGTCAGCAGCGCAGGTCCGCTGCGGTCTTTGGTGGCCGCAGACTCCGGAGCAGAGGGTGATTGTTGCACTGGGGAGGGTGGCTGGCACTGTGCCCATGATGAACTGGATGTGCCTTGAAAGAACGCAGCCCACTTGGGAATGAGTTGGACTTTCAGTCCCAGAATGCTGTTGGAAACTCACCTGAGATTAATTGAACTTTTTAAATAAAAGCGGGAAGAATACTGGAGGCCCCCTTGTGTTCATTTCGAGCTCACCTTTGAGAAAGGGCGTTGGCCCGAAACGCGTCAGGAGAGCTGAGGTGGGGCTCAGTGCTGGACCTTCCCTGATCTTTACGGAACCTCTGTGAGTGCGTCCCACCTAGGGGCACCCTTTTTCCTTTCAAATATTGCGGCCAGCCCGGTCACGGGATGTCACCACCGCGTCAGCAGCGCGGGTCCGCTGCGGTCTTTGGTGGCCGCAGACTCCGGAGCAGAGGGTGATTGTTGCACTGGGGAGGGTGGCTGGCACTGTGCCCATGATGAACTGGATGTGCCTTGAAAGAACGCAGCCCACTTGGGAATGAGTTGGACTTCCAGTCCCAGAATGCTGTTGGAAACTCACCTGAGAGTAATTGAACTTCTTAAATAAAAGCGGGAAGAATACTGGAGGCCCCCTTGTTTTCATTTCGAGCTCACCTTTGAGAAAGGGCGTTGGCCCGAAACGCGTCAGGAGAGCTGAGGTGGGGCTCAGTTCTGGACGTTCCCTGATCTTTACGGAACCTCTGTGAGTGCGTCCCACATAGGGGCACCCTTTTTCCTTTCAAATATTGCGGCCAGCCCGGTCGCGGGATGTCACCACCGCGTCAGCAGCGCGGGTCCGCTGCGGTCTTTGGTGGCCGCAGACTCCGGAGCAGAGGGTGATTGTTGCACTGGTGAGGGTGGCTGGCACTGTGCCCATGATGAACTGGATGTGCCTTGAAAGAACGCAGCCCACTTGGGAATGAGTTGTACTTCCAGTCCAAGAATGCTGTTGGAAACTCACCTGAGAGTAATTGAACTTTTAAATAAAAGCGGGAAGAATACTGGAGGCCCCCTTGTGTTCATTTCGAGCTCACCTTTGAGAAAGGGCATTGGCCCGAAACGCGTCTGGAGAGCTGAGGTGGGGCTCAGTGGTGGACCTTCCCTGATCTTTACGGAACCTCTGTGAGTGCGTCCCACCTAGGGGCACCCTTTTTCCTTTCAAATATTGCGGCCAGCCCGGTCGCGGGATGTCACCACCGCGTCAGCAGCGCGGGTCCGCTGCGGTCTTTGGTGGCCGCAGACTCCGGAGCAGAGGGTGATTGTTGCACTGGGGAGGGTGGCTGGCACTGTGCCCATGATGAACTGGATGTGCCTTGAAAGAACGCAGCCCACTTTGGAATGAGTTGGACTTCCAGTCCCAGAATGCTGTTGGAAACTCACCTGAGAGTAATTGAACTTTTTAAATAAAAGCGGGAAGAATACTGGAGGCCCCCTTGTGTTCATTTCGAGCTCACCTTTGAGAAAGGGTGTTGGCCCGAAACGCGTCAGGAGAGCTGAGGTGGGGCTCAGTGCTGGACCTTCCCTGATCTTTACGGAACCTCTGTGAGTGCGTCCCACCTAGGGGCACCCTTTTTCCTTTCAAATATTGCGGCCGAGCCCTGGCGGGATGTCACCACCGCGTCAGCAGCGCGGGTCCGCTGCGGTCTTTGGTGGCCGCAGACTCCGGAGCAGAGGGTGATTGTTGCACTGGGGAGGGTGGCTGGCACTGTGCCCATGATGAACTGGATGTGCCTTGAAAGAAAGCAGCCCACTTGGGAATGAGTTGGACTTCCAGTCCCAGAATGCTGTTGGAAACTCACCTGAGAGTAATTGAACTTTTTAAATAAAAGCGGGAAGAATACTGGAGGCCCCCTTGTGTTCATTTCGAGCTCACCTTTGAGAAAGGGCGTTGGCCCGAAACGCGTCAGGAGAGCTGAGGTGGGGCTCAGTGCTGGACCTTCCCTGATCTTTACGGAACCTCTGTGAGTGCGTCCCACCTAGGGGCACGCTTTTTCCTTTCAAATATTGCAGCCAGCCCGGTCGCGGGATTTCACCACCGTGTCAGCAGCGCGGGTCCGCTGCGGTCTTTGGTGGCCGCAGACTCCGGTGCAGAGGGTGATTGTTGCACTGGGGAGGGTGGCTGGCACTGTGCCCATGATGAACTGGATGTGCCTTGAAAGAACGCAGCCCACTTGGGAATGAGTTGGACTTCCAGTCCCAGAATCCTGTTGGAAACTCACCTGAGAGTAATTGAACTTTTTAAATAAAAGCGGGAAGAATACTGGAGGCCCCCTTGTGTTCATTTCAAGCTCACCTTTGAGAAAGGGCGTTGGCCCGAAACGCGTCAGGATAGCTGAGGTGGGGCTCAGTGCTGGACCTTCCCTGATCTTTACGGAACCTCTGTGAGTGTGTCCCACCTAGGGGCACCCTTTTTCCTTTCAAATATTGCGTCCAGCCCGGTCGCGGGATGTCACCACCGCGTCAGCAGCGCGGGTCCGCTGTGGTCTTTGGTGGCCGCAGACTCCGGAGCAGAGGGTGATTGTTGCACTGGGGAGGGTGGCTGGCACTGTGCCAATGATGAACTGGATGTGCCTTGAAAGAACGCAGCCCACTTGGGAATGAGTTGGACTTCCAGTCCCAGAATGCTGTTGGAAACTCACCTGAGAGTAATTGAACTTTTTAAATAAAAGCGGGAAGAATACTGGAGGCCCCCTTGTTTTCATTTCGAGCTCGCCTTTGAGAAAGGGCGTTGGCCCGAAACGCGTCAGGAGAGCTGAGGTGGGTCTCAGTTCTGGACCTTCCCTGATCTTTACGGAACCTCTGTGAGTGCGTCCCACCTAGGGGCACCCTTTTTCCTTTCAAATATTGCGGCCAGCCCGGTCGCGGGATGTCACCACCGCGTCAGCAGCGCGGGTCCGCTGTGGTCTTTGGTGGCCGCAGACTCCGGAGCAGAGGGTGATTGTTGCACTGGTGAGGGTGGCTGGCACTGTGCCCATGATGAACTGGATGTGCCTTGAAAGAACGCAGCCCACTTGGGAATGAGTTGTACTTCCAGTCCAAGAATGCTGTTGGAAACTCACCTGAGAGTAATTGAACTTTTTAAATAAAAGCGGGAAGAATACTGGAGGCCCCCTTGTGTTCATTTCGAGCTCACCTTTGAGAAAGGGCGTTGGCCCGAAACGCGTCTGGAGAGCTGAGGTGGGGCTCAGTGCTGGACCTTCCCTGATCTTTACGGAACCTCTGTGAGTGCGTCCCACCTAGGGGCACCCTTTTTCCTTTCAAATCTTGCGGCCAGCTCGGTCGCGGGATGTCACCACCGCGTCAGCAGCGCGGGTCCGCTGCGGTCTTTGGTGGCCGCAGACTCCGGAGCAGAGGGTGATTGTTGCACTGGGGAGGGTGGCTGGCACTGTGCCCATGATGAACTGGATGTGCCTTGAAAGAACGCAGCCCACTTGGGAATTAGTTGGACTTCCAGTCCCAGAATGCTGTTGGAAACTCACCTGAGAGTAATTGAACTTTTTAAATAAAAGCGGGAAGAATACTGGAGGCCCCCTTGTGTTCATTTCGAGCTCACCTTTGAGAAAGGGTGTTGGCCCGAAACGCGTCAGGAGAGCTGAGGTGGGGCTCAGTGCTGGACCTTCCCTGATCTTTACGGAACCTCTGTGAGTGCGTCCCACCTAGGGGCACCCTTTTTCCTTTCAAATATTGCGGCCAGCCCAGTCGCAGGATGTCACCACCGCGTCAGCAGCGCGGGTCCGCCGCGGGCTTTGGTGGCCGCAGACTCCGGAGCAGAGGGTGATTGTTGCACTGGGGAGGGTGGCTGGCACTGTGCCCATGATGAACTGGATGTGCCTTGAAAGAACGCAGCCCACTTGGGAATGAGTTGGACTTCCAGTCCCAGAATGCTGTTGGAAACTCACCTGAGAGTAATTGAACTTTTTAAATAAAAGCGGGAAGAATACTGGAGGCCCCCTTGTGTTCATTTCAAGCTCACCTTTGAGAAAGGGCGTTGGCCCGAAACGCGTCAGGAGAGCTGAGGTGGGGCACAGTGCTGGACCTTCCCTGATCTTTACGGAACCTCTGTGAGTGCGTCCCACCTAGGGGCACCCTTTTTCCTTTCAAATATTGCGGCCAGCCTGGTCGCGGGATGTCACCACCGCGTCAGCAGCGCAGGTCCGCTGCAATATTTGGCGGCCGCAGACTCCGGAGCAGAGGGTGATTGTTGCACTGGGGAGTGTGGCTGGCACTGTGCCCATGATGAACTGGATGTGCCTTGAAAGAACGCAGCCCACTTGGGAATGAGTTGGACTTCCAGTCCCAGAATGCTGTTCGAAACTCACCTGAGAGTAATTGAACTTTTTAAATAAAAGCGGGAAGAATACTGGAGGCCCCCTTGTGTTCATTTCGAGCTCACCTTTGAGAAAGGGCGTTGGCCCGAAACGCGTCAGGAGAGCTGAGGTGGGGCTCAGTGCTGGACCTTCCCTGATCTTTCCGGAACCT
The DNA here is from genome assembly GCA_963921515.1 of Calotriton arnoldi. NCBI lineage: Eukaryota > Metazoa > Chordata > Amphibia > Caudata > Salamandridae > Calotriton > Calotriton arnoldi. Next base: position 371,612 of record CAWUFW010014872.1, read on the forward strand.
CTGTGAGTGCGTCCCACCTAGGGGCACCCTTTTTCCTTTCAAATATTGCGGCCAGCCCGGTCGCGGGATGTCACCACTGCGTCAGCAGCGCGGGTCCGCTGCGGTCTTAGGTGGCCGCAGACTCCGGAGCAGAGGGTGATTGTTGCACTGGGGAGGGTGGCTGGCACTGTGCCCATGATGAACTGGATGTGCCTTGAAAGAACGCAGCTCACTTGGGAATGAGTTGGACTTCCAGTCCCAGAATGCTGTTGGATACTCACCTGAGAGAAATTGAACTTTTTAAATAAAAGCGGGAAGAATACTGGAGGTCCCCTTGTGTTCATTTCGAGCTCACCTTTGAGAAAGGGCGTTGGCCCGAAACGTCTCAGGAGAGCTGAGGTGGGGCTCAGTGCTGGACCTTCCCTGATCTTTATGGAACCTCTGTGAGTGCGTCCCACCTAGGGGCACCCTTTTTCCTTTCAAATATTGCGGCCAGCCCGGTCGCGGGATGTCACCACTGCGTCAGCAGCGCGGGTCCGCTGCGGTCTTTGGTGGCCGCAGACTCCGGAGCAGAGGGTAATTGTTGCACTGGGGAGGTTGGCTGGCACTGTGCCCATGATGAACTGGATGTGCCTTGAAAGAACGCAGCCCACTTGGGAATGAGTTGGACTTCCAGTCCCAGAATGCTGTTGGAAACTCACCTGAGAGTAATTGAACTTTTTAAATAAAAGTTGGAAGAATACTGGAGGCCCCCTTGTGTTCATTTCGAGCTCACCTTTGAGAAAGGGCGTTGGCCCGAAACGCGTCAGGAGAGCTGAGGTGGGGCTCAGTGCTGGACCTTCCCTGATCTTTACGGAACCTCTGTGAGTGCGTCCCACCTAGGGGCACCCTTTTTCCTTTCAAATATTGCAGCCAGCCCGGTCGCGGGATGTCACCACCGCGTCAGCAGCGCGAATCCGCTGCGGTCTTTGGTGGCCGCAGACTCCGGAGCAGAGGGTGATTGTTGCACTGGGGAGGGTGGCTGGCACTGTGCCCATGTTGAACTGGATGTGCCTTGAAAGAACGCAGCCCACTTGGGAATGAGTTGGACTTCCAGTCCCAGAATGCTGTTGGAAACTCACCTGAGAGTAATTGAACTTTTTAAATAAAAGCGGGAAGAATACTGGAGGCCCCCTTGTGTTCATTTTGAGCTCACCTTTGGTGGTTGGCCCGAAACGCGTCAGGAGAGCTGAGGTGGGGCTCAGTGCTGGACCTTCCCTGATCTTTACGGAACCTCTGTGAGTGCGTCCCACCTAGGGGCACCCTTTTTCCTTTCAAATATTGCGGCCAGCCCGGTCACGGGATGTCACAACCATGTCATCAGCGCGGGTCCGCTGCGGTCTTTGGTGGCCGCAGACTCCGGAGCAGAGGGTGATTGTTGCACGGGGGAAGGTGGCTGGCACTGTGCTCATGATGAACTGGATGTGCCTTGAAAGAACGCAGCCCACTTGGGAATGAGTTGGACTTCCAGTCCCAGAATGCTGTTCGAAACTCACCTGAGAGTAATTGAACTTTTTAAATAAAAGCGGGAAGAATACTGGAGGCCCCCTTGTGTTCATTTCGAGCTCACCTTTGAGAAAGGGCGTTGGCCCGAAACGCGTCAGGAGAGCTGAGGTGGGGCTCAGTGCTGGACCTTCCCTGATCTTTACGGAACCTCTGTGAGTGCGTCCCACCTAGGGGCACCCTTTTTCCTTTCATATATATATATATACATATTCCCTTACGGGCCCGTAACCCCTAAACCCTTAAACTCACCCACCCCTAAAGCCTAAAAATACCCTAACCACCAATACCCTTACCCTTCTCTAAACCCTCAAAACACCCTTTCCACCCACTTCCTTTACTCACTCCTAAACCTTAAAAACACCCTTACAACCTAATACCCCTACCCACGCCTAAACACTAAAAACAGCCTTACAACCCAATACCCTTACCCACCCGTAAACCCTAAAAACACCCTTACCACCCAATACCCCTACCCACCCCTAAGCCCTGAAAACACCTCTACCACCCAATACCCTGACTCACCCCTAAATCTTAAAACACCTTTACCACCCAAAACCTTGCCCACCCCAAACCCTAAAAATACCCCCACACCTCAATAACCTTACCCACCCCTAAGCCCTAGAAACACTCTTACAACTTGTTAGAAATGGGGTCTCTAGTTGGCAGTGGCTTGCACCCTGTCCAAGTAGGGACCCTCACTCTAGTCAGGGTAAGGGAGTCACACAGCTAAGATAACCCTTGCTCACCCCCTTTGTAGCTTGGCAAAAGCAGTCAGGCTTATCTCAGAGGCAATGTGTAAAGCATTTGTACATACACACACAGTAACACAGTGAAAACACTACAAAATGAGTGCACACCTACTTAGAAAAATAGCCAATATTTATCTGAATAAAACAAGACCGAAATGACAAAAATCCAACATACACAAGTAGGGATATCACTTTTCAAAGGTGAAGTAAGTTTAGTCAATGGTAATCTATGGATGCGTCACTTTTAGCACAAAATACCTTGGATGCATCAAAATTCAAAGATGAAACCGTCGCAGGGGAGGTGAGGCACCAGAAAAGCAAAGCGAAGTTCCTTACTCCCAGGGAGGTGATGCGTCAGTTCCTTACTGACAGGGGAGGTGATGAGTCGGTTCCTTACTGCTGCGCAGGGGAGGTGATGCGTCGGTTTATTACTGTCAGGGTAGGTTATGCGTCGGTTCCTTAATGGAAGGGGAGGTGATGCATCGATCTCCAGACACGCGGCCTTGGTTCCTTACTGCTGGGCAACGTCGATACAGAAATAGCCTCGGGATGATGCATCAAAAATACAGATGCGCTGCACCGATTCCACAGCAATTAAGCAGGCGCTGCGTTGAAGTTGGAGCGGTGCTTCACGGACTTCAGTGATGTGGTGCTTGAAACACACACTGCCGCGTTCTTCTGACTTGCTGCGTTGGAAAGCTGGGGCCTGCATTGAAGTTTGTAATGCTGCGTCGATAAAAACGGACGCTGGGGGTCGATGTGTGGATTATCTCCTTCAGTTCACCAGATTCCACTTCCAAGGGCCCAGGGACTGGATTTGGCACCACTTGGCAAGTCAGGACTCTCAGCGGAAGAACCCAGGCACTAGTAGGTGAAATCTTTGATGCCCTGAGACTTCTTAACAGGAGGCAAGCACACACAAACTCTTGGAGAACCTTGGAAGTGGGATACAGAAAGCAAAGTCCAGCCTCCTCACTCCCAGGACAGAATCATCAAGCAGCAGGCCAGCAGAACAAAGCAACAGGCAGAGTGTCAGTGCCTCTTACAGCATCCAGCTCTTTTTCCTGGCAGAATGTCAGAAGTGTACTGCTTTTGGGGTGTCAGAGGTCCAATATTTATACCCCTTTCTGCTTTTGAAGTAGGCAAACTTCAAAGGAAATTCTTTGTAGAACACAAGACCCTGCCTTTCCCTGACCTGGCTCCGACACACTACAGGGGGATGGAGACAGCTTTGTGTGAGGATAGGCACAGCCCTATTCAGGTGCCAGTGACAACTCCTCTCACCACTCTAGCTCAGGAAGGCCCATCAGCCTGGTGATAGGCCATCAGGATATGCAAGGCACACCTCAGCTCCCTTTGTGTGACTGTCTAGAGTGAATGCACAAGAGCCCAACTGTTAGCCAACCTAGACATGTATTCTACAGACAGGCAGACGCACAGAATGGTTAAGCAAGAAAATGCCCACTTTCTAAAAGTGGCATTTTCAAACACGCAATTTAAAAACCAACTTCACCAAAAGATGTATCTTTAAATTGTGAGTTCAGAGACCCCAAACTACAAATCTTTATCTGATCCCAATGGGAAATCACACTTAAATGATATTTCAAGGCAATCCACATGTTACCCTATGGGAGAGATAGTCCTTGCATTAGTGAAAAATGAAATTAGCAGTATTTCATTATTAGAACATGTACAACACACCAGTACACGCCCTACATTTTAAATACACTGCACCCTGCCCATGGGGTGCCTTAAGCCTACCTTAGGGGTGCCTTACATGTAATAAAAGGGAAGGTTTTGGCCTGGCAAGTGGGTGCAATTACCAGGTCTAAATGGCAGTTTGAAACTGCACTCACAGACACTGCAGTGGCAAGTCTGAGACATGTTTGCAGGGCAACACATGTGGGTGGCACAATCAGTGCTGCAGGCTCACTAGTTGCATTTGATGTACATGCCCTGGGCACCTCTTGTGCAGTTTACTAGGGACTTACTAGTAAATCAAATATTGCAATCATGGATAAACCAATCACCAATACAATTTAGACAGAGAGCATATGCACTTTACCACTGGTTAGCAGTGTCAAAGTGCCCAGAGTCCTAAAACCAACAAGAACAGGTCCGAAAAAATAGGAAGAAGGCGAGAAGTTTGGGGATAACCCTACAAAAAGGGCCAGGTCTAACACCACCCAATACCCTTACTCACCCCTAAACCCTAAAAATACCCTTACAACACAATACCCTTAACGACCCTTAACCCTAAAAACACCCTTACCACCCAATACTCTTACCCACCCCTAAACCCTAAAAATACCCTTACTATCCAATACCATTATCCACCGCTAAACCCTAAAACTACCCTTACAACCCAATACCCTTATCCACAGCTAAACCCTAAAACTAACCTTACAACCCAATACCCTTACCCACCCCAAAAAACGAAAATCACCCTTACCACCCTATACCCTTACCCACTCCTAAACCCTACAAACACCCGTATCACCCAATACCCTTACCCACCCCTAAACCCTTAATATATACACTTATACACATATTACCTACTGGCGGTTGCCAGTAGGTAGTTGTAGTTATGACCTTGTTTCTATAGGAAAAGCGCTTTCTTTTGCCAATATCTTTGGCGTTGTTTGACGAATCTTCACGAAACTAATACCCCACTCACTTCAGCTGCTGTGTTGAAAGTTTCGGGGTGATTCTTAAAGCGGTGGCCGAGAAAAAGGGGGGATCCCAAAACGCTTTTTCCTCATGTTAATTTTCATGGGAAACTTTAGACACAGCTACAGCCCGAACTGCTGAACGTAATTACACCAAATTTGTCAAAAAGGTAGCTTTTAGTTCAGAAAGCACTCTTTTTGTTAAATTGTGTAAATCCATTCAGTAGTTCCTGAGCAATTGAAAGATTTCTCAGATATACAACTGTGGCCGCGGTGGATCTGCGAACCCTCCCGATCTCGTGCCCGCAATCTGATTGGCTGCCAACACTTCAAACCAGAAAGTGTTGGCAGCCATCTTGTGACTCTGTTGAACCTAGTCACAAGAAAAAACGTGAAAAAACAAGAAAAGGGGGCATGGTAGAAACACCCTGACCCACAGGGACCCCCAGGGTCCAAAAAAGCATTAAAAAAAAAAAATCGTCGGGAATCGCGGTGGATCCGCGAATCCCACCAATTTTTTTTTAAAAACAAAGCGCAGTCTCCCGAGCTTCGTTTAGTTAGGCCCCCAGGTGGGCCAGGTCCTGGGGGCAATTGAATTAATAATGCGGGGGCTGCGTGGGACCCCGCAGCCCCGGGGACCACCACCTCCCCGAGGCTATATACATATTTGAATGCATGGGGGGGCTCTAGCCCCCCCATGCAGCCCCAGGGACCACCACCTCCCCAGGGCTAATACATTAAAATGCGGGGGCCACACGCCCCCCCACGCAGCCCCAGGGACTGCCACCTCCCCGGGGCTAATGTATTGTAATGCCGGGTGCCACGTGCCCACCGCAGCCCTGGGGACAGCCACCTCCCTGGAGCACAAATTAAGTAAAGGCAGGGGTCCATTGTGGACCCCCAACCCCGGGGACCACCACCTCACCAAGGCTACAGAGTAGATGGGAGGGGGGCCGCATGCCCCCCTCCATGGCCCTGGGGACCGCCACCCCCCAGGGCCGGCTCCAGCAATGTCCCGGGGTGCCATGACTGGGTGTTTCTATAAAATTTAAATATGTTTTAAATATATGCCAAGGTTTATTGAAGAATGAATGGGTGTATAAGTGTCTGGATGGATGATTTAGTTGGTGTGTGACTGACTGTATAAGTGAGTGATTAATTGTGTCTTACTGAATGCATATGTTAGTGACTGATACAGACATTCACACAGTTTAGTTTGTCAGTTGGTGTGTAAGCGGTTGCATGGGTTTGTGAGTAGCTAAATGAGGATCTATATGGGTTATTGATTGGTTGTCTGAGTACCTGTATGGGTGCCTGAGTGTCTGTGTGAGTGGGTGGGGGTGTAACTCTGTGCATAGATGTGTGAGTGGATGATTCACTGGGTGTATGGGTTCAAGAGTGCATCTGTGAAGAGCTGTATGGGTGGGTGAGTGTGTGTATGGGTGTGTTGGTGAGTGAATGGATGCCTCAGAGGTACATGTGTGAGTAACTGCATATGTGAAAGGCAGTATATGTGAGTGTTGGAGTGTACACATGACTATATGTGAGAGTGAGTGATTGTGAGAGTGGCTGTATGGATCAGTGTGTGCTTGTATTAGTTATTGTAGAAGGGTGTAAGTATGTGTTAGTATATGTTTAAATAAGTGAGGTGGTGTGTGTATAACTGTACAGGTGAGTAAGTGGGAGTGTGATTGATTCTTTGCATGACTGACTAGGTGTGTGAGTAACTCTATGAATGAGTGGCAGTGTGTGAGTGTCTGTATAGATATGTGAGTGCATATGATAATGCCGTATGGATGGCTGCCTGCATGTATGAGTGACTGTATGGGTGAATAAGTGGATGTGTGTGTAGACGTAGGAATTAGTGAGTGGGTATGTACTAACTGGTATTGGTGTGTTTAGAGTGGGTGTATCAAGGGTTATATTAGGGTGTGATGAGGTGCATCAGATTTTCACGTGGATGATGTCATCAGTGATGTCATTTGAGATGTCATCAGTGATGTCACTGACCATGTCATGAATGATGTAACATGTGACGTCATGAGCAGTGCATTGCGGTGCGCGAGTTATAGTTAGCTCAACTAACTATAACGGTGGAATTTCTACGGTTTTGTAAGAGTGAAATGTCCAGCTAACTATAACGACTCTGAAACCTATGGTTTTTTCAGTGAATATATATATATATATATATATATATATATATATATATATATATATATTCACTGAAAAAACCATAGGTTTTAGGGACAGTTATAGTTAGTTGGACATTTCACTCGTACAAAACCATAGAAATTCCCCGTTATAGTTAGTTCAGCTAACTATAACTCGCGCTCCCGCTAATGCACTGCTGATGACGTCACATATTACAACACTCATGACATGGTCAGTGACATCACTGATGACATCACTGATGACATCTCAAATGACATCACTGATGACATCATCCAGTGACTGTGTGTTTCTGTAAAGTTTAAATATTTTTAATATATATAGGGAAAGGCGTATTGAAGAATGAGTGGGTGTATAAGTGTCTGAATGGATGATTTAGTAGGTGCGTGACTAACTCTATAAGTGAGTGATTAAACGTATCTTACTGAATGCATGGGTTAGTGACTAAACTGGGTGAATGTCTGTATCCGTCTGTCTGTTGCTGTGTAAGTGGCTGCATGGGTTTGTGAATAGCTACACGAGTGTCTATATGAGTTATTGATTGGTTGTCTGAGTATCTGTATGGGTGCCTGAGTGTTTGTGTGGGTGGGGTGTGTGCGACTCTGTGCATAGATGTGTGAGTGGGTGATTCACTGGGTGGATGGTTTCAAGAGTGCATCTGTGATAGACTGTATGGGTGGGTAAGTGTGTGTAAGAGTGTGTTAGTGAGTGAATGTATGTCCCAGTGGTACATGTGTGAGTAACTACATATGTGAAAGGCAGTATATATGTGTGTTGGAGTATATAAATAGCTATAAGCTGAGAGTGTGTGATTGTGAGAGTGACTGTATGGATGAGTGTGTGCTTGTATCAGAGATTGTATAAGAGCGTAAGAATGTGCTAGTATTTGTATGAGTAAGTGAGCTGGTGTGTGTATAACTGTATAGGTGAGTAAATGGGTGTGTGCTTAATATTTTGCATGACTGACTAGGTGTGTGAGTACCTCTATGGATGAGTGGCGGTGTGTGAGTGTTTATATAGGTGTATGAGTGCATATAATAGATAATAGTCCTGTACTGAGTGACTATAAGTATGAGTGACTGTACGGGTGAGTGAGTAGATGTGTGTGTGTAGACCTAAGAATCAGTGAGTGTGTATATAGTAATTGGTGTTGGAGTGTCTATGGTTTTGACAATGGCAGTCTGTAATTTACAGTGGGTGTATCAAAAGTTATATTAGGGTGTGAGAAGATGCATGAAATTATCACATGGATGATGTCATCAGTGATGTCATCAGTGATGTCATTTGAGATGTCATCAGTGATGTCATCAGTGATGTCACTGACCATGTCATGAGTGATGTAATATGTGACGTCATCAGCAGTGCATTGCGGGCGCGAGTTATAGTTAGCTGAACTAACTATAACGGGGGAATTTCTATGGTTTTGTACGAGTGAAATGTCCAACTAACTATAACTGTCCCTAAAACCTATGGTTTTTTCAGTGAATTTCAAAGGTTTTTTAAATGCTAATTTCTAACTATAACGTGTCTGAAACCTATGGTTTTTTCTGTGAATTTCAAAGGTTTTTTAAATGCTAATTTCTAACTATAACGTGCCTGAAACCTATGGTTTTTTCAGTGAATTTCAAAGGTTTTTTAAATGCTAATTTCTAACTATAACGCCCCTAAAACCTATGGTTTTTTCAGTGAATTTCAAAGGTTTTGTAAATGACAATTTTTAAATGTATTAATTGTTATATTTATTTTTTTATACTGATTTACTACATTTTTTAAAACAATTTATTTTTACATATTTTATTTATTAAATTACATTGTAATTACATTATACATTACATTACAAAATATACTTTCTCAGAATGAATTACTTTAGTTTAAATAGTTTGCAAATAGGCAATAGACTTTTAAGTACAGATGTTACAGTTGTTGCAATGGGCAACACAATTTCAAACACAATACAACATTGAGCTCAATGTGAATTTCTAGTTAAATGCAATTAGTTACTTTATGGATTACTTTTCTAACCACAGGACTGGATCCTAGATTCAGTCCTGGGACATCTCCTGTAAACAGTTGAGTAAAAGCGTTTTGGTTACAGTAGTGATTTTTAAGGAATATTATTGTATTTTAAAAGTTGACACTTAGGGGCCCATTACGATGGTGGGCGGAAGCACTACCGCCGTGCTGGCGGATGCAAAAACCACCAGTTACCGCCGGCACGCAGCAGTCCACACGCCCGCCCAATTACGATGCGAAAAGCAGGCCAAACACCGCCGGCAAGCCAGCAACACCGTCCGCCATCAAAGTGCGCCCGCACACGTAGCGGCGCAGCACAACTGACACACACCGTCCGACGAAACACGTCCCGCCCGGCGCATAAATTACGATGCCGCAAACAAACGGCTCCCACGGCAAAGAGACACCGCACGTGAAAGAGAGGCGGAAACACGGACGCAGAGCACGGACAACGAAGAAGCGGCACCCCGGGCATGAATCCAGCACTGCAGGCCCTTCCCATGCTTCTGCTGATGCACCACCAAGGACGCAACATACCGCGGAGACGCAGGTAGGCACACACACAACAAGTGCACGCAAACAGCGCACACAGTGCAAGGGCGGATAAAGCGGACAACCCCCACCAGCGCGTGCACACTACACATCCACCATTGCATCCACATATGACACACAGGCCAAATCCTAACATCGCGGAACACATGTGTACACACCACCTGGGACTAGGAACCAACCACCCCGTCACGGCCCCAAAGCGCCGATGACGCCGCCACACATGCGCACAACGCAGAGGCCAACCGCAGCGCCATGCATGCGTCGCACACAGACACAGGGACACAACCAAGCAGCACACACACCAGCCCCACCCCGAACGCACATGACACGTGACAGGCCTGCCACAGACATGTCCCCAACGCCCAATTCACGGACAACACCCAACGCCACACAACCGACGCACACATGTCAGTTAAGTCACGCAACAGCAGGACACACCCCAGTGTAATAAACATGGCGAAGCACACAGCGGCGGCAACACCAACTAGGAGAAGCAGGGCCCCTTCGGGAAGAGGAACGCCAGTACCACACTGAAAAACCCATACCACCCTGCACATATGAACAAGACACATGAAACGGAACACCAAAGAGCCCGGGGACCGACAACAGGTGGCCCAAGAATTACATCCACACACAAGGCCCAACGCAGAGCGGAAAGGCAGCCTGCCGCCCACACAAGGGAGAGCAGACAGCACTGAATGACCTTCCATTCCAACACCGAAACCACAGCCCTACGACAGAAGCCGGTGAATACAGCCATTGTCCAAGAATAGACCAACACAGGCATGCCGAGGAGACCGACCACACGGCAGATAGCGCATATCACAGAAGCACACAACGGACGGGGAGGAAAGAAGAAAACACTCCCCATGTCGGCCACATGCAAGTTAATTGGAAGGAGTCACACAGCACCGACCTTGAACTGTCTGAGAAGCATGTGGGAAGAGGGCCCGTGTCCTCCAAACAAGCCAACAGAACACAAGTCCTGTCTCCCCACGACTACACAGAGCTCACAGCAACCCCGGAGCGTGCACATTGCAGACTGCACACACAGCCGGAGCACGCCACCTCTACGAACCGCTGCGAAATGGCAACCGCAACACACCTACCCAACTACGCCGAAGAGCTCAAACTGTACCAAACCAGCACGATACATACATTGGGATGCGATCTCCTGTCCCTGCTGAACGTAAGTTACCGACTGACTTACCGCATCACATTGTTCAGCTGCGTCATGCCCGTCTTCTACTGTCGGAGGTGTCCCTACCAGCATCCCGTCGAGATATGCCTCTCCAACCCGGCATGTCTGAAGGCGGACCTGCTACCACTACTCCTCCCTCTGGACGCACACGACAGGGCCTGCTCTGCCTATGGGGGCATGGCGTATGTGGCCAACATCGCACGCGCACTGAAATGGAACCACTGTGCCTCCACACGACGGATCATCGAGAACAGCTACATCGAATGTCACCCAGCATGCCCCATCATGGTCCTCCAAGGGACAACCTACGAACAACACCTTGACAGCCACCATCCGCTTCATTGGCTGGCAAACATGTACACCACCAATGACATGGAAGCCCTGCTGGACGGCATCGCATACCTGTCAACCTGTAAATACGTCGGACCACAACGCAGGTTCCCCGAGTGACCTATGAAGTCCAACCCCGCACCCATGCTCAGCTTCCGCACGGACTGGCCAGTCACCACCACAACAGCCATACCAAACGACCGGCAACTGTAACCACACCATCAACGACATCGCCATGACATCGGATATGACCGGGACATGCACACTGTTCCCCATCACATCCAGGAACACCGCATGCATCGTGGGAGGCAGTGGCATGGGCTCTGTGCATCGCACCCACATGGACGGAACTGCACGAACAACCAGGACACGACATGGATCCAGCGCCCATGGACACACACACCGCTCAGTGGACATGAATAGGTCGCCTGGAGTCTGTGGGTGCTGCACCCCTCCCACCCCCGCCCGGGAATCCCATACCAGGACCTTTGCATGGACGACAAGTGCATACAACAACAACACGACCCCAGTGACTGTGACATGTCCAGTAACCACCACAGTGCAACAACAAGTGGCACGCCGCTGCATGCACGCAAGCACATGCCCTGATGTCATCTCACATGCACGCGTGCATGAGGAACAACCGCAGCAAACCTGTCACATGGAACTGAGATGGACTGTGCCCATGATGCCGAGCGGTCTGGTAGGCTACATGTATACCGTCTGTGTCAAAGTCCGCAGCTCCGCAGCTATACGTAAATGTACATTAGCACAGCCTTGGCCAAGCAGATGTAACCCCACACCCTATCCCATTTGTAATCATGCTCAGTATATCCTCAACATGTATTCCGCTGCCAGTAGTGTCCACTATACTGCATCACAGAGGACAGAAGACTCAATATAATGTTTGAAACCAGAACTGTCTCCGCTGACTCATTTCACAAGTACGAATGAGAGAGGATGAGAGTATGTGAAGTACACGGCAGTCGTGACATGACCATGTAGTCCACTGGTATTGGATGTCAACGCAAATGAGTAGCACTACTGTGGAAGACACACATGTGTCGTGTGAAGTCGTATGGACGCAGTGCTCAGGTGGGTGGGTGCGACGGGTAGATGCGCACATGCCAAGTTGGAGCACGCCGTGTTGGGAGGGCTCATGAACAGTACACCACCGCTTCCCTGGGCATTGTGAGAGGACACCTGTCGGGGGAGTGAACACGTGTGTGCACAGCAGCCGGGCACACGTACAAAGCGGTACCAGGCGCACCTCAGCCCACCCTCTGTGGACAAGCTGGATCCTGTTGTGCGCCCGCCATGCCCCTTGACAAGGCACACACAGCCCCAGTCGACCAGGTGTAACCCCAACATAGTCAATCCGCACAGGCGATACAGGGCACGGGATGGCAGTGGAGCATGGTGTGTGAGAGGTCTCCTCGCGCTCCTCCTGGTCATATCACGCAGGCAATAGAACCTCAACGTCCAGCATGGCAAAAAGTCAAATGGAAGTGTAGGGGACGCACCACAGCACGAGCAGCACTGACGTCACGGGAGGTGGCTCGCACCATCCCATCCATTGCCCATCATACCAACCACGCCACATGCCATTGCGACTAAGTGCAAGCGCGTGCGCCACCACCCCTGAGCCCTCCCCAGAGAGGCCAAAGAGTGAATGTGTGGGCCATCAGCCACAGACGGACGCGGCATGGCCGCAAGGGCAGCCACAGCCACTGGGTGTCGCAGGTGGCGGATCCGGAAGGCGAAGACTGTGATGCATAGTCCATGCAGGCCGGGTCTCCATTTGGGGCACCACGCAGGTGGACGGCGTCCCGCCACACATCATACCCTGAGACAGCCCACTCGTGCAACTGGACCCACACATACACTCCTTGCCCTCTCTGGTGCGAGCTTGGGGCTGCCTGTGCAAGCGCTAGCCTCGCAGGTGAGCATGCATATTGGGGGGCGAGGGAGGACATGAGGGCTGGGGCGAAGATGACTGTATCACTGTCAGTTAGTACAAGGGATGACCCAGATGTGGAAAGGAAGAGACGTGTCCCGTGTGTACTGCAACTAGTCGCCAATCCAACTACCCCCCATGTCCGGAATGTAAGCCCGCACCTAGGCCCGCCCATCCGCCACATCGAACATACCACCAGCACGACAACCTTCCCATTCGAAACACTGACTGGGGGTGGCGACCAGTGAACAATCATGTGTAGCCTACCCACGCGTACATGTGGGCCCTCCATGATCCATGTCACCTGCGGCAAAGACATGACATGCGCAATGAGGGAAGTGAGGAGAGCTGTCCGCCCCACGCGCAGAAGGTGCATCAGCTCCACAGACCCAGCAGCGAGTCCAGCAGGGGTCACATGTGCAGGGGCAGCTGTGCCTGGTGTGAAGGCACATGCATATAGACAGCACATCGACCAATGTGTAGTCTGCCCACATCCACAGTCCATCATCATGCGGACATAGGAATTGAACACAGGGCAACACATCTTAGCTGGTGCACCCACCGTGACCAACAATGCGCAATCATCGACGTACCCGCCCTGTGCATGGCCCCCCACCCAACGGAGGCACATCCAGTGCCACCATCCCACACACACAAGCCTTCCACGGAACATGCTGTGTCCAATGGTCAGTACAGAGTCAGCGCCCATCTGGTGGATCCTGAACAGGAGACACATGCACACACATGCCAGCTCCCACTATGTACGACTGCCACCTGGCACGTGCAATGTAACCTCTCACCTGTGACGTGTGACTGCAAGCACACAGCCGTCTTGGCATGGGGCTGTCAATGTGGACACCAGTCAATGTTTCGGGAGCTGTGATCCGTACAGTGCTGTACATAGGGTGCAGTGCTGACACCTACTACTGTCTCATATCCCCTCGTGCCACAGGTCCCACTTGTATTGGCCGCTCAGCCCGTGCCCACATCGTCGTCGTCGTGTGCCATACTCATCCAGCCTCGGAAGCAGTACCATGCTCAGCAGACACTCATGTTGCCGTGGCGTTGCCGCTTGACGAATATGCAGTCAGTCCCCATCAGCACGCCCGCAAGTCATTGGGGCCTAGATCCCCATGTGCATGCACATGGCAGTGGTATGTCTCACTTGCCATTGCCATTGTTGGGAGACCTGTGTAAGTGTATTGTGGCCGTGCCGTCCCAGCTTGACAGCTGGGCTGTGGCTCATGTGCTTGCTCAGTCATGTCAGTGATGTGTATGCGAAATTGCTATGTGCCGTGTTGCTTTGACATGTGTCCTCTGCCATTTAACCCAGGCGGAGACCGAACATTGACCGCCCATACCAATTGCTGGCGGACATGGACGATACAGAGGTAATCAGGAAGTTTCGGCTGGACAGGCCAACTCTGCATCGACTGTGTGCCATGTTAGAGCCCCATCTCCGTCCCCGCAGGGTGTATCCGACTGCTGTCACCCCCACGGCTAAGGTGATGGCCGCCATGCATTTCTTCGCCACTGGGTCATTCCAGCACACAGTGGGCAGTGGAGGAGGGATGTCCCAGCCCATGTTCAGCAAGGTGCTGAGGGATGTACTGGCAGCCATGATGCTGTACCGGAACAGGTACATCAGATTCCCCAGGGCTCGTGAATTGGCGGCAGTGAAGGGTGCATTCTATGCCCTTGGCAGAATCCCACACGTCGTGGGAGCCATTGACTGCACTCATGTTGGCCTTGTTCCACCACAGGCCACTGAGCACCTGTACCGCAACAGGAAGCACACGCACTCCCTGAATGTGCAAGTGGTGTGCCTTGCGGACATGGTGATCACCCACGTGTGTGCAAAGTTTCCAGGCTCGGCCCATGACGCACACATAATGCGCAACAGCATCTTGCCACGACTGATGGCCAATCTGCAACAGGATCGTGGCTGTATTGTCGGTGAGTATGTGGAGTGGTGTAGCGTGCTGGTTGTGCGATGCTGTCCCCTGTCCAGTTGGAATAGCAACGGTTCTCTGTGTCCCTCACACCCAGGTGACTCTGCGTATCCGAATGGGGCATGGCTGCTCAGTCCATTGAGGAATCCTCGCACCCCAGCAGACGATCGATACAATGAGGCACATGGGAGGACCAGACGTGTGGTCGAGCGTACCTTTGGCCTCCTCAAGTCCAGGTTCAGGTGCCTGGACCGCACCGGGAGTGCACTGGCGTACTCCCCACAGAAGGTGTGCCAGATAGTGGTGGCGTGCTGCATGCTGCACAATCTGGCCATTCGGAAGCAGATCCCCCTCATTGTGGATGACGGAGATCAACCAGGGCCCCAGCCCGCAGACCAGGACAGCTCGAGTGAGGTGGACAGCGGAGAGGAGGAAGCTGGGAATGTGCGCCAGCAGCTCATCGCCCGCTACTTCACTTGACGGTGAGTGTCCATGTACGACGGATGATGTGTCTGTATCTATGCAGGTGTGTGTGTGCTGTGTCAGGGTGGCCGTATGTTCACTGCGTGCAGTGTGTCAACGCTCCATGGCCAGGGTAGTATGCCACTGTTGGTGACTGTGGCATTGTGCCCTATTGCTCTGTGCGATGTGTGTACATTGCTTGTAGTTGTTGACATGTACTGTGTGATGGGTGTGTGACACACTCATTGAATGTGCTCCTGTTCTGTCTCCCACCCCTAGGTCCCTACAGGCCCTCCGGATTCCATTTCCATGCCACGCATCAGGTGCCTTTCCGCCCAAGGTGGCCGTTGTATTCCGTACAATAAAGACACAGGGCACAAACAGCAGTTAGTGAAAAAGGTGCATTTATTACAAACTGTGACATGTGATTGTGTGTAAGGTGATGACAAAAGTGGTGCGTGCAGTGACAATGAGCTGTCGGTCATGGCTGCGTGATGATCAGGGTGTACCCACTGGTTCTATGTCCATAGTCCAACACACACATGCCATCCAGATGGCTGTGTGGAGTGGGATCGTAGAGCAAGTCAATGCAGTGGCTGGTCAAGGAAGGCTGGCGGAAGGCTGGCTGGCTGCCTCACTTGCGACTGGAGCGTGCGAAGTCCTCCCGGGAGATCTGTTTCCTCTTCGGACGGTCCCTTCCACGTTTGGGAGGGGGTGTGTGGTGGCGACCTGCTGGTGGTGGGTGAGGTGTGCTCACTGGCTGTGGACGCAGGGGAAGTGGACACTGCTGCCCGAGCCTGCGCCCTAGCAGGTGGTGGCGGAGGTGGTGTTGCTGGCCTTGCCTGTGACCCCACCGCCACCACCAGCTGGCCCATGAGGTCCACGAGTTGGTCCATACGGGACACGAATTGGCCCATATGGGCGTCCATGGACCTCAGCACCCCCAGCACCTCCCGCGTGTCAGTAGCAGACCTGGCCCATTGTCCTTGGGCCTCTTCATAGGCCCCAAGGACTCTGGCCATTTGAGGCAGGGCATGGCTCCCAGGGGAGGCTGGCGTTTCCCTGACCCTGCTCCTCCTACCAGTCCTGCTGCCACCGGCCTGCCCACTAGCCACATTGCTCACCACGGTCCTCGCTGTGGCTCCCAGGGTGGATCCAGTCGGCCGGGCCACCACCTGCGCTGGGGCTGGTGCCAGCGAAGACGTGGTGGTGGTGGAGGCGGTGGTGGTCGGTGCGGCGATGGTGGCGGTTGCGGCAGTGGTAGTGGCCGCAATGACCGTGGGTGTGGCCGCAACGACAGTGGCAGCAGGGGACTGGGACTGTTCAGCATCCCTGGATGATGGGTTGGTGGGTAGGAGGGGTCCTGGGGAGCGGCTGGGCCCTGCCACGCCAGATGGGCCAGCTTGGTGGTCCGTGTCCGAAGAGGTGGACAGATCCTCCAGATCCGTGTGTCCTCGTTGGGGGCTTGTAGGCTGGCTGTGCTGGCTGCTGTCTCCATCCCCAGCGTCCAGCAGTTCGTCACCTGTGGAGAGAATGAGATTTGTTATTGTGTTGCACCTGGCGAAGTATGTATTAGTCGTCTGACATTGGCAGTTCGTGCAATCTCGTACATGGGTTTCCCGGAGGCGAGTGTGTGGCTGTGGCATCTGTAGGTGTGTGTGCTAGGCAATGGGACTGTGTGCTGTGCACATGTGGCATGGGACGGATTGGCCATGCCGATGGGTGTGTTGCTTTGCCCCTACTCATTGTGACTCTGGTGTATGCGGGCTCCTGGCCCATCCTGGGTCTGGTTTGTACTTTGCTTTTGGAGTTCAAATGGAACGCTTAGGAACGCATATGGCAACATGGGGGCCATGCCCCAGATTCGCATTTGGGATGGAATATGCTTTTGGGGTTCAAATGGAACGCTTAGGAACGCATATGGCAACATGGGGGCCATGCCCCAGATTCGCATTTGGGATGGAATATGCTTTTGGGGTTCAAATGGAACGCTTAGGAACGCATATGGCAACATGGGGGCCATGCCCCAGATTCGCATTTGGGATGGAATATGCTTTTGGGGTTCAAATGGAACGCTTAGGAACGCATATGGCAACATGGGGGCCATGCCCCAGATTCGCATTTGGGAGGGAATATGCTTTTGGGGTTCAAATGGAACGCTTAGGAACGCATATGGCAACATGGGGGCCATGCCCCAGATTCGCATTTGGGAGGGTATATGCTTTTGGGGTACATGCTGTGAGCCATGGGTGCCGAACGTGACATGTGTTGTGGCAGCATGACAGTGCATGGTCTGAGGTGTGTGCATGCCTGACATGCCCTGCATATTTGCTGTCTGTTGTGGTTACTGGACATGGCATTGGACGCATCGTTATGAGTGAGTGATAGTTGTGTGCCAGCCAACGTATTGCAGTTGTCCCATCTCCTTGGTGTGCGTGCTGCCCTGTGCCATGTGCATCACTGCAGTGCTCGGGGGGGTGTGGCCCATGTTGTGTGTTGTTGCTCACAGTGTGTCGTGCGCTTAATTGACTTCTGGCACATGGTTGGTCATGGGCATGTGTCTTAGCGTGACTGCTGTATGTGTGGCAGCTGTGCGGATGACATGCCTTTCATGAGACTGGGGCTGACGGATGGGATGGATGGTATGTTGTATGTGCATGGTGTGTCTGTGTGTTTGATGGGTTCAGTGGTGTTCGTGTGCATTTATGTTGTTCCGCTCTGTTGCGTCTAGTGTTGTTTGTCTTACATAGGCGTAGTTGTGGGGTGTGTGGTTGACAGGCAGTAGGGGCTACATGGACAGGACTTCAATGGTGTTTCGGTTGTGTGTGATGAGTTGCACAGTGGCTGCCGTGTGGGACTATATTCAGTGTGGCTTGTGCATGCAGACGTGGCTCCTTGGGTGTTGCTATGTCTGTGATGGGTCATGTGGGGTGTGAGTCTGCTGTTCATGTCCGTGTGCACATTGTTCACTTGTTCGTGACGGTGGGCGGTGCTGCGTGTTCGTGTGCTACGTGACATGTCCCATGTGTTGGTGGTGTTATGGTCCTCATGCCTCCAGTAATCCAGCCCTGTCCAGTTTCCCACCTGCAAGTTGTTCGTGCGTGCACTGTACTGGATGCCACATGGCTCTTAGCGGGGGTGCTCCATGTTGCAGGTCTGTGGGGGTGGGGGGGTGTAGTGGGTCGTGGGGTGGCTGTACACCCACTGACACCGATTGCTGTGGACCGTGATGTCTGCCTTTCGGCTGTCGTTGTGCACTGCGGTGGCTGACACGTGGGTGTGGGGTGTGGGGGATGCTCCTCCTTGCTGTGCTGTGGGACTGGGGCCTGGTGTGTGTTGTACTTGGGCTGTCCACCGTCCCACCCACTGCACTTTGTGTTCCTGCCACTTACCTGTTACTTGTCGGTTGGTGCAGCTGTGCCTGACACATGGGTGTGGGGAGTGCTCCACCTTGCTGGTCTGTGGGAGTGGGGGCCTGGTGGGTGTTGTACTTCAGCTGTCCCCCTCCGACCCACTGCACTTTGTGTTCCTGCCACTTACCTGTTACTTGTCGGTTGGTGCAGCTGTGCCTGACACATGGGTGTGGGGAGTGCTCCACCTTGCTGGTCTGTGGGAGTGGGGGCCTGGTGGGTGTTGTACTTCAGCTGTCCCCCTCCGACCCACTGCACTTTGTGTTCCTGCCACTTACCTGTTACTTGTCAGTTGGTGCAGCTGTGGCGGACACATGGGTGTGGTGGGTGCTCGTTGTGGCGCTTCTGGCATATTTGGGGACCTGTTGGTGGTTACGTGGCTGGCTTAGTGTACACATGTCCCCACGCATCTTACAGTTGTTCGGTTTGGCCTGTGTGTGGTAGTGTCTGTTGCATGTGCGTGTGATGTGTTGTGTATTGTGTGCTGGACATGGGGGTGTTTGTCCCTGGGAGCTGTGGCATGGTGGTTGCGCATGTGTGTACATAGCGGTGTGCTGGTATACATTAGTTTGTACTTACCAGCCTCCACTCCCCCTGCTAATCCGGCGAGGATCTCCGGATGTATTACGACTCGCACCTTCTCCTCCCACGCTTTG